>CM041638.1:21971069-22031976 GCA_023333625.1 Bothriochloa decipiens
CCCTATGATCAGGTTCCCAAAGCCCCATCCGCATTACCCCAGTATTCTCCTCTTCTATACGGGTTGCTAATCCAGTTTGATTTGATTTCTCTCCGCGTTTCTACTTTTTTCTCGATTTCTTACTCATTCCTCCGTCGTTATAGCGCCGTCGCAACCCGCAGATCAGCACGCGACCCTCATGTCCCGGTTGGGTAAGCACCAGATCCCTTTGAATTTCCTCGGCGAAGCAGTGCTTGGGTGAATTCGGCTCGCCTTTTTAATTTGATTTGAGTAGTGTTTTGTGAGTCGGCACACGCCTAGTTACCTCTTTCATTCTGCACGAATTCGTTGATCCCTACAATGAATTCAATCGATTTTGTGGCATATGTATGTGTGGGAAGGAACGTGGGATGTGGCCTAGGGTGATGTTTTCTGAATGGTGCAAGCCAAATGGAACCGTACTTATGTTTTGTGTTCACTACTAGTAGTAGGAACTGTGCGTAGATTTGGAATTCAGATGCCGAGATGGGAGGGTTGGACTAGAGATCAATAAGGGCCTTAACTTAGCATAGATGGAAGATGGAACCCGGACTTGCTTGTGGTGATTTGTGTCAGATTCATTCAACTGCATTGTGTCACTGTTGGTTAAAACAAGTGCCTACATTCCTTTTTTTTTGTTTATTGGTCCCTATTAAAATTTTGGGTATAGCTGGGATAGGAGGGGTGGTATTGAGAAAAATTCTTAATGTCCTTGACAAATAATAGGTTGTTATGTATGTCAGATTCATAAAGCTACATTGTGTTTAGAGCAAGTTCTTGGTTGTGTTGGGTGGTCATTTGTCATAAGAATTGTGCTGCGTTCAGATGTAGGGCTGCTGGTGGTTAGTTGATCTTTTTAAATATTTGGTTTATAGAGGACATTCTGTCTCGGAATGCTCTTACTAGTGTTAACTTCTCAGTTGCCAACCTTTTTCCCTTGAAATTTCAAATTCTTAAAACCAATTTGAACTAAATCTGAAACAAAGAAAGCAATCTTCCTCATCTAGCATCCACTTGTTGCTGAGGTTGTGCTGGTGCATCCAGCCACATTTGTTGCCACTTGGTGTTTGAGTGTTTCTAATTATACCTTAGGATTTGCTTTGCTTGATAACTCTTGCATAGTCACTTGTTGGCTACTTACCAGTGTTTGCTTATTGTGTACACTTTCATCTGATCTCAACCCAGCACCTTAGGCCCTGTTTGGTTTTTGCACGCAAGATTGACACCTAGTAACAAGGCCAAAGTTTAGTTTGCCAGGAAAAATTATGGTCACCAAGTTTGTGGTCCTGATTTTGGTGACCTTGGCCATCAAATTGAACTGAAAGCCGGCCAAAATTTCTCACCAAACCAAACTGTGCCCAAAGTTGATCAAAGTAGCCAAATGTTGGATTGTCAAATCTTTTGGCACACTTGAGTAACATATACTGAATGTTGCATGATGCACTTTTGCCTTCCCACCCCTGTTTCCCCTTGTGCAAATAGCAATTCCATAAAATTTCTTACTATAAATTTATAGAGTGCTATATTTGGATGTTCTGCGAATTTGAATAACATGCACATATACACTTGTCCATGTGAGATCTATGACTGTTACCACAAATGGCCTTCTGTTTACATTTATAATTGTTGGGAGTACTTATTTTGCTAGGGGCATGAATACATATGGTGTGCTGACTGCTTAGTTAATCATCTCATAATTCTGAAGGAAAATAGTTTGCATAACAATATGTTTTTTTTAGGGGCTAAAGCAGAGGCACCATCTTCTGGAGGGATTAAAAACTACCGCTTTAGATCAGATGTGCCTTCCCCACCTTCTCATACTGCTGTAGGAGGTCCAGCTTCACTCCTTCCTAAGCGTAAACCCCTGACTGAAGAAAAGATTGAGGCTATTATGGTATGCCTTCTGTTCACAGAAGCTGAACATAAATACAAATGCTATGTTTCTTCTTAGCATTTTGGTTTATTGAATTAATTCATTTTGTTGGATTTCAATCCATATAAATTATACATCAAATTTACATATTGTTTATAATGTTGTCAGTTGGTGTGCGTGGAGCTTAAAGGCTACAGTCTTAAAGATAATAGCAAAATGCATGCTTAATCCACATGGAAACTTAGTTTGCTGCTTAAAATCTTGTCATTTTAATGTCTAGAGTTGCAGCTCACTGAATTTCTGTGCATATAGCCCTAAAAAAGTTCTGTGCATATAGAGCCCAATCATCATGACATCTAACAATGACATCTAACAAGTTGTCATGAATTTTCTCAAATAATCAAAACTGTTTGTTTTGTGATTCTGGCAATGTCTTTTGGTTTTTATTTGCAACTGTTAGGCAGTGGTCACTAGGCCAGTATTCACAGATACTGGAATTGGCTGTGGAGTTGCGTTATTGTTTCAACTTCATTCCTTTTGACATGTGTAGGTTGCTAACCACTTTGTATATAAATATAAGGATACAGGCCAGAGAAGTTAACTGCATTTGTCCCCATGTCAAGACCATGGAAATTTGACATTTTCTCAGTGTCTGAAAAACTATTGATATTTATATGAGCTTAATTAGCATTGCATGCATAGGTTCATTGCTGCTTTAAGCTTACCTGCTAAGGATAATGTAATCCACCTGATATAATTGTGTAAATATTAAACTATGCTTTGATTGGCTCCCCTTAAATCAATCTTTATCTTGCTTTCCAAATGGACATGTTTTTTTTTAACCTTGATAGGCTCACATGTTTACTACTATTGATTTTACTTTGAGATGTGTGCATATAGAAATGGGACAAATTTCTTATCTGATGTTGCAATTTTGCAAAATCCTCTTGTCTGCTTTCTTGGGCAATGCAAAAATTACTAGTAAATCGCTAAGAACTATTTTGACCTTGACAAAAAAATGTCCCGTCTACATACTAGTATTTCCTTTTGTATAGCATGAACACTCAATTAGCCTGATTTTGGGGTTTTAACAAATCCAATCAGTATTGATAAGGGGTCAAACTAAATTAATGTATTTCTCTTGAAGTAACACATTTTCTTTTTGTTTAACAATACAGATTCAGACATAGTCCACCTTGCATATTAAATGTTAAAAGTTATGCTACATACAGAATCACATTATATATTTTATTCATGGCACATAAGTACTCTAATTTATTTCTTTCACCTCAAGGAACATGATATTGTGTCAATTATCTGACTGGTTATTTAACTTTATGGAATCTGTTATGCTCGTTATTAACATTGAAAATGCTCATTGCCTTGCAGCTGGGGGGCTCCATCTGATATGACCTCATGTGGATTGGAAATTCTAGGAACATCAATAAGATAGTATACTCGAACTTATTTCCTTTTATCTCGGAAAGAATGTTACTGAAGCCATGTTGATATGGAATCGTTTTTTTTTATTCTGTGGAAGTCAGCTGTTGAGACATTCATTTCCAGTATTCTGCACATGTAACTGACCAAATCGTGAACACATTCAGTTCCTTGCGGAAGAAGTGTTGATCATTGAATGGTTTTGCATATCTGATTATTTTGTCGGTTGTTTTGAATTCTTGCCCCACCATAAGATCTGATGATCATGCTTTTTGAAGCATGCCTTTCTTGTGCATGTTGGTGACCCGTGCTGCAGCTGCCGATTCCCGGTTCCGTACTGTCGTCAGTAGTTCTCAATTCTGTTTGGGTGGTTCAGCGGTTTAAGCTTGAAGAAATCATTCTCAATACTGTAGTGCTTCATTTTGGCACGGGCGCACGACAAGGGAGCATTTTAACCTAAAATAAATTACCGGTAGCCTGAGCATACGGAGAGTAATTGAGCAGGAGACATGTCTCGGGCATGCTCGACGAGGTGCTTGATTCCCCAGTGCCCAGCAACTGCAAAGCAACAAGCGACGTCCAGTCCCTAGAAAGATCGTTGAAAATTCTGAAGCCATTTCCGTCGCACTCTCTCTTTTTCATTGACCAGATGATTGAAATCTTTGATGTCCTGATTATAAGAGTTTGTTTGGAACGCAGAAATTTCACTGGATTGTGTAGAAATTTTACAAGAATCAATTCATTTTCATAGGAATTGTGCAGGAATATGAAAAAATTACCGTATTCCAAACAAACCTTAAATGACTGGAAGACTAGCATGAATGGTAATGTGTTTTTTTTTTTAGAACAAGTCCTGCCCAACCTGTTTGTTTTGCCTCGTCCTGCCAGCATGTCGGGCTGCCTTGGCTCAGCTCTGGTCAACTCGAGTGCGGCTCCCACAGTACAATCTCATGTGTTTGTTTCACTGGTACAGAGCAAGTCTGGCTAAGCAGACATTGCATTTGTTTTCCCTGTACAGATGAGTATAGCCTTTGAGTCACTCGCCAAGTAGGCTTTCCTGCACGCGAATCGCGAGCACGAGCAAGATATCTGATAAGTAAATATAAAGCTCATAAATCTGATAAGGAATGCAACAAGATATCTCGGCGATACAAGAGCAGCGAATAATGTCTATTTTATGAGAAAAATAAGAACGCTGCAAAACCCATACCCAGATTGATTGTTATTCGCAAGAAAAAAGAGTGTGTCTGTAGCTAATTATACAGGCACCCATCTGGACGTGCCCCCTAATGGACTCTAACACGATTTACGATCTAATAGATCAAAAGACATTGTTATAGCACCCTTGTAGATTCTAGACATTGATTTGTTCTGACGACGTTTCCGTTGACATGGGACGAATTTGACGTGAAATCAAAGTCATTGGTTAGCTTATCAAACTATCTTTCCATGTATATGTAGATCATCAAAAATAGAGTCAGTATAGCAATGTGCGTTGATTTTATCCGAGATTTGCTTTTGGATCCAAGATGGACTCCAACTAGAGTTGGACCAGCTCTCCGCCATATGGTGTAGATGAGTTGGACGCTCATGCTGGTTCTCCTCCTCCCCTTGGCATATACTTAATGACGTGATGTCCTCATCAAAATATCTATCTTATGTGTACTATAAATTTGCTAAGTGTTTGTCATCTTTACCTAAAGAACAAACAAATGTAGAACCAGAATGGATGGTTTCATGCTTATTAGCGGTTCTTCCTCCCGAGCTGAGACCCATTGTTTATAGATATGGGGATAAAGTAGTTTTGCACTTTCAATCTTATCAACTAACCTAGCATGCTAGAATAGGAAGGCAAAGCTTGCAACTAAGGAGTGGAAGTAATACGGAAGGTTATGTGAGATAGAGAATGCAAACTTCCGGTGACAAACAATTATTTTATGAGATATCATAAAGCTCGTCACTTCCGCCTATTCCTCGTTGAAGCCCCCTTGCAGTGACCAAACTCCTGAAGGGGTAACTTTTGGACATCTCTTCCCGCTGTCCTCGTTGTCGAGTTTCAAATTGAAACATGGACTTTGTTCAGTTCATTAAAGTTTCTACAAAAGCAATTGGTGTGATCTCAAAAGCTTTGGTGTAAAATAATAGTTGTCCTGTTCACTTAAATTTATCAGCTTACACACAACAAATCAGCAAACAATACATTTCAGCTTGACTTTTTAGCGAAACGAATCGGACGAGTATACGTAAGGCCCATATTTTCTAAACTTAATTAGAGTTAATTATGGGTGTTTGTAGAACGCAGGGATCTCACAATGATCATACTTGAATTTATAGGGGCCCATTTTCTGCTTAAACTTCTACTTGTAGTCCTCGGATGGAAAACGTGTCAGTCAACTATGCTAACTTTAACCAAGTTTATAGCATTAGCAGTTACGTATCAAAATAAATTTATTATAAAAATATATTTCATAACTGATCTAGCGATACTTATTTTGTCTCATAAGTGTCTCATAACTAGCATTTTTTACTCCTCAAGGCATGTTCATTGAGACGGAGGGAGTACATTGTTTTGTCTCTTTCCTTTATTGTGATATTTTCTCAAAAGTATATCAAATTATTCAAAGAAAGAAAGAATATAATATTTCTTGTATTTTGGTTTATATATACTGTCCTTGATAAAGACCATATAATATGTGTCTAGCTACGATTGCATGATACACATATTGTATTACTACTAGTATTTTCAATTGGCCATTCATAAACAATTTATTAAGATTGTATGATGTACATAGCAGAGTATTGGATCTTTCGTTACAACTTATTGCAACGAACACACCAGCATATAGCAACACAAAAAAAAAACATGGCAATAGTAACATGGTATTGCGTCCATTTATATAAAAAAAACCATGGCAACACTAACATGGTATTGCGTCCATTTAGAGTTGAAGTTGCAGTAATTCCTAACAATTGCAACGCCATGGAAGGTTATTACAACAAAAGAAAAACATGGCAATAGGAACACTCTACTGCAACCATTTCAAAATTCTCGTTGCAATAACTACCTAACAATTGCAACACCGCTGAAGATTATTGCAACCCAGAATAACTATGGCAATAGTTACAAGCAAAAGCAACTAAATCCAATATAGTTGCAATAACACCAAGTAATTGCAATGAAATCCAGTACTAATGCAACTGTAAAGCACCATGGCAATAACACTAACTTATTGCAACACGATTCTAAAATGGTTGCAATAGCACACTCCTATTACAATGACAAACCATACATATTGCAACACATTAAGTTTGTTGTATTATCGGCACATATCACAACCATTTTATACAAAGGTTGCAATACACCCCCTCTATAGCAACCAAACTAGCGATGTTGTAATCATGTGGCGTGGCATTAGAGGCGAATCCTTGTAGTGTGCCCTAGATACTCCTCTATCTATCCTTTAGGGTGTCAATATGAGCACCCTCCTTTCAAAAGTGAACTTAGCTCAACTGCAGGCCGGGCTAGCTTTTGCCATATCAGTTGCCCACTACACTCTTTTTGCTCAACTACACGATGCATCGTATATATGTCTAATCAAACGTCATGCATTGTTTGTTGTGTGGCCTTTGTTGAGTGGACATGCTATAGCTTTGTACGGTGCAATTTGAATGTGAGGACAACAATCCAAGCTTTAGTTTTCCTGTGATATGTTGCTGTACCTGAGCTCCCGGAGGAAAGGTTTATCGGTTAGCAGATAGCACTCCAGAATTAGTGTCGTCTCCGGTCCACTGAAAAGTTAGACCAAGTTGGATACGAGTATTAACTTTTGGCAGGACCGTATTTCTACATGACATGGGAGAGTGCAAGCTGTAGTACACATACTATACAAAATACTTCCTCCATCCCAAATTGTAAGTCATTTAATTTTTTATCTTAAGTTTGACCACTCGTCTTATTCAAAAAATTTATGCAAATATAATCAAATTTGAGACATTACTGAAGAGATTTGATTAATAAAGCAAGCCACGGCAAAATAAATGGTATGTTGCATAAATTTTTGAATATGACGAGTGGTTAAACTTCGTGTCCAAAAAATCAAACAACTTACAATCTGAGATAGAGGAAGTAGCATATAGAGCCATCGCTGATGCGCCACTGATTCCCATTGGCCATGATATATGGACTTGTGTTGCGCTGAATTGAATCCCAAGTCTCGTACCTACGAGGAATGGTACACCCAAGGTCACACTGTTGCATTACATATAATAAGTAACTTCAAAATCAGCAAGTACAGAAAGATAAGTTGGTAGAGCCTATTAAAGCTTGTTCTTCGCCCATAGAGCTTAAAATACCTTCTAAGAAGATCCGTTGGGGAGATTCTCACCAAGGTTGTCCTAGAGTCAATAAGGTCATCTAGAATGCTACCGAATCTCATCAAGAGATGCATCGAACAGAAGGGGTTGGAAAAGATAGGGAATCGGTGGTGGAAATCCTGGCAATGATTAACCTTTCTGTAGTAGTGACTGGGGGCAGCCATGTCTTGGATGCCACGCTAGAATTTTTTATAACCAAGGCTTCTATCCGGAGAAGTGAATTTCCTCATCATATCTAGTCTGATCTTTCACGAGGAATTAGAGTAATATCATACAGTGTAAGTGTGGTGATTGTCACATAAAAACAGGTGCAAAACAATCAACTGCAGCTGTTGTGCTAAAACTGGCTAGGCCAAACCGGCCAGGCTAGTTTCCCCTGTGTTCACACGGGAGTAGAACTAGCTAGGCTAGTTTAGGAAATCTGCTAGACCAGTTTTCTCGAGAAAGTGCCAAATTGGCATAGTTTTTAGGACATAGATCTTAAGTCTGATCAGATTGAGGAGATTGGAGGACTCCCATAGTTAACTATTTACACGATCCAAGTTCCAAAGTTGATAAAAGTATTCAGTGCAATCCGTACAAGTTTATTTGCAAAATGATGAGTTGTACTAAAGAACTACTGAAGATTTATTGTGGAAGTGCTTGGGTGATGATGAGACTAAAGTGACTACGAAAGAGTTTCATGAAAGCATTTGTTCTCTGCATCAATCATCTTTAAAGATGAAGTGCTTATTACATTGGGCCTACTTTGATTGACAATTGTTTTGTTACTACAAAGGATGGGAGGAATGCTGATGGTTTGTTAATGTTCAACTATTTCCTACTGTGTTGATGCAAGCCGTGGTTGTTTTAAGGTTGGGGTTAGACTTCATTGGCCAAATTCATCCTTCGTCACTAGTGGATATCTCTTTGTCTTGGTTAGTACAGATTACTTCACTAAGTGGACTGAGATTATTCCTTTGAAGAATATGACAAATAAGGAGGTAATTAAGTTTACTACTAAGCATATCGTACACATTTGGCATCCCTTAGACATTAGCTACATAGAGGAACATCTTTTGTGTCAAAGGAGGTGTGGGAATTTGCCTAATTACGTAAGATTAAGTTGCTCAATTCATCTTTATATGCTCAAGCTAATGGTTAAGTCAAGCAATAAAACTTTGATCAAGCTCATTAAGAGGAAGACTGAGGACATTCCCAAAATGTTGCATTAAGTTTGTTTGAAGCTCTGTTGGATCATCGCATATCCAGAGATGGTTCCACTAAGGTTACTCCTTTTGACCTGGTGTGTGGGCAAGAAGTTGTGTTACTAATTGAGGTGAATTTAAATGCATATAGATTAGCTAAACAAAATGATTTTTTCTTCTATTATGTATCATGATATGATGATAGACCATATCGATGAGGTAAGCAACAAAAGGATGCAATATTGAGAAAGACAAAGCTCGAGTTGTTTAGAAATATAATAATAAAGTGAAAATTAAATCTTTCCATGTTGAAGATTTAGTGTGGAAAACTATTCGACCACTTGGGACGAAGAACAGTAAGATTGGCAAGTGGTCGCCAAGTTGGGATGGTCCACTAAAGGTGATTAAAGTGATATTCGGAAACTCGTATACTGTAGAGTTCACTGTCCACCATGAGCAATTGATAGGAGATATTTGAATTTTTTTTTGCAGAATCTTGAAAAAAATATGTCCTAAGTGGTTAGTGATAGGCTAATTGCTGACCAAACAATGGTCGATGCATGTAACAAATATGGCTACTGTATGTATTGCCCTTAGCCAATGAGTTGGACATCGCTGCTATTTGGTCCTTTATGATTTTAGTGTGACATAAACCTTACCTAAAAATAGGGGATATGTTGACAATAAAATTGTGCCTACAAGTGTAACGGACTCCATGAGTGAATTTATGGTGTCATAGTGACCAAAAAACTTGTTTGAATCATTGTGCTTGGAGTTCTAATGAAGGAAGAAGTGGTTTTGGGTACAATTTGCCAAAAGAAGCCTAACTGGTCAGTGCAGTTTCACTTTTCCCAACCTGTCAAGGCTAATTAGCCTCAAGAAAACTACCTTTGGCTAGTTTTAGGATCGAGCTAAGCTAGTTTTACTGATATGTGACCTGTTTGAGTCCAACTTGGTTTCATTCATGTTTTGATATTAGAAGAAAAAGTAAATTGTATCTTGGATATGTTTTCTACTGGGATAACACATCCCTCCTTCATATCTTTACCTAATAATAAATCACCAAAATTTCCTGCAACTTCTTTGTCCACCTATGTTTTCTTCCACCTCTACCTCTCCCCATACGGCTCGGTGTCGGCCTTCTGCAGCTCCCCTTCACGGCATCAAAAAGGAAAAGTAGTACTTGTGAAAATTTCCGTCCGTCAGCCTATACACTAAAATTTTATGTCTGCCGTGTCGAGTCCGTGTCGAGGTGCCCCGTAAGTGCGAGTCCGCGTCAGAGACGCTTGGACTTCATCAGATTATTTAGTTTCACAAAAGAGGAACGTACGGGCCCACCAGGCCCGCTCGCCACGACGTCACAAGGCCGATCAGCGTGCGGAGGTGTTGCGAGGGCCAACGAGCACAAGGACGGCCGGATGACAATCAAAGGGCAACAACTGCGCGTGGAGGGTGAAGGCCAGCGTGTGTGCAGTGCGGTGGCATAGCGAAGGCCAGCAAGTGTGCAGCAACTGACCGAGCGGGTGCCCATGGCACCATTCAGCACCTCATGCATGGCCGCGCGGTTCGCAGTGAGTGCTAGGCGGCGAACTCGATTGCGTGCCACGACAAGAGGCGAGGTTCTCGATCCACGGTGCAGAGACAAGCTAGGACATTTTTCTCTTAATGTACTTGCAGATGAAAGTACTATTTGGGTACAATCTGAACGTGCGACTGTCTGCACGAGATGCTTCACGGAATCACGGCAGCAATGGCGGCTGTGCCCGGTGAGCTCATGGGGCCGTGGCCTTCTGGGTGATTGAACTTGTTGGGGAGCAACTTTGACATGCAAACTTCCTTTTTAAACTTTGGAGTGGAAAATAAATTTTTACCAGAAAGTATCTATGGCAACTTAACATTCGGCGAAGGTGACGTGGGCACTTCGCTATAGTTACTTTGGACTTCGCATATATGTTTTCACCTGTTTCAGGATACAGGGCGGAGATGACTTCGCCAAACTCCCGAGGCCCAGCGAAGATGACATGGCAACTTCGCATGAACGATTGATGACAAGACTTATTAGACCAAGAAACCAAGATCAAGTTCAAAGTTGTTCGGAATGATGAAAGGGAAGAAGCGAAGTGTATTTTTTCACTTTGCTAACTTTCTTTTTAGCTGAATGTATAGAAAATGTTGTATCCAAGATGTAAAGCTCCTCGTCGTAGCGAAGCCAGGAGGTCTATAAATACCCCTAGGATGTTTGTTTTTGACAGAATGAAATACAATTGCAATTAGCACATTGTTTTCACCTCATCTATGCTTGTGTGATTTTATCATCCAACATCTGGTGCCATCCATTTGTGTGATCGAAGACACTCACGACCATCATACGGACACAAAATAGGAAGACCCAACAAAAAGACAGCTTCGGCTGATGACAACACAATTCATGACAAAGATCCAGCTCCAGAAGATGAAACAGAAGCTGAAAACAGACACATACAAGAAAATGAAGAAGTCCAAAATAAAGAAAGAAGACTCAAGGAACTCGAAGACCAACTCATTATCAAAAAGAAACAACTAGAAGAGGCAAGAGCAAAAATATGAGAGAAGTCCCTGAGACAAAGAATTGAAGAAGCAGAAGCCGAAATAAGAAAAATCAACCAAGAAATCAAAAATGAAAGCGAAGTCATGTTCAAGACCCAAATTCAGCAAGCAAAAACTCCCAACGCAAAGAAAGTCAAAATCTGATTACAACAATTGACACAGAATCGCCTCTATCAATTGACATTCAGCTAGCGAAGTGGCCAGTAGGCTTCAAATTCAACATCATTCCAACTTACAATGGTATGTTAGACCCAAGGTAATTTTTGATGAGCTTCAAAGCAACAGTTGCATCAAGTGGAGGTGACACAAATACATTAGAGAAGTCACTCATTATGGCAGTAAGTGGACCAGCACAACATTGGTACTCCTCGCTAAAACCAAGATCAATCAAATCCTGGGATCAACTTCACACAACTTTACTCTTAGACTTTCAAGGCCTGCAAAGAATTGAACTCACAAGTGATGACCTCTTCAACATCAAGCAACAACCAAAAGAATCTCTGAGCCAATATTATAAGAGATTTGTACAAGCAAAAGCACAAGCACCCAATATTCCAGACGAAGTCGTCATTATTGCAGCAATCAAAGGATTGCGAGCAGGCCAACTTTCTTCACATTTCAAAAGAGAAAGACCAACCACAGTAGAAAAACTGTATGAAGAAATGAGGAAGTATTGCGAATCCGACCAAGATTACAGGAAAAGAATAGAAGAAGAAAATGGGGAGAGAAACATGCCAAGGACAAACAAAAACTTTCAACATGCAAGAATGACAAATGTCGAGCGAAGACCATTCCAGAGGATAAATCACATCAACAATTCAGGCGAAGCCAACAATCAAAGCCAAAGCTCAAGCAATCAGAGAAATTTTCAACGCAACAGAAATTACAAGGAAAATTTTCAATAAAGGACAAGCTACAACAACCAAGGCAGGGGCTTCGAAAGGAAAATTTTGAGACCCGAGGAAATGTACTGCATCATATACGGAAAATGAGCTGGCCACACATCAAAAATGTCCCAAGAGTAAAGAAAAGCATCGAAGAAATGCAAGAAGAAAACAGGACAACTTCGCAAATGAAAGTTGTGAATCATCTAGCTCCCCAAAGGACAAATTACATGCCAATAACTTATCCTCAACAGATGCTCTCACCACCTTCGCCAATCTACAATTGCCAACCACTAGCAATGTGTTCGCAAAACCAATGGGGTCAAAGTCAACAGCAAAGTTTTTATCCTGAAAGCTCAGTGGCAAATAGCAGTCACCAAAATCAACACATCAATAACACTCCTGAAGCATCAACATGCAATGAGAATGTAATCATCCCAAGCAAAGGCAGAATTATGAAAATCTTTGGAGGAAATAGTATGGAACTCGACATAAGAAATGAAAGAAGAAATTATTTCAGAAGAGTAAACTCCATCGCAGTAGAAGGGCCCATTCAAGAAAAAAAGATGGTCTCACCTCCCAATTATATTTTCAGAGCAAGATCTCAAGTTGAAAGATTACCCTCACATGGATGTAATGGTAATAGAAGCAAACATTGAAGGATGGGCAGTCTCAAAGATTTTAGTAGATGGTGGCAGCTCGGTTGATATCATATTCTCAACAACTCTAGATGCAATGAAAATCGACAGGAAAAGTTTAGAGACAGCTGAACATCCATTAGTTGGCTTCGATGGAAAAAAAATCAACTCCATCAGTAGAATTGTCCTACCAGTTTTATTTGGAACAGTGAATAATGCAAGAACAGAGCTAATCGCATTCGACGTGGTCGAAATGCACAACCAATACAATGCAATCTTTGAAAGAGGAAGCTTAAATGACTTCGAAGCAATAATCAGCTACTCATACTTGTGCATAAAAATACCAGCAATTAACGGCATCATAACTGTCTTCGGTGATCAAACAGAAGAAAGAAATATAGAAAGAGATTCAAGCCCAGCTTTCAAAAATGTCCATGTCATACAAGAAGAAGAAGACGAGCTCGAAACTAAAAATGATAAGGCTCAAGAAAAAGCGAAGCCCTGTGAAGAAACAAAGAAAGTACCACTTGATCCAATGGTGCTGGAAAGATAAATTATCATTGACACAAATTTATCAAAAGAAGAAGAAGAAAAGCTAATCCGAGTCCTACGAAGTAACAAGGACATCTTCGCCTGGTCCGCATAGGACCTTAGAGGAGTAAGCAGAGATGTCATAGAACACAAGTTAAACATCAATCCAAACTTCAGACCAAAAAAGAAAAAACTCAGAAAGTTGTGAGAAGACAGAATATAAGCTGCAAAGGCCGAAGTCCAAAGACTTTTAGATGCAAAAGTCATAAGAGAAGTACAATTCATAACTTGGCTTGCAAACATAGTCATGGTGCAGAAGAAAAACAAAAAATGGAGAATGTGTATAGACTTCATAGATCTCAACAAAGCATGTCTAAAATACAACTTTCCACTACCAAGAATAGACACTTTGGTAGATCAAGCAGCAGGAAGTGAAATGCTCAATTTCCTTGATTGCTATTCAGGCTATCATCAAATTTGGATGAAAAAAGAAGATGAAGAGTTCACAAGCTTCATAACACCATTTGAAACTTACTGTTTCTAAAGAATGGCCGAGGCGCTTCGCAATGTAGGAACAACTTTTATCAGAATGACACAGGAACAACGCAGGAACAACTTAATTGCATATGTTGATGATCTGGTAGTAAAAAGAAAGAGAAGAAAAGACCACATCAAAGACTTACAAGAAACTTTCTCCAACCTTAAAAAAGCAAATCTAAAATTGAACCTAGAAAAATATACATTTGGAGTTCAAACAGGCAAAATCCTAGGCTGCATCGTATCTGCAAAAGGAATCAACCCAAATCCAGAGAAGGTGAAGGCAATACTGAACATGGAAGTACCAAGAAACATCAAAGACATCCAAAAATTGACAGAAAGATTGACTTCGCTGAACAGATTCATATCAAAATCAGTTGAGCGAAGCCTACCAATATTTCAAGCCTTAAAGGGAAAGAAGAAAAAATTCAGTTGGGGTAAAGCACAAAAAGAAGCTTTTAAAGAAATAAAGAAACATCTATCCAACCCAACAACTTTAGCAACACCAAACCCTACGGCAGATTTACTATTATATGTATTAGCAAACGAAAGTATGATTAGTGCAGTGTTGATACAAGATGAAGAAATTGAACATTCAACAAGACAAACTCTAGTATACTTCGCATCTGAAGGCCTGTTGTAACAACCCAAAAATCCGAGCTACAAAATTTTTTTCACAAAAACCCTGAGTGATGTTGTGTCATGTAGCGAACAAGTCCCACACATGTTACACATGTACCACAAGTTCTTATCTTGCAAATCCCTAGCTCTTGGTCATACATCATGTGCATTTTAATTTAACATGTGGTTTGGGTTTTATTTGAATTCTTGTATAGCTTAATAAAGTATCACCAATATTTATTTATATAATAAATAAATATCAAATATATGGGGATAATACCCTACCTATCAAGGGCCATGTATGTCCACTAGAGAATTATTTTACAACATGTTACATATATATATTATATATACATATACAAGTATTTGAAAAACATAAAATAGAAAAGGATAAAGAATAAAGAAGAAAAAGGAAAAAGTCTCTTCAGCCCAAGCCGATCAATCGGCCCAGCCTGGCCTTCTCTTTTCCTTTTCCTTTTCTTCCCGCACCAGCCCAGCCGACCCATCAAGCAGGCAGAGCAACAGGCCCAGCAACGGCCTGCTCAACCCCGCACCACGCCAACCCACCGTCTGAACCGCTGACATGTGGGACCTGACTGTCATACCTTCCCCTCGGTCTCTTACCGGCCGTTCGTGCGTGACATCACGCGTGTCAGTGCCTGCTCCCTCACGTTGCTGCTAAGCAAAGCACTCCGGCCGCTCGATCCCGACCCTCAAGCATACCACCTGGATCGACCGCCCGACAGCAAATTGCCCATGGTGCGACATTTTCCTCACGCGCGCGCGCACATGCGCTGCCGCTGTGGTGAGTCTATGCCGCTGCAATGCTTAGCCGCATACAGCCCCACCTAGCCTTCCTTCGCTGATGCCCTGGACCCAGCCGAGCCCCACCGGGTGACCTGGAGCCATCCCTGGCCACTTGATCAAGCTCGAGCCGGATCATGCCGTCCGCCGGCCAACTGCCCTGCCCTTCCTCTATATAAGCCTGGTCTAGGAGCACTAGGGCTTCCCAGCCGCCGCCGCCGCTTGGTGGCCTTTCCAATTGAGCACCTACCACTGCAATTTGGAGGAAGAGGGGAGGAAGGAGAAGAAAGGGGCCAGGGATGGAGTCACTGCCGTCGGAGAAGACGAAGGTCGTCGTGCTGCCGGAGCTGTGCTGCTACGGAGCCATCGGAGTCGAGGAGCCGGAGCTGTACCGCGAGCTACTGCCACTTGGACTTGTACCGCAACTCCCCATCCTCGTCAACGCCAGTTAGCAAGCCACAAGCCTCTCTTCCAACCCCGACCTTTGCTATCATGGCCATGGCGCTCCGCCTTGGGAGTGCGTAGGCTGAGGCCATGACCGGCCTCCATGGACACACACGCACATGCACACATGGACCGACCAAAGCCACAAGGACCATGGCATCGGGAGGATGCCAGACCGGAACGCCGCCATGTCTATCACCACGCCGTACGCTGCCGCGGCGAGGCCACCTTGCTACCTCATCACCAAGCCCCAAGACACTTCAACTGAAGATCTGCACTCACCTCGTTGAGACGGTCTCTGTGCGCACGCTAGCTACCGGGATCGCTGCTCCGAACACCGTCCATGCACCACCGTGCCACCACCATGCCGCTCTGGAGCGCCAACATGTGTCACCGTTCCCCGCCATCATCGACCGCCTCATGGGGCAAGAAGACAATGTCAGGCATCACCGTGAATAGCTGCATCTATTGGAGGAGAAGATAAAGGCTGGGAAGCTCCTCTGGGTGCCGTGCCATGCACCAGGGCCATGGCGGAGTTTCGCCGTGGGCGCTGCTGCCTGCGTGGGCTTCGCCTTGGAGTATGGTCGCCGCCGGTGCATCAGAGGGGCGTGTGATGTTCTCAATCGCACCCCCGTGCCATGCTTTGCCTTGGATTGGGTCACTGTCGAGCTGTTGTCGTTCTTTGCCATCGTCGAGCCGCCGTTCACCGTGGACAGCCTCATCAGACGCCAAACTGCTACCTAGAAGACCACCTCCATGCTCGCTGTGCTACTGTGATGCCGACTCGCCGGTTAAGGAAGCCGAGGAGCACCCCATCGCTGAGATGGACGACTTCACCACCAGCCGCGCTGTCGGGAAATAGAGCAGGACGGGGAAGAACAGTGGGGGACTCGGCACAGAGCAGATGGGCGTGGTTCACATGGATATGAGTCACTACGCGTGGGACCCGGGTAGAGATAGTGCACCGTGAGCCGTCCTGTGGACTGCGTGGGCTTGAGAATTGATCTGTACACCAGGATCACGTGGGCTTGAGACACTGACGGTGGACCCCAAGTGTGTTGGCACACCGTGGACCGAGACAGTGGACAGAGCCCGTTTGAGATCTGGACTGATGACGTGGTAGCACGTGAGCATGCCACATAGAAGGCCGAGTCGGCCCATATCTAGCCCATCTGGCCCAGTAACGACCTAGTGGGGCCCACTTGTCAGTTGACCGTTGGCCATTGACCGAGTCAACTTTAACGTCAGCAGGTGATGTCATCCTAGTCCCACCTGTCATTGCTGACGTCGTCATGAAATCACCATCCACGTCAGCACCTGTACTATTCCTGTTGGACCCGCACGTGACACGTGGACCAATCCCGAGCCACCACGTGTCAGCCCCAGAATAAACCAGTCTCTTTTATTTTTTAGAATATGGTTAAATCTTCATAAATTCATAACTAATTCATACTAGCTCCAAAAATTGTGATCCAAGTATCCAAATTTTCTATAAATCGAGCTCTAGCTATGTTTACCATGTTTGAGTGCATTTGGATCTTTTTTCTATTATTGGTTCTTTGTGCTATCTATAGGGTCGCTCCCACGACCATTATATCGGTTACAGAGTCGAGTGAGGACCGGTCTAAGGAGGACTCCGAGTACCATTAGGTGAAGACAACAGCGAAGGTGCCACATCTCACCTAACCTCGTAAATCACATTACGAAGGCAAATCTAGTAATGCTAGTGCTTTACTTTTATTGCAATATAATGGATCGCCTGTGCTAGGAATGTATGGTAGATTTTTACTTGATAAGCCTAACCTTGTTGCAACCTATCACCTGCTTACCCGCTATTATGTTAGCCACTTGGTTATCTGCTATGTTTATTTATATATATATACCTCACTCGTGTACATTTTGATGCGATGTGATGAACCTCGGGAGGGCCTAGAGGGTGCCAGGCTTGGTGTGTGTGTGATGATGGAAGAAATGGGCATGTGAGCTGATGATTTGTATCTGGGTTTGGATGGAACTTACGGCAGGGTGTAGGGTGAGGGTTGAGTCGATCGAGCCGGGATCTACGACGAGCTTTTGGAGCAAGTCTTGCTAGAGTGTATCTGGACATTCCCAGAAAGAACAGTCTGTGGCGGACTAATTTGGGAGCGAAGGTGGTCTTCGGGTGTGAACCTCTAAGGGGTGGAACCCAGGACGAAGGTGCCGTGGTAGTACATTAAAGAACAACCCTGATGGAGACATCCTAGCTTGGTCACACTTAAGAACTGCTGCGCTGGTATCCGGCCCTTAGGAATCTCTTGCTTTCCACTCGCTTCCCATGGGGGTACACAGCCAAACCACTGGATAGATCGATGCCATTACTATCAGGCGAGCGTGTGTTAGAGAGGTAGGAGCATGTGTCTCACACCCTTTTGAGATGGTCATGATGCTCTGCAGGAATGGGATCATGAGCCCTCAAAGTACCAACCACTCTAAAGGTGTTCCAGGGCTGAGAGGTAGGATGGCATCGCTCTATGGCAGTAGACGCCCAGAATCTGCTTAGGTGATGATCAGCACCGATGATGGCTATCTTATGGATTAGTGAAACCTCTGTAGAGTGTATGGTTGATCAATCGATACATATGCCAATTCATTGGCTATGGACCCTTCCTTAGGAGGATGCACCGAACTAGTGAGTGGAGTGTTCTACCTTTCCCTTGAGCGTGATTTTCGGCCGTGAGCCAGGTTGAGGGCTGCGGGCTACTGAGGCAGACCGAGAGGGAGTTGGCCTGTCGACTAGAGTCTGAGATGGTGTTGGAGGAGGTGGGATAGTGATTCAGAGATGGATGGTGATGGATGGTGTGGGGATGGGAATGTGTATAAAACTTGACTATTATATTATTTATATACTTGATCGCTTGCATAGGAAACCCTAGCCTTTGTAGGTTCTTTTGATATATCCATATTTTGCATCCAATTTCCACAAAGCAATGCATAGGGTGGGAGTGGCCAGTAGATATCGTACTGATACTTTGGCACACAGGGTCCAGGAGTGAGTACTCGTCTGAGGAGTATGATGATTGAGGGTTTCGTACCTACGCTCAAGTTGGATGGATGATGATAGCTTCCGCACCTACAAGCTTTTGCTTTATGCTGCATGAACTCTGATTCCGCCAAGTGGCAATGTAATAAGTTATTGTAAACCCTTCTATTGCACTCTTTTGTTCAATGTATAGATTATGATATTCAACTGTTATCGGGTAATGTGATTTAAATGGTCATGTTACACTTCGACTCTGTGGATTTCCCTTCGTGGAAATTGAGGTCGTTTCACCTGTCAGGATCAAAAATTTACTACTCGAAAATTGAGAAAATTGCATATGCAGTAATTATGGCATCAAGAAAGTTCAAGCACTATTTTCAAGCACACAAAATAAGAGTGCCAACAAATCAACCACTCAAAGAAGTATTACAAGGCTATAAGTCCTCATGAAGATTGGGAAAATGGGCAGTGGAATTGTCTCAATACTTCATCAAGTTTGAAAAAAGAACAGTGATCAAATCTCAAGTGGTGGCTGACTTCATAGCAGATTGGACACCCTCAAAGTACAATTAAGAAGAAATGAAGCAGCCAGAATGGACAATCTATTATGACGGTGCTTGGGGCTTCACCGGCGCCGGAGCAGCAGCAATCATAACTTCACCTTCTGGAGTTAAGCTCAAATACGCAGCAAGACTAGAATTCCAATGCACAAACAACATTGCAAAATATGAGGCATTACTTTTGGGGCTTCGCAAAGAAAAGGCAATGGGAATCCAAAAGTTAATAATCAAGACAGATTCTCAAGTTGTAGCTGGGCACATAGAGAAAAATTACAAGGCAAGAGACCCAGAGCTAGCAAAGTACCTCCAACTACTGAGAGACCAAGAGAAACACTTTGCTGGATTCATAGTGAAGAATATTTCAAGAAACGATAAAACAGATGCAGACGAAATTGCAAAAGCTGTTGCCCAAAAGTTGGAGTTACCTCTAGAAGTATTCTTTCAAACTATCAACGAAGCCTCAACAAAGACAAAAGCAGAACAACCAAAAGAAATACACATCATTGAAAGCGAAGACTGGAGATCACCAATTATAGCATTCCTAAGAGGATTTTACGAGCCAGAAAATGAAGTTGATGAAATAAGAATAAAACAAAAAATCAAAAGCTACAAAATCATCAATGAAGAGCTATACAAGGAAGGAATTTGCCAACCACTATTAAAGTGCATATCAAGAGAAGATGGAAAAAAATTGCTGAGAGAAATACACAAAGGAATCTATGGATGTCACGCCGGGGCTAGATCAATAGTTGGAAAAGCCTTCAGACAAGGGTTCTATTGGCTAATAGCACAAAATGACAGCAAAGAAATAATCCAAACATGTCACAATTGTCAAATGACAGGAAGCAAAGTCAATGCACCAGGAACAAACTTGCAGTCAATTGAACCAACCTGGCCACTCGCAAGATGGGGCATCAACATAATTGGAAAGCTACCCCTAGCTCAAGAAAACTACCAGTATGCAGTAGTAACAGTTGAGTATTTCACAAAATGGATTGAGGCGAAGCCAGTCACCAACATGTCTTCTCACACAATGAAAAAGTTTCTATGGCAAAATATCATATGCAGATTCAGAGTTCCAAGACACATAACAATAGATAATGGAACTCAATTTGATAGCGAAGATTTTAGACAATATTGCCAGTCAATGGGAATCAAACTCTACTTCGCATCAGTAAGACAACTGCAGTCCAACGGAGTAGTTGAAAGGACAAATGGGATAATTTGCACAGGAATTTCAAAGTGCTTAACAGACCTGAAAAAGGGAAAATGGGAAGATGAGTTACCAAGAGTAATTTGGTCCCACAACACTTCGAAGCCAAGGCCAATAGATTGTTCTCCATTTAATTTACTATATGGAGATGAAACAATGATTCCCGAAGAAATAAAGTATGGAAGACCAAGAATAAACATACAAATGATCACAGAAGAAGATCAAGCAACAAGCAAAGATTTACTCGAAGAAGAAAGAAACAAAGCACTTGAAAATATCAAGAAGTACCAACTTGAAACAAAGAAGTGGTACAATAAGAAAGTCAAGACAAGAGAGTTAGCACCAGGAGATTTTGTACTCAAGAGAAAAAGAAACGAAGACACAGTGGGAAAATTTCAATAAAAGTGGAAAGGACCTTTCATCATCACAAGAACAAGCAAGGAAGGTGCGTATCATCTGGCAAACTTGAAAGGTGGAGAACTCAATCACACCTAGAACATAGAAGCAATTCACAAGTATTATCCATAAGCAATATTACAAGAGGAGTTTACTTTTCCACAAAAGTAGAAGTAGAAGTTTCATTACTTTCAAAAGTGTAGTCAAGTTGCACTCTTTTTCCACTCAGGGGAACCCTTCGCAGGGTGAGTGGTTTTTTAATGTGGCAGTCTCTGTGTAAATCTCATGAAGTATAAATGAGAAAATAGTTTTCCCAAAGAAATGTCTCTAACTTGCGTAACTAAAAATATAAAATGCCGAAGAGTATATCAAAAATATACTCTCACATCAGCAAAAAAACTTTACAAAAATGTAAGTTAGCATTAATATTTTATTAAATCTAAAAAATGCTAACTTATCCACGCGTCAACTTCGAACGATAAGGAAGGGACGACGTTTCAAAATTTGCTAAGGCAAATTTTTCGATGAAATTTCACCAAGCTGAAAATGTTATAAGCTTCTAAGCGAAGCGTACGCGTCCACTTCGAATAAAAAAGAAGGGACGGCATTTTAAAATTTGCTAAGGAAAATTTTTTGACTAAATTTCACTAAGGTGAAAATGTTTTGAGCTTCTAAGCGAAGCGTACGCGTCCACTTCGAACAAAAAAGAAGGGATGGCATTTCAAAATTTGCTAAGGCAAATTTTTGACTAAATTTCACTAAGGCGAAAATGTTTTAAGCTTCTAAGTGAAGCGTACGCGTCCACTTCGAACGAAAAAGAAGGAACGGCGTTTCAAAATTTGCTAAGGCAAATTTTTTGACTAAGTTTCACTAAGGTGAAAATGTTGTAAGCTTCTAAGCGAAGCGTACTTGTCCACTTTGAATGAAAAAGAAAGGAAGGCGTTTCAAAATTTGCCAAAAGTAAATTTTTTCAAAATAAACACAACCAAAGTCCAAAGCTTTCAACTTTATAAACAAAGCATTCATAAATGCTTATTCAATATTCACTCATTAATACAAGTGAAGCCAAACATACACACTTCGTAGTACAACAAAATGTTTACACTACAACTTATTTGAAGTACAAAACAATGGATTTACAAATTAATCATCTTGAGAGCTAACTACTTCCGTAGTATCACCAAGTATGTCGCTAACAACGTCATTAATAATTTCATGCGCTTCGCAGCGCAAATAATCCTCGCAAACATTTGCTGGCGAAGTACTCGATCCCGACGACTATAAGAAAAGAAGTTAGTGATACGACATGATGTCCCGATCTTCATGACGTAGGATCGATCTTCAGATACTAGCTTTAGAGAAGCCAAGATAACTTGCTGCAAGCAGCAATAACTAGTGCAACCTGACAACACGCACAAGAAGCCAACCACCGTCTCTATACGGCAGCCTGAACCAAGGATTCGGCTAACCACACTCTCAAAGAACCAACCTACGCAACCTGAATTCGAGGATCAGGAGCACGGATTGGGTGCCGATGACGCAGCTGCTTCTGTAATCTCCGCGAAGGAAAACACAAGAGCAAAGGGGTAGAGATCTCTCTAGGGTTTGTTAGCGTGTAGCTGAACAAAGGGGTTATGTATTCGATTATCAAAGTCTAAGATTAGAATGAGTTTAGGGGGTATTTATACTAGCAACAGCCTTGCTAGATAGGTAGAAACATGAAATGAAATAGATAACACGGAGTATGTGAACAGGCCTCCTTGAGATGCCTTTCTGGAGAGTTTCTGCGTGGCTGTTTGACTCTGGCACAGTTTTCAGTGTTTTGGTAATAACTCCTTCTAGAACACTCCAATTGACATGCGGTTAATTGCGTTGGAAATTTGACTTGATAACCTTTCACACAATGTGTAGCATGATCCATGAAATATTGTGGATTGGTACAGTTTAATATGAATACTTGAGCTTCATGCAGGCCGTTGATTGTATGACCAGTCTGCACTGAATCTGGTCGGCAGGCAAAATGGATGATCCAAACTGGTCGGCACTTGAATAATTGGAAACTAGACTCGATAATATTTCTAACAAGTCCTCATTGGCCTTCATAGCTTTTGTGAATCAAAAGTTATGACTGATTCATCTTGACGGTTCTGTCACGCTGGACTGGCTGGAACGTGATTCCTTTCTCTGGTTCTTTCTTGGTGCGTCCTTATCTTCCTCCTCGGTGAACCTGAGCATTAACAACATGCACGACTTAGGGAGTATATAATTCTCATTAATAATAACATGAGTTTCACAAAATAGCACGTGCACCTTTTGTTGAAGTTTCTTTGCTTGACTATATGTAATCAGCCCATAGATGACATGATCTATTATAGGTGTAGGAGATATTCGTGTCAGACTTGGTACATCTTGATATGGTGCTTGCGTGGTCATATCATCCTCCCCCTTGAAGAAGAGTTGTCCTTGACTCTAAACCGTCTAGGTCCAATAATTGTGCTAGCCCAACAGGGAGAGTTGTTTTTCTATTCGCATCTTCTTCTTCCATGATAGCAAGGTGTTTGAACCTATAATCAAATAAACCAAGTAGCAGTTTTGTAGGTGGAAACCATAAGAATTTTGAATCAAGTTTAGCTTTCACCTTGAATTGATGCTTAGAATTTTGTGTGAATGCTGATGTCCTTGGCATCTTCTTAACATCCTTCCTCTTTTTTAGGAATGTTGTCCTCTCCTTTTGTTCTACTGAAACAGTCCAAGGAATATTGGATGCATATGCCAATTCTATGATCACTTAATGAAGATTGTTTATTGCCTTCTTTACAATTCATATGCATATTATTTCTTTTCATATGAGAGAAATGGTTCCTCAGATTTTGTGGACTTGAAACCAGATTTGAAGATGGAAGCACAAAAATTTCTTTCAAACCACACATTTGATTCATGTTTTCATGTTTTGTCTTTGCAAAATCAAAAACTTCAAAAGATGGAACTGAAGCTCTCATGAAATTATCAACATTCATATGGTGCAATGTATCCAAATGTTTAGAGGTGTACCTTTCAAACTCCATGGTTCCAAATGTGGATGGAAAAGCTTTGGTTGGGTGAACGAACAGAACACGTTTGCACATTATTTCTTTCATTCAAAGAAGAATATGAACAAGGGAATATCATGGATTGTTCCAAATAGCAAGCACTAATAAATCTCTTCACCTCAAATAAATAAAAGTATGGCTCACAAGATATGTTGTTCATTCTATTCAACTTCCGTTCAGCACACTTGTCACATGTTATGCAAAGAGCACAAGCATACAATTTATTTGCAACAAAATGTACAATGATGTTAAAAGCAAACTTGCAGCTATATACACCATTCAAAGATTTATCGTTCATATGTCAAGAATACTTTCAAGTATTTTATCAATCTCACTAAATTCATCAAGCTTGACATAGAACATACATTCAGTAGGGGAAATTTTTATGAAAAATTCAGCATGAGTAATCAACTTGACATAGTCAACATTATTATTATGTAAATTATCATATATATCAGTCAAAGAATAACATTGATCTTTCATGATTGCACAATGGTTATCAACTTGAAAGATTTCAGCACTTATATCAACATGTGGATCAATCAAATCAGCAAAAAGATTTTGTATACAATCAATTCTAATTGAATCAAGTGGGTCATCAAATTTGCTCACCAATTTGTATTGCAAATTCATATCTGATTTATTTTTGTTACCTTCCATATTTGGTGATGGTGCATGCACGATGGGTTGTACCTCTGAACTTTTACCTCTATCATCGTCATGATTCAAACTTGGAGCAGCAATGAATTGGTCATCAACAGTGACTATCTTTTCACTTCTTTCATCTAGTATGGCAGTGTTATGGGCAATAATCCCTTCCTCCTTGCCCTTGCACACCTGCACATTTTGAGAGACACCACTAAGAGTAGACATTAGTGGGTTATTGATAAAATCATCCTCACTTGTCTTGCAATGGATCTCTCTATTTTTATATGATGTATCTATCACACTCTTTTTGTTGACGCACTCAACCTCACTTTTGGTGGAATCACTCATCTCACTTTTATTTGCTCTCTCACTCAATTTGGCAATATGGCTCTCATTTTCACATTTAGTGGAATCACACAACTCACTTGTGTTTCTACTCTCACTCAATTTGGCTATGTGGCTCTCATTCTCACATAGGTTATGATTCATTGTCAATTCAACGGTTTTGGGAGCAACAATGGAATATGTGCCATTGTTCATAGTATCATCCATTGCCATAGGGGCAGCAATGGTTGCAGCAACATCATCATGTTTATCCCTCTCAAATGACATCAATCTTGCAATTTTTGAAGTGTAATCATCTTCATCAATCATGCCTTTAATCTGAACATTAAGTGAAATGTCAGAGCTCACAATTTTAGCACAACTGTCCAACAATTCATCACACATTGCAGCTGATGGCACGCCACATCTTGGCACTTTGTTCATGCTTGGAACAACATTAGCTTGCAACTGCATATTTGTTGAAGCATGATAGAGTTCATCTTGGACAGATTTCTCACTTGCACTAGGTGGCACAACAGAAACATCTTTCTTCTCACATTCAGTTATAAAATTGACACTATGGTCAGCCTTCAAATTCAGATTAGATGAACCTTCAAAATCTAAAATGTTATCAGTCTTTTGATCACATTTTGGCTCTGCATCTTCACCATGTTCATAGAAAAATTCTGGACAGAGTTGGAGCATATAACTTTACCACATTTGGCACTTGTACAAGGCACACTACTTGTAGCATCTTCAGCACTTGTTTTCGTGCAATGCAATGGTCCCTCTTCCTGAATAAAGTGGGCACTTTCACAAAGAGAGGCAATAGCAACGACCTCATTCTGGTCATCAAAATTTAGATTTGAATGATGTGAAACTACAACAAATTTATTCAACTCGTCACACAAAAGATCAGTCTCTGAAAGAGAAGTATCTTCTCTAGTTTCACAACTCGAAGGACGATCTTCCACAACTTGCAAAGACACATCCAGCAAAATTTTCTTCTTCATCTTGCTCAAAACTAAGAGATCGAGTGATGAGATTATTTTTAACTTCTTCTGCCAATATTTCAGATGGTAACTGATGCTCTAGGATAGCAACACTCTGTAGAGTTGGTGCAACATTATGATCCATAGTAACATGACGAACCTCATCCCCTTCCTTATCAACTTGGAATAGAGACTTGTCTTCTTGCTGCACAACAAATCTCTTCTTGGAGTTGCATTGTCGATGTTCACTTCTTTTAGCGCTAGAATCAGCTGAAGAAACTTTTGGAACAACATGTCCTCTCTTCTTGCATGGAGTTGATGATTGCTTCTCTCCACCAATAGAGGACACACTAGGCTGCAACTTAGCACCTTTTTCTTGGCACAAACTAATGCACCGTGAACTCTTGACTTCCTACACCTTCATGATTCTCTTCTCCACACTGATTGCACAATTTAGAAGATCTTGCATACTTCTAAAATGTTTTCCCTCAAGTGCAACAGCAATGTTAGCATTAAGTCCATTCTCAAAGTATATCATTGCCTTCATTTCATCAACAACATTTGCTCTATGCAAGGAAGAATGTAGTTTATCATAATATGCTTTGATAGATCTACTACCTTGCTTCACACTCTCTAAACGATGAAGCAAAATCTGCCTATACTTCCTTGAAATAAATACTTTTCTCATAGCCTTCTTCAAATTTTCCCAATTCTTGATGAGATGCTTCTATGGATATTGTTTCCACCAATCAAGAGCATAATCTTCAAATTCAAGTAAGCTCATGATATCTTCTTTGATTTTGAAAATCCTTGGATTTCAAGTTCAATCTCCATTTGCTCTTACCAATGAATAAATTCTTCTGGATCAGTACTTCCATAGAATGGAACATGAGTATATCTCTGGCCTGTCATGGTTAATGCCTATACAAAATAGAAAGCATATATGTGGGATATGATAATATGTGGACCACTCATAACCTCACCTCTCTTACCAACCAAAGCTCGTGTGAGTTCCCTGCAGATTACAGAGGACCAATGCGAGGTGGTATCCGAGAATGATGGTTGGGAGAATCCAAGATCAGCATTTTCCTATGACGGTGGGTTATTTGTGGAGCTTGGTAGGGATATAAACAAGGGATGCAATCTGAATTCTAGCTATTGTAAAGTGTCACACTCCATTTAAGGATAAAAATAGAATATATAAATAGCCTTATATGCGCCCCAGGATCAAGTCGCACATATAAGATGACAAATTTGCAAAGAGTATCATTACCCTGTTTATTACATAGCGAACCAATATTTATTCAAAGTCTTGCACATAACCAAATAGATAACTAATATAACTTTATAGCGGAAGCTCCACACAGGGATACACCAACTGGTGAACACTAAGCCTAGTACTCATCACGATAGCTCTCATTCCAACCTTCATCTGTTACCCATCCGGGATTTTCTAAAATTGAAAGTAAAGCAAGCATAAGTACACAACCGTACTCAACAAGCATAACATGGGTTAATGAGGCTCAATTAAGCTGACACTGTTTGACTGCATTTAGCTTTTATAATCTTATCAATTTGAGCAATTAAGTAGCATCAACGTAGCAAGTATTTCCCAAAAACCATCATGATCATAGTAACATAAATGAATAAATAACATAACAGTGGATAAATGAACATTTTAGCATGGCAGTAGAGATCATCATTAGTGTAAAGATTCTAAGGCCGTCCGAACCATAGGGCACGGATAATATATTGATTTAAACTTTACGCAGAGGTGTACACTTTCACTGTGAGTCATGTTCTATATAAAGTGGGTTAATTACTCCTAAGTCACCACAAAACATATAAAGTTTCCTATAGATTCTTCTAACCAATCAGGGACGCGAAACATTAAGTGTAGGAACCCCTCTTCCAATATGGCACAATCCTTCCCGGCTATACTCATAAGGACAGAGGCCATCCTATACCCAACTCACAGACCACTAACAAGCTAGGAGGAGGGTCTACAGGTGACTAGAGCCAGAGCCATATAGCCCTCGCAGTTGTATGTTAAATTCTGGAGGTTCTGTTACAGAATAGCTCTCATATGGTTAAAAGTCATTATTACTATTCATGACACAAATACTCATCAAGTCACAAGATCATGATATTCATTAAGCACTAGCATCATAGCTACCCAATGCAACCCAAAGGTGTCAAGAAATCAAGATAACAACAACTAGTTATAATCTCTAAGGTCATCAAATGGACACATGCAAATGTAATATTATTAAGGTGTATAGGTAAAAAGGAAGATCCATCTTATACTTGTCTTGATTCACAAAGTCTTGCTGGTCCTGCTGATCCTCAAAGTAGCCTTGCTCAACAAAACCCTCATCGTCTGAACTCGACATTAACAATCAACACCAAACAATCCAATCGAGCATACATACATGAAGCAAACAAAGAGTTATTAGAGGAACAGTACACCAATCTCATCAAAATAGAATAAAAAGTTTATAAAACTATTCTACACGCTGCTACGATCACACAGACGTCAAGTTCACCGAAAACAGAGTTATAACGCGAAGATATGAATTTTTAAAGATTTCCAATAGATAAATAAATACATTAAATATGAACTAAAAATATAAAGTCTACAAAACATATCAACAGCGGCATCACTGCGTAGATTACGAAATTATGAATCTAACGAAATTTGAATGGATTAAAACGGAGTTAAAACGGAGAAGTTATAAGCGTTTAAAGATAATGGCAAAACTATAAATAGATAAAAACGTATTTTGAAACTGAAAAGGAAAAATACGTCTTCCAGAGGATAAAACGTATTATGTGATCTGTTAAAGGAGAAATACGCCTTCCAGTGGACAAAGCGTATTTGGAATCTACTAAGAAGAAAGTACGCTTTCCAGTGAGCAAAGCGTACTCGGTGAATACCGCCAAGGGTTCTTAGCAGAATAAATAGAAAGGCAGGGGGTTTTCAGCAAAAGTGTCACGTGAAGGGGTACGGGCGAACCAGACCCGTTGGATCTGAGATGGACGGCTCGGATCAAATTGGAGCGATGACCTCGCCGAGGAAGACGGCCACGCAGCGGAGGGCATGGCCGGCGGTGAGCAGAGCTCGCCGGCGTTCATGAAGACCCCGATTCCGGCCACAAAAACGAGCGCGACTGGTACCATTTGAAAGAGGAGCTCGTGCCGCGCTCACCAGTGAGGAAAATGATGGCCGAGACGGAACAAGGACGGTGAGTAGCTCGACGCGACGGACGACGGCACCCTGCGGACGGCCACAACACGGGTCAGTCGGAGATGCTTCAAATTAAAGGCACCGGAGTGCTTATAGAGTCACGGCGGAGCTCTATTACCTACTCACGACGTCGAAGAGGCCACAAAGCCGACGAATTCGGGCGGTGGCGGAGAACAGCAATGGCGGTTAGGGTTTCGGTGGCCGCTGCTGCTCGAGGCAAAGGCGACGCTGGCTAGGGTTTGGGAAGGAGTTGTGGATGCGGATTAAAGGCTTAAATAGCCTGGGACAAGGACGAGCGACCGGGCGTGGACAACGCGGGTCGGAGTCGAGGTGGACTTGGTGCTCGGGCTCAAGCCCGGTCGGAGGAGGACGACGGTGGCGCGGGTCCCGCTTGTCAGCCAGACGGAGGGAGAGACGGACGTGGTGCGGCGGCCGACTCGCTTGATGGGCCGCTGGCCTGTCGGCCCAAGATGAAGGGGTGAGCGCGCGTGGGCGAATGCGGTTGTCGCGGCTAGGCCGGTCGGCCCAAGAAGGAAGAAGGAGCAGGCAAGGTGCGGAGAGGGAGCAGCGGGCCGAGCGGGGAGAAATAGCAGGCCGTTGGGCCCGTTGCGGGCCAAAAGGAAAGAAGGGAGAACGGCCTGTTGCGGGCCAAAAGGAAAGAAGGGAGAGAAGAGGGAAAAGAATTCCTTTTCTTTTATTCAAACTCTTTTTCAAAAGAATTTTCAAAAAAATTTTGAATTCCAAATCAAATTCAACCAAAACCAAACATCACAAAATAAGTTATGCACCAGCATGAAGGCACAAACATACTTCTTGCCCTAGGTTTGATTTTAATTTTTAAAAAAATAATTATTTTGTCTATGTTAAATTCCCATCAAAATGCTAATTTAAATCATTCTTGACTATTTAAAAACATGCCAAAATTTAGGGTGTTACATAAAGTTAAGTAACAACCCAAGCTAGAAGTTCCTTGCCTAGTGCTAACCACAAGATTGGAATTGGAATGATATAAATGGATCTCACACACACACAAAGAAATTTCAGAATTGATGCAAACAAAGATTATGACTAGGATGCAAGGGTTGCAAACAGACCCAATCAAAAATTTTGCACCAAACATAAGCAACAAGCTGGTTGTGCAACTTGATATGAAAACTTTCAGCAATGATGCACTTCAAACAAACTGATCTTTCAACCTTTCTTTCTCAACTTTTCTGAACTTTTTTTTTGCACTTTTTTCTTTTCTTTCTTTTTTTGACACACTTTTTTATATATATGAAACTAAAAAACAGAGATAAGATAAAATACTTGCACACTTGATGATAGAACAATACACAACCAGAAGCTATAACTTGATAGGATCAAGATAATGCAAAGGATGATATAGGCTATAGATATTTTTTGTGGGGATTTTTTTAGATATATAAAAGAGGCACAAAGAACACGCAAAGGATAATGATCAGCAACTAAAACAAAGACTCTAATGGACTGCCACCTAACCGAACTCACCAAAATAATAGATTGAAACAAAGGGCTAAGCAATATATTTTGCTGGCTTTTTAGTGGATAGGATGAAACAAAAATATATGTAGCTAAGGGTAAAGAAGCCTACCGTGACAACCGATGAGCTGATACCAGATGATACGACACGATGTCCCGATCTTCACGACGTAGGATCGATCTTCAGATAACTAGCTTCAGAGAAGCCAAGATAACTTGTTGCAAGCAGCGATAACTAGTGCAACCTGATGACACGCACAAGGAGCCAAGCACCGTCTCTATACGACAGCCTAAACCAAGGATTCGCCCAACCACACTCTCAAAGAACCAACCTACATAACCTAAACTCGAGGATCAGGAGCACGGATTGGGTGCCTATGACACGGCCACTTCTGTAATCTCCATGAAGGAAAACACAACAGCAAAGGGGTAGAGATCTCTCTCTAGGGTTTGTTAGCGTGTATCTGAATAAAGGGGTTATGTATTCGATTATCAAAGTGTGAGATTATAATGAGTTTAGGGGGTATTTATACTAGCAACAACCCTACTAGATAGGTGGAAACGTAAAATGAAATAGATAACACGGACTATGTGAACGGGCCTCCTCGAGATGCCTTTTTGGAGAGTTTCTGCGTGGCTGTTTGACTCTTGCGCAATTTTCAGTGTTTTGGTAATAACTCCTTCTAGAAAACTCCAATTGACATGCGGTTACCAAGAGTAATTTGGTCCCACAACACTTCGAAGCCAAGGCCAATAGATTTTTCTCCATTTAATTTACTATATGGAGATGAAGCAATGATTCCCGAAGAAATAAAGTATGGAAGACCAAGAACAAACATACAAATGATCACAGAAGAAGATCAAGCAACAAGCAAAGATTTACTCGAAGAAGAAAGAAACGAAGCACTTGAAAATATCAAGAAGTACCAACTTAAAACAAAGAAGTGGTACAATAAGAAAGTCAAGACAAGAGAGTTAGCACCAGGAGATTTTGTACTCAAGAGAAAAAGAAACGAAGACACAGTGAGAAAATTTCAATAAAAGTGGAAAGGACCTTTCATCATCACAAGAACAAACAAGGAAGGTGCGTATCATCTGGCAAACATGAAAGGTGGAGAACTCAATCACACCTAGAACATAGAAGTAATTCACAAGTATTATCCATAAGCAAGATTACAAGAGTAGTTTACTTTTCCGCAAGAGTAGAAGTAGAAGTTTCATTACTTTCAAAAGTGTAGTCAAGTTGCACTCTTTTTCCACTCAGGGGAAACCCTTCGCAGGGTGAGTGGTTTTTTAATGTGGCAATCTCTGTGTAAATCTCATGAAGTATAAATGAGAAAATAGTTTCCCCAAAGAAATGTCTCTAACTTGCGTAACTAAAAATATAAAATGCCGAAGAGTATATCAAAAATATACTCTCACATCAGCAAAAAACTTTGCAAAAATGTAAGTTAGCATTAATATTTTATTAAATCTAAAAAATGCTAACTTATCCACGCGTCCACTTCGAACGAAAAAGAAGGGACGGCGTTTCAAAATTTGCTAAGGCAAATTTTTCGACGAAATTTCATCAAGCTAAAAATGTTATAAGCTTCTAAGCGAAGCGTACGCGTCCACTTCGAATAAAAAAGAAGGGACGGCATTTTAAAATTTGCTAAGGAAAATTTTTTGACCAAATTTCACTAAGGTGAAAAATGTTTTGAGCTTCTAAGCGAAGCGTACGCGTCCACTTCGAACAAAAAAGAAGGGATGGCATTTCAAAATTTGCTAAGGCAAATTTTTGACTAAATTTCACTAAGGCAAAAATGTTTTAAGCTTCTAAGTGAAGCGTACGCGTCCACTTCGAATGAAAAAGAAGGAACGGCGTTTCAAAATTTGCTAAGGCAAATTTTTTGACTAAGTTTCACTAAGGTGAAAATGTTGTAAGCTTCTAAGCGAAGCGTACATGTCCACTTCGAATGAAAAAGAAAGGAAGGCGTTTCAAAATTTGCCAAAAGCAAATTTTTTCAAAATAAACACAACCAAAGTCCAAAGCTTTCAACTTTATAAACAAAGCATTCATAAATGCTTATTCAATATTCACTCATTAATACAAGTGAAGCCAAACATACACACTTCGTAGTACAACAAAATGTTTACACTACAACTTATTTGAAGTACAAAACAATGGATTTACAAATTAATCATCTTGAGAGCTAACTACTTCCGTAGTATCACCAAGTATGTCACTAACAATGTCATTAATAATTTCATGCGCTTCGTAGCGCAAATAATCCTCGCAAACATTTGCTGGCGAAGTACTCGATCCCGGCGACTATAAGAAAAGAAGTTAGTGATACGACATGATGTCCCGATCTTCATGACGTAGGATCGTTCTTCAGATACTAGCTTTAGAGAAGCCAAGATAACTTGCTGCAAGCAGCGATAACTAGTGCAACCTGACAACACGCACAAGGAGCCAACCACCGTCTCTATACGGCAGCCTGAACTAAGGATTCGCCTAACCACACTCTCAAAGAACCAACCTACGCAACCTGAATTCGAGGATCAGGAGCACGGATTGGGTGCCGATGATGCAGCTGCTTCTGTAATCTCCACGAAGGAAAACACAAGAGCAAAGGGGTAGAGATCTCTCTAGGGTTTGTTAGCGTGTAGCTGAACAAAGGGGTTATGTATTCAATTATCAAAGTCTAAGATTAGAATGAGTTTAGGGGGTATTTATACTAGCAACAGGCTTGCTAGATAGGTAGAAACATGAAATGAAATAGATAACACGGAGTATGTGAACGGGCTTCCTTGAGATGCCTTTCTGGAGAGTTTCTGCGTGGCTGTTTGACTCTGGCGCAGTTTTCAGTGTTTTGGTAATAACTCCTTCTAGAAAACTCCAATTGACATGTGGTTAATTGCGTTGGAAATTTGACTTGATAACCTTTCACACCATGTGTAGCATGATCCATGAAATATTGTGGATTGGTACAGTTTAATATGAATACTTGAGCTTCATGCAGGCCGTTGATTGTATGACCAGTCTGCACTGAATCTGGTCGGCAGGCAAAATGGATGATCCAAACTGGTTGGCACTTGAATAATTGGAAACTAGACTCGATAATATTTCCAACAAGTCCTCATTGGCCTTCATAGCTTTTGTGAATCAAAAGTTATGACTGATTCATCTTGACAGTTCTGTCATGCTGGACTGGCTGGAACGTGATTCCTTTCTCTGGTTCTTTCTTGGTGCGTCCTTATCTTCCTCCTCGGTGAACCTGAGCATTAACAACATGCACGACTTAGGGAGTATATAATTCTCATTAATAATAACATGAGTTTCACAAAGTAGCGCATGCACCTTTTGTTGAAGTTTCTTTGCTTCACTGTGTGTAATCAGCCCATAGATGACATGATCTGTTATAGATGACATAATCAGCCCATAGAGGGAAGTTAGCATATCTCAACTCTCTTTCCTCACAAAATAAAAAACATCTAAAACCTAAGGATGGCCACCACTAACATTGCTCGATCCGGCACCACTTTGACTCCTGGCTCTAGCTTCCCTCTTCGCGTCCTCTCTGGCTCTCTTCTGAGCTACCTCCGCTTCCTTCGCAATTCGCAAAGTAAATAAAAGAAAAGTCGGGCATGGACAATAGCAACAACACAAAATAATAAATAAAAAACATACCCTTTGCAATTTCTCCCTAGCCTTGTCAAGGCAATGAGCTCGACCACCTGACCTCCAATACTGCTCAAGATACTTGTTGCACAATACCTGAGTGGCTTTAGTGACATTAGTCAAGTTATCCACAGAAGGAAACTTGTACTTGTCATCACAAAGTTGGTTAAACAAGGGATCCTGGCTTTGTCTCATCATGTAAAACAAAACGCGAGCAGAATAATAGATGCCAATGTCAACTGTGGTCTCAATGACTGAGACAAATCCTAATATTGATGGCAAAGCCAACTAAAGAAACTATCACGATCACCAAGATCCCAACATTTATCTCTAGGCCTAGCTCCAAATTTATCACAACAATCAAAACAAAGCTCCCAAATTCGGTTGCATTTGTCAAAGAAAGCTTGATCTTGTTCATTCATTTTTCTCTCCAAATGTTTCATGCTATCCTTCATCTTTTCATTCTCCTGCAAAGCTTTCTTACAATCTTCATCTTTTTCTTCAACTCGAGCAACAGCACTGACAAGTTTGCCCTCCAAAGCATTGTGAGTATCCACAGCATCAGATCTTTCCTTTTCTTTTTTGGCAAGTTGCTTCTTCAGAATTTCAATTTCGACTTGATAATTATGTTCGCGAAGAGGAAAATCTTTCTCTTTTTCCTCCAAGCCCATTCACAAACCTCTCATCAAAATAGAACCTTTGTACATCATTGATAGACCCATGTCAGCAACTTCAAGCAAAGGCTTTTTTGATATCTCAAGTTCTGTATCTGAGATGGTATAAGCTTCATCAATACATTTAGAAAGTTGAACTTCAGAGCTTCGTGGCATAACTCGCAACTTATCAGCCCCAATGCTAATGAACTTAAAAGAATCCAGACCCAAACTACGTTCTTGACAAAAATCAAGGGAACATTTTAGAGCATCAGAAACTCCCTCCTCACCACTAGTACCAGAAGGTACAACAAGAGTCGCAGGATCCTGCTGGACACTTTTCATTTTACCAAGGTCTACATTTTTGTGAGGAGAGGATGGCGCATGAGGAAAAATAGTTTCTAAAAAAATATAAAACAATCAAAGGTCAGTAAAAGAAGACAACGCCAGCCAAAGAAAAATAAATAAAAAAATACAATACTTACCAGTGGAAACACGTTCTCCCAAGTTGTATTCAACTTTCTTCCCAGTCTCAACATGGATAGTAGAACTTGATAAATGCACCAACCAATCAACATTGGCTTCATTATCAAAAACCTCTTCATCACTTTCTTCCAAATTTAGAGTATAAACTCTAGAACCGCCAATCTTCTTCGATAAATTTTCAGGCATAGCTTCGCCAACATTAACTGTCGCAGGCTCTTCAGTCGAAGTAACCTTCTCAACATCAGCCATTGCAACATTTTGGTCATGAGACCCAATGTATGGAATCTCATAATAGAATCCTGGCGAAGCAGGTCCAGCAGTCCTTTGAGAATCTCCAACCAAAACTTCCTTCTCAGAAACCAAGTTCTTGCCAGCATCAACTCCAACAGGATCAACAACAGAAAAATCTTGAGCTTGTAGATTCGGCAAATTATCATATAGCGGAGTAGGTAATGATGGAGTCAAGCCACTAGAGGAAAAATCGTAGCAATTTTTCTCACCTCATCTGCAACATGTTCAGACACAGAAACACCAGCATCTACAATGTCTTTCACAATCACACCGCCACCTTCGCCAGAACCACCCAGACTAGAAACCAAGTTCCCCTCAATATCCAAACTCTGCTCTAGCACAACATCAATCTCATCAGCATCCAAAAAAACAGAAGGACTCTGATTCTTCTTTAGCCTCTTCGCAACAGCCTTGCTAGCACCACCAACCTTGCACTTCTTCGCCTTAACCTGAGTCGCAGTTTCCTTTTTATTACCTTGTTTCTTCTCACAGGCATAAGCAGGAGGAGGCCTATCACCATATTCAACTTTAGCAACCTCAAAAACTCTGTTCAAATGCTTATAATCATCCCCAAGAATCTTGTCAATGTTATTCTTCTCACTTAACACATACTTCCCAAGTAAATCTTCAGCTCGGCTTTCCACAGACTTTACAAATTCTTCATCAGAAACAAATGTCCTTGGACGACGAAAATCATTATCTAGATATTTATAGTTGATTCCTCGAATCTTCTTTGGATGAAAATGCATGAAAGACCATCCCTTTTTTAATGGCCAAATCCTGGCAGCAGCATATTCCTCAGCAAGATCTCTTGCACATTGCAGCGAATCTGTCAACTTATAAGCTTTCACTGCAGTCTTTGAAATCATGGAAGCAGGAAGAGACGGAGACAACTTAAGATCTTCAATTTCCATCCTACCCGCCATAGGATATTTTCTCACCATCTTTTTTATGACAGGATCTCTTTCCTCAACCATCGGTACTTTGTGATAAAACCAATACCTCGACCACTCTCCAACCCCTCATTTATTCTTCATTGCAGGACAAATTTGAATAGCATTTTGAGCTGACTTAAAGCTGCAGCAGGCAAAATGTTTGATAATCACTCGACCGTCAAGCATAAACTCCTTATATTGAGTGTGCATTTCGAACAACCCACAAAAAGCACTAATATCAACATGAACCTCCAAAGACTTCACATTCCAAAAAAATTGAGCCAATCTAACAATTCCATTCGGAGTCAAATGATGCATCTGAATATTGAAAGCCTTCAAAACATCTTTAAGAAAGTCTTGACATGGAAAGCGAAGACCAGAAGAAAACAAAACACGGAAAACTATGCATTCATCAGGCTCTGGCTTTAGATTGGTCTCCACAGAATTAGGAACCCTAACTTGATCATGATCAACAAGTTTCAGTCTAACCATCTCATCAAGATCTCTTTTCTCAAACAATGACCTCCCAAAGGTCAAAGTATAACCTTCGTCATTTTTAATCAGATCTACCACAAATGCATCAACATCACCAAGATTGTCATCATTAGAATCTACTTGAGATCTATCTTCTTCAGCCTTGGAACTTTTCTAAGACTGAATCTGATCCTGCAAATCTCGTGAAGACATCTGTAAAAAAGGGAATCAAGGTCAAAACAACTTCGACAACAAACATATATAAATCCTTTTGAAAAAACAAACCTGGTCAAAGATGTCAAACAAACTTCACGCAAGAAATCAAGCAACAACAAAAACAAATAGCAAATGTTGTAATAAACAAACACAAACTTTCTAGGCCAAAGAAAATTTTAGCAGAGTTTCCCCTCTTCTAAAAGCGATGGCTCCAGGAGGGGGCATCACTATTTATAGACAAGAACGGTCAAGATAGTCAAGCCGTCAAACGTCAATTTTGAAACAAAAATACTAACAGGCCAACTCCAAAGTTTGGACGGCATTTGACAGGCAAAGTTTATTCAAATTTCGCAGGATTTAGACCTTTGGAGTAGGCCTTCGCCCGCGAGGGGCTGCTGTTGGGGAGCAACTTTGACATGCAAACTTCCTTTCCAAACTTTGGAGTGGAAAATGAATTTTTATTAGAAAGTATCTATGGCAACTTAACATTCGACGAAGGTGACGTGGACACTTCGCTATAGTTACTTTGGACTTCGCATATATGTTTTCACCTGTTTCAGGATACAGGGCGGAGATGACTTCGCCAAACTCCCGAGGCCCAGCAAAGATGACATGACAACTTCGCATGAACGATTGATGACAAGACTTATTAGACCAAGAAACCAAGATCAAGTTTGAAGTTGTTCGGAATGATGGAAGGAAAGAAGCGAAGTGTATTTTGTCACTTCACTAACTTTCTTCTTAGCTGAATGTGTAGGAAATTTTGTATCCAAGATGTAAAGCTACTTGTTGTAGCGAAGCCAGGAGGTCTATAAATACCCCCTGCGATGTTTGTTTTTGAAAGAATGAAATACAATTACGATCAGCACATTATTTTCACCTCATCTATGCTCGTGTGATTTTATCATCCAACAGAACTCGTGCTCGTGAGCGCGAGCACCGCCATGGATGGCAGGGGGCCGCCGGCTCGGGCAAGGAAGCGCGGTGGCCGGCGAGGCACAACTGCGACGCTAATTGTCACAAGCTCACAGCACGGTAGCGTGCGACATCCGTGCGGGCGTGAAGCGAGGCCAGGCTGTGGTTCCAGCGAGAAATCGCCGCTCATGGAATCCTCAAGTTGTTGATTGCTGGTAAACGGAAGGGCACAATATTTTTTCAGAAATAAGAGGTTAAGGCACATAGGAAGCCAAGCTATTTGCTGGACATAAAGTGTACCAGGAGAGGCTAATACACAATTATTGTTTCCTCTGCTTTCATCAATTACATTGTTTCATCGGTTATGTATTTTCAGTATTTTGTTATTGCTAAAAATGTTTATCTTTTCTGATGATTCTTTTTCAACTTTTCTTATGCATTCTCGACAAATAATAAAAGCATGGACTTCCAGTCTTCCAGTGTATTACACAGGTTTGTCATACGGAGTATGTATGGAAAATAATAAAGATTCTAGGATGACACACTGAATTCACTCTTGTACCTAAAAAATTGTTTTTATTATTTATTTATTGTAGTTAATTTAAAATATTGGGCTGCATATAAGAAAGATTACTTTCAACTAAGTCATGTGTTTATTCAGTAATTTTTAGAGTACTATTTTAAATATTTGCAAAACCAATATATTACCAAACAATGATATGAATAATTTTCTAATAAACTAAAATTTACACCACGTTTATTAGAGTTGTGTTGTCTGATTTTTTCCGTTGTATCGCATGGGCATGTTTGCTAGTTTTTAATAATAAAAGACCAATCGTTTACATTTTTTCCTGTTACACTAACTTTTGCAGCCTCTGTTCTTTGACGTGTCCCTTGATGAGATTCGGTGGCGTTCTATGTGGCCTTGCTAATCCTAAAATAACCGTGACATTTCCTTCCATGATGGGTCTTCCCAAGAGGTGTTCCTGAGCTTTTCAGGTGAAGAACAAGTTTATTTTGGCTCAATCGACATGCCCCTCCATCGGTATTGCTGATTTTCGGGTATACTAAGTTACTCACTACATTACAGGACATGTTTGCCTTCGACGTGCTAGCACTTGCTGTGTTGTGTGACCCAAATCGATGTCGACATAGAATTTTATCATGTTTATCAAAAAGAAATTGATGACAATCCTAGGAGATAAAAAAGGGGGAAAATTCGGTGGATACTGTTTCCACCAACCGGTGCATACTGTTGTTGGATGGAGGACATGTCGATAGCCAGCTAGATTCCTACATCCGCTGTGACTCCGATTTCCTGGACCATGACTGAGCACCGCATCCTGACTCAACGAGATGGACTCTTTACTCTGCATGCACATGTGTCATTCAGCAACAGTATGCACCGGTTCAAGATGAATACCGTATCCATCGATTTATTTTCTAATAAAGGGACTCTTATGTTACCTGAGCATCACACATGGAAAATGAGAAGCAACAAGCTTGGTAAGTGGCTAGTCTCCATATAAGGCGATCCGATGTTTGGAAATTCAAATATGCAAGGGATATGTTGCGAGGTGACCTTCTCTCAAAAGCAATTAATAGAGATATCTGAAAAAGTATTTCCCAAGTGTTTGGTAAGAATAACTGATATACAGTATTTTCTTTAGAACAACAAACAGTAGATACATGCATCACCCTTAGTTTGCAAATAGTATATTATGAGTTGGACATCTGTTGTTATCTGCTAAATTAGCCCTTAGCATTTAAATTCGCAGAAATCTCACCTAAAAATATGAGGCATATGTTGACAACTAAAATTGTCAAAGTAGGCTAAGTCTAGAATTTCCAATTGAAATAGGCTTGGCCGGTTTCCCAAATCGACTATGCCAGTTTTGGCACTTTGTCAAAATGCATAATGTACTCTACCATTGTGTTCCTTCTGTTAAGAGGATTAAAAAAAATATATGTGGCCCATCTTGAAAGCAATTAGGGTAAGGATTATTGATTAATTTCCAAGAGTACATGGTACAATATATGGGCAAGGATCTGGAGGGTTTATAGAAACACCCAATCAACGGTGATCCTTGCCTTAATAATCTATCTTAATCCCCAAAGTACTTAGCCGATTAGGCTTAGCACCAGGCATTAGGCGCCTATTGCTTACATGCCCCCACAGTCGAATCGTCAGCCACTCTGCACGTTTAGACTAGACCTAAACTCCGTAAACACTGAAGTAGGCAGCCCCTTGGTGAAGATGTCTGCATATTGTGAGGAGGTAGGAACATGCTGAACACGAAGATCACCAATGGCGACTCGCTCCCGGAGGAAGTGAAGATCGATCTTAATGTGCTTGGTGTGCTGATGTTGCACCGGGTTGGAGGTCATGTAGACAGCACTGATGTTGTCACAGTACACCAGTGTGGCGCGCCGAAGAGGGGCATGTAGCTCCAAGAGAAGCTGACGTAGCCAAGTCGCCTCTGCTACTCTATTAGCCACTGCGCAATACTCGGCTTCAGCACTTGATCTTGATACTGTATATTCTGGTGCTTGGAAGACCAGGAAATGAGATTGTCGCCGAGGAACACTGTATAACCCGAGGTGGATCTGCGAGTGTCAGGATAACCAGCCCAATCATCGTCGGTGTAGACAACAAGATCAGTCGAAGTAGTTGGTCGCAGTAGGAGACCGAGGTGGAGTGTGCCCCGAACATAGCGAAGAATCCGCTTCAGAGCAGCAAGGTGAGGCTCTCGAGGGTCATGCATGTGGAGGCAGACCTGCTGAACAGCATATGCAATGTCTGGGCGCGTGAACGTCAAGTACTGAAGAGCTCCAGCAAGACTGCAAAAGTCTGTAGCATCAGACACAGGGGCCCCCTCAGTTGCAGCAACCTTAGAGTTGGTGTCAACTGGTGTAGAGCACGGCTTGCACTCGGCCATCCCGGCGCGATCTAAGATATCTAACATGTACTGTCACTGTGAGAGCAGGAGTCCATCACCACGTCGCTGAATATGCATACCGAGGAAGTGATATAGTTCACCAAGATCTTTCATGGCGAACTCTCGCTAAAGTGCTGAGATGATCCGCCGAAGGAAATCTGACGACGAGGCTGTGAGGACAATATCATCAACATAGAGCAACAAGTTGTGTCTGATCCGCGCTGATAGACGAAGAGTGAGGTGTCTGACTTGGCTTTGACAAACCCAATAGACAGCAAGTAAGAGGCCATCTGACTGTACCAAGCACGAGGAGCCTGCTTTAGGTTATAGAGCAACTTCTTCAAGAGACAGACAAAATTCAGATGGGCTGGATCTTCGAACCCGGACGGCTACTGGTAGTACACCGTCTTAGTCAAATTGCCATGAAGAAAGACGTTATTCACATCCAGCTGGCGAATGGGCCAGTGGTGAGTGAGCACTAAGGAGAGCACCGTGCGGACAGTAGCAGGCTTGACCATAGGGCTGAAGGTCTCGTCCAAATCCACACCAGGCTACTGGGTAAAGCCACGAAGAACCCAACGTGCCTTGTACCGCTCGAGGGAGCCATCAGACTGAAGCTTGTGCTTGAAGATCCACTTCCCGGTGAAAACATTAGCCCGAGGAGGATGGGGCACAAGATCCCCGGTGTGATTCTGCAGGAGAGCATTGTGTTCTTCCTCCATAGATGCTCACAAATTGGGGTCAGCAAGAGCACTACGGAAGGTCTTTGGCACCAGAGAGAGAGGCACGGCATGGTAGATAGCGGGCATCCGATAGCCGCTCTTCGAACGGGTGCCCATGGAGTGCTGGTTGGCCACCGGAGGAACAGCCACCGCACCCTTGGGTAGTGGGGCTGCTATTGCAGCAGGGGCGGATAGTGCAGCAGGGGCGGCCGGTGCAGCAGCTGAGGTTGGTGCAGCGGCTGGTGCAGCAGCTGGGGTGGCCGGTGGCTTGCGCGGCCGACACGAGTAGACATACGTGAAGTCGCGAGCCGGCCAAAGAGGGAGGAACCCTGGTGGTGGCCCGCGGGGCGCCTACAGGGGTGCTGGGAAGCCCACGGACGATGCCGAGGATGTCGAGCCAGCACACAGCGAGTCAGGCAGCTCTAGGGCGGCCGTGGCGGAGGGACTCCTAGTGGCCATGCGTGGGGCGGTGGGTGCCCCTGACACCCGCAGCGCGGGGAGACGTAGAGCGCGGGTGTCGGAGTATCCTCAGCATCCTCGGGAGGCTCCAGGGGCGCCCCAGGCATGGCCTCACAGGGACCGGCAGGGGCACGGGTGGCGTCGGAGGTACTGGGAGGAGTTCTTACAGGAAAACACTTATGTGACGGTCCAATAAGAGTGGGCACAACATCAGTAGTGTCATCGGCAAGAAACTTGAGGCCTGCTAGAGTACTAGGACCATGACGCTCAGCAAAAGGGAAGGCCGTTTCATCAAAAATGATATGCCGGGAGATGATGACTCTATTGGATGATAGGTCGAGGTAGCGGTACCCTTTATGATGAGCTGAATAGCCTAGGAAGACGCACAGGACAGACTTAGGGGCAAGCTTGTGAATCGCAGTGGCGGACATGTTGGGATAGCATTTGCAACCGAAGACTCGTAGATGATCATATGTGGGTGGCTTGCCAAACAGGGCAAGATGAGGTATGGAGAACTCTAGAGTATTAGTGGGAAATATGTTGAGGAGACCAGTCGCCATGGAGAGAGCCTCCACCCAGTAGGAGGGAGGCATGGACGCCTGAAAGAGCAGGGAGCGAACAACATTATTTATAGAGCGAATAATGCGTTCAGCTTTACCATTTTGAGGCGAGGTGTAAGGGCAGGACATGCGAAGGTGGATGCCCTGGGTGAGGAAGAAGTGTCGGGTGCTAGAGTTATCAAACTCTTTCTCGTTGTCGCACTAAACAGCTTTGACATGGGCATCAAATTGAGTGGAGACATGGGCGATGAATTGAGCAAGCGTGCTGAAAGTGTCAGATTTAAGTAGTAAAGGAAATGTCCACAAATAATGAGTGCAATTATCAAGAATGACCAAATAGTATTTATAACCAAAAATGCTGACAACTGGAGAGGTCCATAAATCACAATGAATAAGATCAAACATGCTAGATGCACGATAGGTGGACACGTGAAAGGGCAGATGAACATGACACCCTAGCTAACAAGCATGACATAAATCTGAGCAATTCTAAATAGGAAATGACACACTATACGCGAGCTTTGACAAGGCCTCATGACCGGGGTGCCCAAGACGCCGATGCCACAGTGGAGAGGGGCCCGAGCGACAAATGAGAGTGCTGGTGGAAGGCGAAGTGGGTATAGCGGCCCGGAGCTATTACACCTGATGATCTCTTTCCGAGACGGAAGAACCTTCATAGAACAACCAGCGGAGTCAAACTCAATAGAGCAATTATTGTTGATAGTAAATTGGCGAACAGAGATTAAATTCTTGATAATTTGTGGTGACACAAGAACATTATTAAGACGTAAGAAAGGAGATAACTCTGTGGAACCAATGGCAGTGACAGGAATAAGGGAGCCATTACCGATAACAATGGATGAAGGGTTAGGGTACCATGGGAAGAGAGTATGTGAAAGCAAGGAGGACTGGGATGTCATGTGTGAAGTAGCACCTGAGTCAAAGTACCATTCGTTGTTTGACGGAGGAGTCAACGATGTCGTGCTGAATGCCGCTGCGAGGTCCGTCGGGTCCTAGGAAGGTAGGCCGGTCACAGGGTTGTAATACCCCAGAGCGACCCACTGTCCAGCACCGTGGGGAGCAGGCTGCTGCGCAGTGACAAGCGCCTGCTGCTGCTGCTAAGCGAGCAGGGCCTGCTGCTGTGCCTGAAGATGAGGGGGCCCCGGGATGGGCGCCAGGGGTGGACGAGGGCCCCCTGGCCACATCTGGATGGTGCCGGACCAGGGATTGTAGATGCTGGGCCAAAAATGCCCCCCGGCAGTCGGCTGCTGCTGCTGTCCAGCAGCCTGCTGCTACTGCGTGGGACCAGTAGGGGACCGGGTGGCCTGTCCTGAAGAGTTGTTGCTGTCGTGCCCTTGCCGCTGCCGCCGCGCTTGCTGTGACGGTTGTTGGAAGCCTTGGAGCTCCCACCAGCGTCCCCAAAACTCGTGCCAGAGGACGCAGGGGCCGGGTTGGGAGTGCTGGAGGCAGCGAGTGCAGCGGCCGGAGCTTCCTTGCGGTTCTCCATGGTGAGTTCATCGAGAATGAGGTCCTCATGTGCTTCCAGGAGGTGGGGAAGGGTCTGGCCCGGCGGAGAAGCGTCCCGACATGGCTAAAATGCTCGTTGAGGCCGCGGATGACGTTGAGGATGAGGGTGCAGTCGGTGATGACCTCGCCGAGGGCCGTGAGGTCATCGGCCATCTTCTTCAGCTTGCGCGTGTATTCGGTGATGGAGAGGTCGCCCTGGACGAATTTGCGAAATTGCGTCTCCAGCTGAATGGAGCGGGCCTCCCGATTGCCGAGAAACTGTGACTTGATGGTGAGTCAGGCGTGCCGGGCAATGGAGCCCTGGGCGGAGATGGTCTCGCCAAGATCATCGGTGAGGGTGGTGATGATCCAAGACTTAACGACGCAATCCATCCGAGCCCAATCAGGAGAGGTCGGGTCTGGAGAATCCTCGCGGACATGGCCCTGAAGCGAGAACTTGCCGAGGATGAGCAGAAACTGATCACACCAGCAGTTGTAGTTACCGGAATCGACGTCGAGGATGGTGTTGACGTGGCTCTAGATGTTGCTGATGGCGACAGCCTGAGAATGAAGCTGGAGTAGAGCCACGGCTTCGTGGTGAAGCATGGCTGCACGGAGGTCAGTCAGCGTAGGAGCTCCCCCAGACGAGGACGCATCTCCACCAGATGGAGCCCCCGAAGATTGGGGCGCGATGGCAGCAGCAGCAGCCGCCTGTTCCATGGCGGCGCGTGCGAGGGCGTCACTGGCTCGCCAGGCCGCAGCATCACATTCCTAGGCCGCTGCCGTCGTGTCCTGCTCGGCCTTGAGGGCGTGCGCCGGGGCGGCGTGGTGCGCGGCCGTGCGCTCGCGTTCGAGGCACTGGGCGTTGGCAGCGACCTTGTTCGCCTGCTTCTTGGCCAGGCTCCAGGCGAGTTCGTCGTCCTGAACGATGGAGGAGTCGGTCTCGGCGCCAGCGTCTCCGCCCTTGGGAGTGGGCGGCGGGGTCGGCGACATGGTGCGGCACGGGGAGGAGGGAGGGCGCGGCGCTGCGTAGCAGGAATCGGGGCGCGTAGAGGAGGGTGCGGCGCGGCAGAGGCCGGCGCACACGGGGAGGAGGAGGATGCGGCGCGGCTGAGGCCGGCGCGCATGGGGAGAAGGGCGCGGCGCGGCTGGGGCCGACGCGCGCGGGAGGAGGAGGCGGCGCGGCAGAGGCTGGCGCACGCGAGGAGAAGGGCTTTGCGGCTGGAAGCTGGCGCACGATGCAGCGGAACCCTAACCTAGGCGTCTGATACCATGAAAGCAATTAGGTTAAGGATTATTGATTGATTTCCAAGAGTACATGGTATAATATATGGGCAAGGATCCGGAGGGTTTATAGAAACACCCAAACAACGGTAATCCTTGCCTTAACAATCTATCTTAATCCTCACGGCACTTAGCCGATTAGGCTTAGCACTAGACCCCATAATAGCCCATTAGGCGCCTATTGCTAACGCATCTAATTTGGAGCCCGAGTGAATAAAACAGGATTTTTTTTGGGACTCAGCCGATTTTCAAAACCAGACAGACCAGATTTTTGACCTTTTCAAACTGAAGAATGAACTGCATCGTTGCATTCCCTTGTCATGGTGATAAAAAAAACTTTTATAGATCATTTAATTTGAAGTCCAAATAAAGAAATAATGATTTCCAAAAGGTTGGCCCAAGACCCGCAAAACCTGCTCTAGCCAGTTTTGAGAATCAGCAAGACCAGTTTTCCCATTTCGATCTTGAATGGAGTTTTAATGATTGAAATTGTCATGAGAAATTTGTATATTTCGTTTGGATACCACCACTCCCTTTATATTTGTTAGAAAATCATGGCCGATTGAATTAACCTAACTACAGAATCATACAAATGTAAAGAAGCACATGTATTATTACTCCTTTTATCCTCCCTTTCCCTTCTATTACCGCTCCTTGTTACATATAGCTGGTTGATGAATGGGGTGACAAAGGTCTAGACCTCTCTTGGACGTGTGAGTTGCTTGTTTTAAGAGACCTCGTCAGAATCATACAAATGAGGCTCTATGTCAATTGTCAACAAGTATTGCATGTCACGCTTATCGGTGGAGAAACAAGGGAATGTTTCGTCTATGAACACGCTATGAGCAAGGGCCATCTAAAAACTCATCGGCTAGGATGATCTTTGATCCATCTATTCGGAAAGATCTATTTTTTTAACCTTCCGATCTAATTTCTTATCATTGTGCTAACATAATTCACGTCAACACCAATATTACGTTACCAGTTTGAATAACTTGTCTTGGTAACTGTTGTTTCTACATGTTCTGAATGGTGCTTTTTCTTAATTTATAATTATACATTTACATTCTTAATAAACCTTTGATTAGGGGGCCTTCCATCCCCTTTGGAAGTCCCCTACCGGACGCGTAGGATGCGATTTAGGAGGCCTCACGGGCGAAGATGCACAGTGCGGTATCATATTTCTTAGGTAAATTTTGCTCTTGACATGATGAAAGCATGGTTACTTGTCGTTTGTGGTGTGAATTGGCTAATTCCACATTTGTCCTATGTCTATGGTACCAAGCTGCTAGGAGTAAAGCCACATTTCCAAACTCTGACACGCTTTATAACAAAAGATAAACAGATTATTCATGCATCTTGTTTACAGTAAAGACAAAATTTGAAAATTCAACAAAATGCTGCACAGCACACATGCGCCCGCGGCTGCTGCGACATTCCTGCATTGGGATTGGGATGGACCGGCGCCTCGATCAGCTGCAGGAGTGGCTCACGGTGAAGGCACTGACAGGAAACGACTGCGTGAACTGCTTTGCCTGAAATGTGAGTTGGTCACCGGCACGGTCGACTTGTCTGATGCCGAGCCAGCCGAACTTCACCTGCACATCCACGCCGTACACCTCATGGATGAAACCTGGATGGATGACCCCTCCGACGGTGCTGGAGAAACGGAACTTGAGCTGTTGGCCGCCGAAGGTGACCGGAATCTCACACTGGCCGGCGAGGGTCACTTCTAGTTTGCCGTCTGGGCTGAGAACGTATGATCGCACGCCCTGGGGAAGGAGGCCACGCGGTAAGTTGTTTTTCTCCAGGACGTCGTATGCCGTCCCTGTCGCAGCTGCCTCCAAGCTCGCCGCGAACGCAATGTGGTGGATGCAAGCTACGGTGACGACGAGGAGGAGAATGTGCTGCTTGGCCATGACTCTGATCGACTCAGAAACTTGCTAACAAAAGCGCACACGTAGAATGTATGATCAAACTGTATGGGGCGATGGGAATGGGATCTGTGAGTCGATCGTCCCTGGCTCAGTATATATAGCCACGTATGAGAGTCCAAATGAATCAGAGTTGAATTGAGCAATTACTCCTGCCGATTCTGTTCATTGAAACGGTCGTCACAATGAATACAAAATGACCTAGATTTAAATTGCAGTCATTTCCTGCCTAAATGACATTTCATTCGAAGAAATTGTTACGTTCATCATCTTACCAAATCAGTCGGAGTTCAATTGCATATATATTTAGTTCTACCTAATCAAATTAATTACGTTCCATCATAGCGTTTTTCAACATAAAAAATATTACAAATTAACCAAGCCTTTAATTGCTTTGATTCTGATATAATGCTACATAAATGAAAATGACATTACGTTTATTACAGTGCTTTCCTATTTTTCTGAAATGCAAGGTTTTGATATATAGTACGGGAGTAAGAGTCACCTGAAAGTCCATATAATAAAATTTAATTTCCTATCAGTATGTAATTTGGAACACTTGCAATTATTTTTAAATTTTTTTCTTACAGGATTTGATTAAATGTTGTATAGTTGAAATAAAATTTGTGAAATATATAATTCCCAACAAAATAGTTTTATGGTCACAAATTGAAACAAATATTTGTTTATTACTACAAAGGGCATCGTCTATGTGCAATAAGACCTATATATTCAGCTTTTACATGAAAAAAGAGTCTAGAACTCATAGGGACAATAATTTAAGACCAATAGGTGTACTCCATCAAATACAATTAAACTGTTGGAGTGAGAAGAAAATATCTGGTTCCAAACAGTCCTAAATTCCTAATAATTGGTATGTAAAATATTTCATCATTCAGAAAAATAAGAGGGGAATTATGCCTGGGACGTAAAGAGTTTTGTACACTATAGTTTTCAATCCTATCACTAACATAGCAAACTAGGCTAAGTATATAGCAAATGAAAAATGTGAAAAGCTTAAATGAAATGAGCAAACTTGCACAGACGATGGTATTGTTTCCAAGGTATCAAAGATTAAACTAGGCTTTAGGATTTTTAGTTACATCGTCTTTCCATATAAAAATATATTTGATATATATTTTTTAATTTTTATGATTTTTATACCTTTTTAATAATATTTTCTAGTCTGTGTTACCTCACTTACACTTATGATGTGGTGCTATATTAGCAAATTCACTATCAAAACCGCTTAGGTTGCAAAAACGAACTATTTTGAAAAGTTGAAGGGTTATGAAATGCATTTTGTAGATTAGACCGTGAAAGTTGAGCGAGGTGATTTGAGCATTTTCCTTTACTACTGCTAGGCAGGGGAAGAGAATTTGGTATGGCATGGTATGCTGCTCTGCATACCTCGATAGGATGCAAAAACGAACGGTTTTAAAAGTTGACGGGTTAAATGGGTTTTAGATTAGCAGACAACCGCGTGATAGTTGAGATCATGAGAGAGGTGAATTGAACTTTTTTCCTTGACTGCTAGGAAGGGGCAGAGGACTCAGTGTGGTGAGGTATATGACGCGTGCTCTCCATACCTCGATTTGGCTGCAAAATCCCCTGATTTTTATCGGAGCTCGATGTCCGCCATAGCTGTTTTCTTCTGATCTGTTATGAGTTGTGAGAGATATGCTGGGCCGATCAAAAAAAGCGTCATGGGCCTGTCTTTGTTGTTGCTGTTCTTGGCCTACCAAAATTTTAAAGTTCCTAATAAGAAAACGTTAGTACCCCATCAGCCATGTGCTTATGCACACGACGGCAGGTAAGGAGTGGTTATCCCTCCATGCTTTTGTTGGTTATAAACTAGGGTTTTGTGTGTTTCAAACAAATCAGGATTTTCTTCTACTGCCCGGTGCTTTTGTGATTTTCTTTCTACATTTTATTTGTTATAATTAAGAAACTTTTGAATAGTTTATCGGTGGTGGAGCGTGACACAAAAGCAAGAGAGGGCCTATTTATATCTGACTAGACATACAAGGCACATATTTTATTTATATAACTAATTCTTCATGCTTCTCGAGCTAGCCTTTAAGGCCCAGACATACAAGGCACATATTTTTCTTCTTTATCACGTCGAAAACTCCTGTTCTTTTCCCATGTCTTACACAATGCTAGCTCAAGAAACAACTAGTGAATAGAGCTATAGTGAGGCCAACATGAAGTGAGGGGGGGCCGGCGTCCAGGTTGACCACAACTAAGCTCCGCCGGTGAGTTTATCCCATAAGGCATCCTAATTTGAAACGCTGAAACCATGTTTTGTTGGAACAGAGGATATGGTGAGCACAATTCATCGGTCCATTGTGTCCAGTAGGTTTTGGACTATGATAATATTATACTCATTATTTACTCGCACGTGCTAACAGGGGAAAAGATTGAAGCCAAAATAGTGGGCATAGCCGTGACCAACAACCAAGTAGTATATACTGACCAAAAGCAACTATCAAGAAGCACGTGTTCTGCAATACAACAACCCGGTAGTCCAACGGCTCAAAACATACACCCAAGATCATTTGACCAGAGATGCTCAAAAAAGAAAGATCATTTGACCAGAGACTAATCATACCCCTGGGCATTTCAAAGTTAAATTACTCTTGCCACCTCAACTCGATTCAAATTAGACAAGCTGCCAATGGAATTTTTGAACTTTTTTAACATGAGCTATCTTTCTTTTTGCGACATTGGTACTTCATTCATTGATCAACCAGGGTTACGCCTGACATGGGTCGGGGCGTAATGGGAATTTTGGGGCGGGTCTTCATTTGGAGTTTGTGCTACTGGATGATAACGGGTTTTTCTACATTTCGGGGCGGGGGCCGGGGCGGGTCGAGACTTGGGGCGTCCTCCCGTGACTGCTCTCGGTTGGAGAAGACGACGGCCGCCAGCTCGCCTCCATCGGCTCCCTCTCCCAGTCTCCCGCCGCGGCGCTCGGCGGCACCCCCACCGACACCCGCCACGACCGCGAGCAAGGCCCAGGTGAGTCAATCAACCGCGCGGTGCCCGCTCGGCTGTTCTCGCTTGCGTTGCTCCCCCTGTTGGACGAATTCGGAACGAATGCTAGGGTTCCGGGCCGCCGCAGGCGCCGTGGTGCTGAGGATCGTCGGGGTGTACGCCTCGCCATCGGTGGAGTACGTCGCCGCCGTCCTCACGGTGCTCAGGTGCAGCGCTCGTCCGGACGCTAGGTGGTTCTCCGGTTCTCCTTTCCCTTCTCTTCTTGATTTGATTCACCAATTGGATTGCAGGCAGCGTCTTCGAGTTCACCACCAAGACCATCCAGGTCGACGACAAGCTCGTCAAGGGGCAGATCTGGGACACCGCCGGCCAGGAGAGGTACTACTACGCCCTTCCTTCTTGGCTGCTCGTTCCGTTATGCAGATTGCAGTTGCAGTTGTAGGACGAGGGCTAAATGTCAACGTTTAGTACAATTGTTGATGTACTGAGATGATGTGCTTTCAACTGTAGTCATAACTAGCTTCTCGAGTGGATTCATGGGATAATGGGTAGTTTCTTCTGAAATCTGCTTGAAGAAATGAGGCATGAAGTCACCATTCTGTTACTTGTGAGAACTGCTCCTCTGTTAGTTGAATTTCCTGTGTATACAGAAATAATTTCAATTCATTGTTGCCTGAACCATATTGGCCTTAAATAGTTTCGCTGTGCAAACACCTTCAGAAAACGAGGAATTTGTTGCCTGAACTATATTTATAAATGGCACAATTACTGTTCATTGCCTAAAGACATAGTGCCTTCAATTTTAGTTCAGTAGTCAATATACATTAGCAAAGGCTATTATGATTGCATTTTGCAATTTGTTTCTATTCCCTTGTTTAAGTGCCATTTAGGTAACTGACTAACTGTAAACTAGTTTCTTGAAACTTAAAAAAGATTGTTGGTTGTGCTGACCTGAACTAGAGATGCACTCATTTCCTTTTGGAAAACTGACACTGCCGTTCTGTTTCAGACTTTCAGTGACACAGCACTGGGGTTCTAACTCTTTTCAAGAAGCCTGAGCAGCAAGATTCACTAAGCTAGTGGGACACTGGTGTAAATGGGAGACTCAATCAACAAGTGATAGAACTACAATTCAGTGAGTTCAGTCACCACACTAGACAATGGGTTAGTACCGAACTAAAATTATTTTGTCACTTCTGCAGTTTTGTTGTTACTGAATTGAAACTCTTCTCTTACTGCTATCTATTTTGCAGTTATACTAATTATATGTCATTTCTGAAACAGATTTCGCTAGTCTTCCTTCAGAAACATCTGGAAGTGATAGCACCAACCATTCATCACAGACTCCAAGTAGAAGATCCAACGTTTGGGAGCATTTTGAGCCCGAGCTGGTTGAAGTCAATGGTGTCATGAAGGCAGTGTGCAAATATTGTGGAGCTAAGTTGACTGCAGGCAACAAATCAGGTACAAACAGCCACCGAAATCACATTGCTGAGTATTGCCAAAAAATCAGTACTGAGGATAGAAAAAGGTTTCTTGATACACTAAAAAAGCGTTCATTACAAGGCCCATTTACCTTTGATCCAAAAAAGAGTCGTGAACTAATGATAGAATGGTGCATTAGTGCTGAGGTTCCATTCAATAAGTTGAGGATCCTAAATTTGAACCATGGATGGAGTCAATGCAGCCTACTGTAGATTGCATAGGGCGTCAAACAATTCGTAATGACTGTGTGTCTATGTTTGAAAGAATGAAAGCTGATTTGCGAACTGAACTTCAAAGCACTAGTTCTATGTATCCATGATGCCTTAAGAGGTCAACAGTGGCAAGCTAATCCAGTAATAAGAGATTTGGCTAAGGCAATGGATAGAAAATTTGACAAGTATTGGGATGGTAATTATAACATGGCTCTTGTTATAAGCACCGTTACTTGATCGAAGGAGAAAATGTGACTACCTTGAGTTCTTTTTTCGCAAAGTAACTCAAAACTATCTTGAGGCGGGAAGAAGTATGGATTTGGCTAAAGATTGGTTGACAAAGTACTACAATAGTTATGCAACTGATCTTAGGACAGATGGTACAAGTACAACATCCCAATCTGGTGCATCTAGAAACTTGTTAGATTCACCTGTGATGGTGCTGGGCAAAAGAAGGTTGGATGAAGAATTTGCTTAATTTAGTTATCAGAGAAGAGGTACTGGTACTGACAAGTCTGAACTGGATGCATATCTAGAAGAAGCCCTTGTAAGGGATGATGAAAATTTTGAGATTTTGAGTTGGTGGAAAACAAACTCAAATAAATACCCTGTGCTATCACTTATGGCAAGAGACTTTCTAGCCATACCCCTTAGCACCATATCTTCAGAATCTGCATTTAGTTTAAGTGGTTCAATTGTTGGTGACAACCGAAGCTCGATGCTTCCACGGACACTTGAAGCTCTAGTTTGCTGCAAAGATTGGTTTTATACATATCAATGAAGGTATTACTCTTAGCTGTGCTTCACTGTTTCCATATTCTCATATTTTGCTATGTTTCTTACATAATAGTGAAGTGTTTCTAGAGCGCGCATTGGCTGCCTCTGCATCTGCAGCAGCAGTGGCTACTAGTAGCAAGCTTTGCAGGCCACATTTACTCCTCTCCCTGAAAACCAGTATAGTTATGAAAGTTGGTAGCTGTTACTTGAGCTTTAGGATCTAGTTACATCATCATCATGCCTAATCTCTGTTTAATCTCTGTTATGAAACTTGGGATGTTTTGACTCGCCAAGAAAATTGGGATGATTTGTAATTTAATGGAGGGAGTATACTTCAAGTAGTGGGGCTCACTTAATGTCAGTTTACACATGGCTAAGACTAAGAGCTCATGGGTGAAGGGAATATATAGCCTCACGTTGTATTATGGTTCAGTTCTTATTGCTCTGTGTTGCTAATCAGGTTGTCTTTTGTCGTTGCTTTCTTGTGGCCATAGGCCGTGACTCTGCGCCAAGACCAAGACAGAACAAGACTGCTTAGACTGGCACACGTTGCATCTGAGATCTTCAACCTAAGAAGCATGCAAGTGTTCTGGTTCTGTAATGAGTAACAACACTTGAAAATCCCCTCCCGTTTTTAGTTCTGCCAGCATGGTTAGCTTGAGTGTTGCAGTTAGCAGTACCATTTTGATTCGAGGGGCCACCTTTCTGTGGTAAATACTATCGCAGTGGGTATTACGGACCACTGAATCAGCATTTCATGTGGTTTCATTCATCAGCTAGCTGTATCCTCAGACAATGATGTTGCATTGTGTAGTTTCTGCTAAACATCTGCGGCTTTTGATGCTAATGATAATTAGTGATAACTAAGCTAATTTCATGTTTTGCTTACTGCATTCGAAGGTGAGACAAGTCGCTGCATGATGAACTGTGTAATGTTGAATGCATTTGAAGTGTCTCCGGCGTCGCTGAACTGAATCGTTGGCCTGGTTCAGCTGGGGAGGATCTGAGATGAGCAGGAAGCAGCAGATTTAGGCTTAGGTTTACGGAATTGAACGAGGATGAACCTTGCCGTACATTTTTTTAAAAGAATTTTTAGAGATGAAAAATGGTTTCTCTTGCTCATTTCCTATTATTTTTTGTATTTTTAGACATGGATTTTACTATTGAACAGGGCGGGTTGGGGCGAGGGGGGTTGGGTCGGGTAGACTGCATGCATTTGGGTTAACCCACTAATAACGGGGCAGGTTGGGGCGGGTTCACTGGATCATTTTGTGGGTGGGGGCGGGGCGGGTGAACGGAGTGACCATTTATGGGGTGGGATGGGTTCGGGAGGGTTTTCCCCCACTGTCAGGCGTAGCAGGGTTACAATCTGAAATCAATAGGTGCCCTACACAGGCTGGGGCTACAAGTCACTCACCCAACCTACTATCACCTGAGAGTCTTTTTGCTAACAAATGAACAACTCAATTACAGAAACTATTCGTATGAACTATGGAAAAAATAGCAAAACATGAACTGATCATCCGAACCTCCTGATGGTCGGTGCAATTTGTGAGCATTGGCTCACATCATCTTTCCATAGCTTCACAAAGTCTTGGCAATCAGTTTCCAGAATGAGATTCATGGCACCCTTTTCACGCGCTAGGAGGACACCATCGCGACAAGCCAGTGCGTGCCTCCATCGTCAGCGCGTCAAGCCCATGGGGATGCCACTTCGCTCTACCTCCAGCAAAAACAGCTGAAGCGCCACGGCCGGAGGACAGCACCGGTTGCTCCTTCTCGTTTCTCTGATTGAAAGCAGCATCAGTGTTGCACTTCTAACAGACGAACAGCTTACAACTCTTCCAAATCATATAGTCTACATCAACTTTTCTAAAATTCACAGCTGAACTAAATGGACCCTAAAGGTAAAAGATTACGGCCTTTCTAACTTTTTATTAGTCGCAATAGCTACTTCTCAGTCCTAGCTTTTTATAAGGTACAATCTCTTGTTCGATAGTTTATCTTTGTACAGAATAATAAAGTCCACCAACGGTCCTCAAAGTTGTCTATAGGTGTCATCTAGGTTGTGTAAATCCTAAAATGTAGATGTTGTAACAGGACGTATCCAAGTCTACCAGATGTTTACCTGACCCACACTCTACGAGGAAACATATCAGATGCAAACCGGATCACCCGTGCAAATTTAAAAAACTTTGAATCTGGGCCACATGATATTAATCCAAGAGGCGCATGGGGGGAGAGGGAGGGGGATTTGCAAAAGTGTGATTAGGAGCGGGCGGTTAAGCGCAAAATTACCTAATCCCCCTCGCTCTTTGGATCAACATCATGTAGTCTAGATTTAAAGTTTTTAAGTTTTGCACAGGTGGTCTGGTTTTCACCTAATATGTTCCCATCCTACAAGGCATGTAGATTAGCGTTTGCATGTATCTAATAAATGAGACCCACATGTTAATGGCAAGGCAATACCTTTAAAAGATCACATCTTTCTATAAAAACTCGAATTAAGATGATTTTTATGTAATATTGTAGCTCTCGATGAGGTATACCACTTTCTAGTTTTAGTTTTTTTTTTCATTTTAGATTCTTAAGATGCTCAAAAAGTAATATAATTTTTAACAGCATATATTAATCTAGTATCAAGGTTTGTCATCTTAAAAAGTTCTATCTATATTGTATGGTGGTCGTTTAGATGGTAAAAAATAATACTCTTATAAATTTTTGACACATTAATCGTGCACTATTGCTTTTGGCCTCACAAAAATCGTATATTTCTTGTATAGAGTCATATAAAAATATTTTTCATACAAAAATTATATCATTTTGATCTTTCAAGTTTTGAATTTTTTAATCCAATTTTTTATATATAGATTTTTTTAAAAAAAATGATACATACTCGTGTAAAGTTACAGAAGCACGCAGGCAGAGCAGGAGCACGTGCCAGTTGAGTAGTAAGCGACGACGCAGCTACACTTCGCGTGCAGCGTGCTCAAAGCGAGAATAGTCTAGCATCCATCGCTTCTGCTGCTCCAATAAACAAGGACATGTTTGTGCTCGGTAGTTGGTGCACACAAACACAAATTCATGTTGTTGGTCTGACGAATTACTTGTACTTGAAACTGCTGTAGCTCACGAGAAATTTGCTCCCCAAAGCGTTTACCAAACAAAGAAGATTAATCAGGGGTAGACCGTAGACCCAATATAGCTTAGTGAGCATTGACCTCTTTGACGAAAGGCATGCTCACAGCCGGAACAACCGAGCAACGAAGAAGGCCGATGAAAGCTATTGGGAAACGGTATATTCTACATGCATTATTTGCTGGCCCATCGATGTGTGCTCGGCATGTGTGGCGATTTTCAAACTCGTGGTTTTTTTTAAAGCCAACGAGTAAGAAAATATTGGCTATATATATTATTGAACATCTAATATATAATTTTTTATCAAGTTTTGAAGTGGCTAATTCATATGCATATCTATTGGATTAATTACTCTATCTTGTTTTCATAATGTTGGAAATTCAAAACAAAATAATTTGAATGGCTAGTATTGTCACCAAAGAGGACCGGTTTGGTAGGACTCTGGCTCTTTCTAAAATGGATCTCGCTCTAGCTCATCTTTTAGAACAGCTTCTCTGGTGGAGCTCAAACCATTTTAGAATAGTAATAATTTGTATTAAGTTTTTTTAAAAGGACGGCAAAAGTTTTGCCGCGATTTTTATTAGACGAATAAAGAAAAAAGAAGACAAGCGCCCCGCCCAGTTTTTTGAAGTGAAAACTGGACGAAAACCACACATACAATTATGGAGTGTACCCTACTCCAAACTGCACGCCTAGGTACCAAGTTAACTCAACTCACGCCACAAAGAGCGCCAACCCAACCCAACTCAACTCAACTCCACGCTTGGTCGGACTGGGACATTGACACAAGCCTCTAATATAGCTCGGTCGGATTGGGTCTTCGACACAAGCCTCCACTTAAAACCACTAGGAGCTCCACCACCGAAACAACTGGGACTAAAAGCTAGCAAAGAAAGCTAAAAAACAACTAAGAACAAGAAAAAGACTCCTACTCCACCCCTGCAAACCAACCACGAACACAACGGCGAAAACGATGAACTAGCATTGCCCGAGACATCCTGACCGAGTCGAATTCCACAACGACGCCTTGAGGAAGGTTACGACGCCCAAGCGCCGCCGTCGCTCGTCCAAGGCAGGACTAGGTTTTCACCCGCGGAATGTACCGTGGACACAGCGCCCTTAACAGGGGAACGACACCCACAGATGTCGTCGTCGTAGGCTTTCGCCCAAGGAACCACAGCACAAACGTTAGTCACGAAGTCAGGTCCCCGCCAAACACCAGGACGTCACTGCCGGTCATCCCGAAGAAGCCTCACCGAGGTCGACGCGCCATCCACGCGAGCAGCCGCAGAGCTGCGTCCGCACCCCGCCAGGCCTCCTGCCGAACACCAGCCTCCCGCCACCATGCACGACCACCAACCGCCTGCCATAGCCGCAGCCGCCGCCTGCCACCGTAGACGGCCGAGCACCTGTCACAGGCACCGCACCCCTGAAGGTACCAGATCTGGAGCATAGCCCTAGACCAGCACCCTCTGGACGCTAAGTCCTCCTTCTTCACAACGAACGCCCCACGACGGTAGCCGGAGGCATGGGGGAGGGACCGCGTAGACGAAGACCGCCCCCTACGCAACACAACTCCAGCCACCACCACAAAACGGCCACCATGAAGAGGAGGCGGGGGACGAGCAGAGGGGGAGGGAGCCCCTCCGCCGCCCCCACACCCGATAGGGCAGCAGCCCGACGACGCCCTACCGATGATTCCATCGAAGAGGAGCAGCCATCCAAGCCAGGCACAGTCTGCAGCACCACCACGGCACCACGGACCTACCAAAACCACCGCCGGCCACACCACCATGACGTCGCCGAAGAGCCGGTCCATTCCCATCCAGAACGACCTCTGGGAGCCCCACCGGCGGCGGCCCCGGACACACAGCCAGCCAGGCGGCCAGCAAGGTGCCAGGGAGCCACCGCCGTAGGCCCGAGATCCACCGGTCAAGGGGGATGGCAGCTCCGCTGCCACCAGCGCCGACCACCACCAGACTGGCGCCGTCACGCCGCCCAGGGCGGAGGAGGCGAAGGAGCCCCGGCGTCAGCGCATTGAAGCAGCTCCACCCCGTCCCTCCCCAACGCCGCCACCTGCGCCCCCAACCACCGGTGCCGCCAAACTTACGTCCGCCGCCTGCCGGCCCCGATCCGGACGACCAGGGGCCAGATCTAGCCACCTGGACCCCGGATTCGGTCGCCCAGGTGCCGGTCCGGCAGTCACCGCCAGCCACCGTCCGCCGAGCTTCCCATGATTGCTCAGAAGACGCAGGCCCGCCACCAAAATGTCCCGCCGCCACCATCCCGGCCAGCCGGGCAGCCTTGCCGGCGGCCAGCTCCGGCGATGGTGTGGTAGAATAGGGTAGGAGCGGGACGGCGCTAGGGTTCGGTAGGGAGCCTCCCGCGTCGCCCTCGTGGGAGGCGACCGGGAGGGGAGGAAACAGTTGGTAATTTGTATCAAGTAACTGAGCAGATAGTATAAACCAGGAGAAACTAGATTTTCCTAGTTTTAGTGGCTCACATTTTCGTGGTTAGTTTCTAGTGACTTGATTCACCTCCCTCTGGTCATGGATATCAACACTGATGGACAACTCATGCATGCGTTTTTTTCAATTAACTATTTCTTAATTCCTATTTCTGAAGTGACAATCAGGGGCGGATCTACCGGGGGGCTGGTGGGGCTCTAGCCCCCTACCCTGCCCGCGCCAGTGGAGCCCCCCAGCCCCCCAAAAAAAATATGAGCCATTTTTCATAGGGAAGGAGGGGCTGGAGGTGTTCTAGATGGCCAGGACGGAGGTTGAAGACGACCTGGCGCTGATCTTCTTTATGGGCCTTTTTCTTAGCTTGTATTTGAGTTATTAAATGGCCCAATTCGTAGCCCATTAGGAGGTAGGCCTTATTTTCCTTGTTTTCAGTCCACATATGGCCATACGGGAGGGAGCAAGGGAGCCCAATCGAGTAGAGCAGAGCGCTTGGCCGTCGAGCGTGCGTGCGGGGGCGGCAGCGCGGCGCAGCTAGGGTTAGGCGGTCGGCGGCTGCGGCGGCGGCACGGCTAGGCCAGGCGGCCAGCGGCGCGGCGGATGGGCGACGACGCGACGCGGTTGCCAGTTAGCCGGCGGCGACGGCCACCGGCCAGGCGGCCAGGCAGGGGCGTGAGGCGTACACGTACAGCAAGCAAGCAAGCCCCGACGGGAGGAGGTATTGCATTCTTTTTCCTTTAGATTTTCCTTTTAAACTTGAACTTTGTAATTGTTCCAAATTTCATTATAAGATCTAATAAATTGCAAATTGTTCAATATGTCCAAAAGAACATTGCATTCATATTATTCTGGTCCAACCACTACGGCAACTCTAGGAACCAATGACAGCACAAATCAACCAATTCGGCGTAGAGTGGAGTTTAGTCAGTCTGATGTAGTTGGTGATCCAGGAAATCGCATACCAATTGAAAACTATCCAAATGAAATTAAAGACCAAGTTAGAAGGGCATATTCTTTGAGAGGTCCAACCTAGCCTTGTAATCTTATGTTTCCTCGTGGATGGAAGAGTGGTCAATGGAGATCATTTCGGCAATCTTGGTTTGACGAGTTTGATTGGCTAGAGTATAGTGAGACCAAGGATGCAATTTATTGCCTACAGTGTTATCTTTTCTTTGATCCGGGGAAGCCTGAAAATTTTGGTAGTGCTGCCTTTGCAAAAGATGGTTACAATAACTAGAAAAATGCCAAGGATGATCTTGCAAAGCACAATAATTGCAAGACTCACACTAATGCTATGATAAAGTGTGATGACTTTATGAACCAAAGAACAAATGTGGCTAGAAGAATTGATGTAATTAACAAGGAGGAAGAGAAAAGATATGAGATTCGCTTGAACTCTTCTTTAGATGTAGCAAGATTTCTCATAATGCAAGCTGAAGCTTTTCGTGGGCATGATGAGTCCTCTAGTTCCTACAACAAGGGTTTTTATAGAGAGATGGTTGATTGGTACAAAGATAAAGTTAAGATTGTTAAGGATGCATATTAGTAGATTGTTAAGGATGTAGCCTAGCAAGGCCTGGAGATACTAGATGGGGTTCACATCTCAAAACTTTACTTCATATTTTGGTGATGTGGCAAGCAGTCATAGACATTCTTGAGAGAGTCAAGAAAGACTCTGTTAAGCCAACAAACAATGGTGTAGGATTTCGTTTAATAGGTAAAATGGAGAGCTTTGATTTTGTGTTCATTATGCATTTGATGATAGAATTGTTGAGCATCACAGACTGTCTATCATGTGTAACACTCTGGTGTTAAGCATACATAATCATTTGCATTCTTAAGCATAAGCATCATTGTGCATGGCATT
>CM041638.1:22046976-22062172 GCA_023333625.1 Bothriochloa decipiens
TAGGTCTCAATCATGTAGTTTGCCGTCCTAATGGTGAATTATGTGCTTGTGCTCTAATAAATTGGTCGGTTCTGTCACATCACGTGCTTTGCAAAGGAAGGATCAAGACATTGTTGAGGCAATGCATTTGATCACAGATGTGAAAGAGTTATCGCAGGATTTGAGGGACAATGGATGGGATCCCTTGTTGTCAAAAGTGATAGCATTCTGTGTTAGGAATGAGATTGAAGTGCTAGATATGGACAAAGAAACAAATGCTAGAGGGACATCTACAGGTAGAAAGCAAAAGGTAACAAACAAGCACTTCTTCCATGTTGAGGTTTTCCTTGCTGCCATAGATGCCATTTTGTGTGATATGAATCATCAATTTGGTGAAGTTAGTTCAGAACTATTAGTCTGCATGGCATGTCTTAACCCAAGGAACTCCTTCTCTAATTTTGATGTGAATAAGCTTGTGAGACTAGCTGAAATTTATGCTGCGGATTTTGATGCTGGTGACCTTGCTCATTTGCCTGCTGAACTTAGAGGATTTGTCAGTCGTGCTAGAAGAACTCCAGACTTTCTTGGATGTACGAGCTTAGAGAGGTTGCTGAAATTATGGTGAAGAATAATATGAAAACATCTTATGGATTGGTTTATCGGCTCGTTGAATTAACATTAATTCTTCCGGTGGCAACGACTTCAATTGAAAGGATATTTTCTGCTATGTCTATTATAAAGACAGATTTGCATAACAGAATGGGTAATGAATGGCTCAATGACCAAATGATATGCTACACTGAGAAGGAGATATTTAGAAACATCAAGAATGACAAAATCATAAAAAGATTTGAAGACATAAAAACACGGCGTATATTAGTGCCTCGAAACAATTTAGTGGTATGATATATGTTCTCTTATCTCCAAAACTTTGAAGTTATTATATACTGAAATTTGTGTCACTAATTTATATTTTTTTTGGTGTATAGATTGCTTCTAATGACTCATGAAGAATGCGGCAGCGGAACGTTGATCTTTTGTTGGTTATTTATAAAAATTGTATCTTTTACTTTTCCTTATGCGTTTTATAGTGCACTTTTGATTATTTATCGCAATTATCATGTAAAAGGTTTCAAACTGCTATATGTTAGATTTCTATGGGATATAATTTGTTCAATTGTTCCGTCTCTCTTTGGCCCAGCCCCACCTAATTATTATTTCTAGATCCGCCACCGGTGACAATATATTGAAAACGGTAAGTTAATTAATTAACTATATACGAATTATTATTATTATAATTTGACACGCAGTAGCAATGATGATAGTGGTTCGTTGCTAGGAGTACTATAGTAAACATCCAAGTTGCTCGATCTGTGGCTTTAGAGACGACAGTCGGTGATTCTATAATGTGCGCAACTGACACCAACCGATTTGCGGCACTTTTCGCATGGAGCCGTATCGAGTGGCCGTTGCAGTACCATACCATCACAGCAGGAAAAAGCTCCGTGTCTCACATTCCATTCCAATTCCACCGCGCAAAATTGAGGAACAGGGGAGCAGGGGAGCTATAGCTAGCTAGCTAGACGCTTTTGGGTGCGTGCGTCCCCATCAAGCATCAACCCATGCAATGCAATGCACAATCGCACGGATATACTCTAGCTATATCGTTACACTTGCACCATAAAGTTGGAAAAGGTGATGGAGGAGCCGAGATCTAGCAAAGCACGCACTAGCAACTTTAATTTGTCCTCCTTGCTTTTCCCCTCACAGCCATTCTCTCCTGCAGATTTTTTTGTCCAAGGAACCACCTCTAGCTGCTACAAGACACAGTACACTACTCCAGTTTTTCTTGCTCAATGCCAGTTTGAACCATAGGAATTCAAAGATCGAGAACAACTGCAACAAAATTTTCACAAATAACCATTGTAGTCAACACGCTTCCTTCAATGAAATCTTATTTCGTACCGTAACATAATTTTCATGTTTCAAAAAAATCACATAATTTTCAGAATGGTAAGCTATTGACTTCAAAAGGTACTAGTTTCAAAAATATATAATTTTTATGCCATTTCTCTTTTATATTTTTTTTCATGTCATAAATCAATGTTCAAACAGCATCTCAAAGTGTTTCCTATTTCAACTTGACATCAAATAATTTTGGCAAAACAAGAAAAAATAGCCTCCAACAATTTGGTAAAACAACTTGGCATCAATAGCAACTTGGCAAATCTTCCCTCCACGTGCGCAAATATACGCGCGCATATATGACTTAGCATCCAGGGCTCTTCATCGCTTAGCGGGGCACTTCGTTTTGTTAGCGTACCTTTTTATTTTACCAAGTTAAAAATGCCAAACTCTTAGAGATGAACTGTTTTTTTTACTTGGTATATAATTTTGAGAGTTTGCCAAGTAGAATTTGGCAAACTCTTGAAAGAATTAAACAATGTGCTAGTTCATGAAAAAAAAAATCAAACTAATATCTTGGTCATGTGTGATCATGTCACTGATGTCCTACATGGCAATATTACTTGTGCCCTGATCAGGTAGTAGGAATAGTAGCTAGAACGCTACTGAGTTATTTAGAACTAAAAGATTTCATCTTATAAACAAAGCTAAATTTTGTTGTTGGGAAAACACCAGTCTTTTGACGCCGATGATGCTCATGATTTAACAAACGACGACAACCGTGGTTGCTGATTGCGCGCCTGACTTTGATCGATTGGTTCCTGGGCATACATAAATCAAAAAATTAACTAAAACGCAATCCCTACGCGATCCCTCGGCGGATCCGTGCGACCCTACGCAAAAGACGAATGGGGGGCTTGGACAGGATAGCGTGGCTGCACATGCATGGTCACTCTGCAGCTGAAGCACGACGACGGCGACGGCGACTCGTGCTCCGAAAGCAACTGAGAACCCCCGAAAAGTCCGGCCGAGTTGCGTCCCGGAACGACAAACATCAAGCCTCCACATCCGCGGCCGCGCGCGCGCGATGACCGCCGTTTTCATGCATGGGTGGTGTCCTTTTTTTCAACTGGTGTTCGTTCGCTGCACCAGGAAGCAAGGCATTCATGGCCGGTTTGGAGAGCGTGCCCTGCTTGCTTTTTATTTCCCAAGCAAAACGACCCAAGAATTATATAAATTATATAATTAGCCTCTATATTAGGGCACATCACTTCTCTGGGGATGCAAATGGGTCAATTTGTGATGCTATGGTACACCAAGATGGATTCAGATACTAAGTATACCTCTCGGTAATCGTCTGCTTATTAACGTTGTGTTGGTGTCAGTTACTAACTTCTTGGAACGATTGGATAAATAAATCATTAGATAAAAAACTCAGAAATGTATTATATCCCTAGCTAATCGATGTGAATGAACAACGAACTCTGTTTTAAGTAAAGTACTTGGCATTGCCCATTGAGATGAAATTTCAACTAACACAGCCATCCCAGAACTCCAAAAAGAAATTAAAACAGCTAGCTGTAGGCAACGCCAATTTAGTCGCAGCCACACGTTTTAATGGAACAGGACATACATGTAGGACATGAAGGATCGGAGCTGGGACAGGGCACATGGGCTGGTAACGCATGAAGGATCGCAGCCTGCTGGGGGAGTGACAATGACATGGCCAAAATTAAGCCGGGGAACAGGGAGGAGACGTGATGAGCTAGTCGCGTAATTCTCTGCACGCTGGGCCGCATGCAAACGATAACGACTGGATTGGTCGCCGGCCATCTGTGGAGCCTTGAGGTGCAGGCATCACCGTCATGGATGAGAAGTTGCACGAGCAAGCGGGCCCGTCCTCATGTGCGTTCAGCACTTCAGCTGGAGCAATGGATGTTGTGGATAGACACCGCCGGACTGTCGGACACTGACACCGCCGCCTCCGACCATCCTCTCCCCCAGGATTTTCCCCGCTTTCCGTGGTGTTTTTCCCGGTGGCAAGCACTTAGATTCTTCAGGCGACCCATCCAATCCATAGGCTACTTCATTCTAGAGATTTTCTGAATAGAAAACTTTGACCAGCAGATAATATAGTTTTTGTCTAGAGATCATCTAAATGCTTTTGCCAGAGAGGATGTCACTTATGCTAGCAATGTATTTAGAATTTATATTATTGTAATTATTTGGAAGCTATGTTGTTTTCAAGAATCGATTTTGAAAACCCTAAATGTAGTATTATTTGTGAGCTCAAATGTAATATTATTTCCACTGCAGCTCCATGTATGTGATGTGTATTTGCTTAATCATGCGACCTTGGTTGTGATGTTGATTTACCGAGGTTTTCGTGATGCTTGGTGGACTTTCCAGTTTATATAATTGAAAGTATGCGAGTGTCAACGTGTTTAGCGGGGACATCCGTACTTGATCTTTTATAAATTGTGCGGTTCACATTCAAGATTTAAAAAGAAACTAGCATAGAAGTTATAATACGTTGGAAATTATACTTTACCCACAATACTTTTTAACATTCTCTTCTAAATGTAGACTTATATATCTTTGTTAATACAGGAACAATAACTCTGGATGACGTGTGCCCTTCACCACATACACATGTATGCAAAGAAAGGACGATTACATTTGTTCAAACATGATGGATTCATAGCGCGGTAACATATAGTCACATTGTTCAAACATTTTTTGTTGATAATGATGTTGACAAGTAAAAAAAATACATAGTCGATCACAATATATCAGTCAATAATGTGGTACAATATTGACATAGGTAGCGTTCCTAAAGTCAGTATCTAATATATTGACGTCAGTGATGGTTTCATAGTTTGTTTGGCTTGCGGCTGTTTGAGATAGCAATGGCTACAATAAACATGAGTAATACTGTGATGAATATACCGATACTTTAGGGAAAAAAGGGCCAATATAGATTGGTATGTAAGAGAAGGCACGTGAGATAATCCTAAATATAAATTTACAAGAGGGCCAAGTAACAAAATAATTCTGGAGAAACTGAAACACCGACGACCGGAGATCGCCAAGAGGAAACTGAAGGCCACCTTAACTTGGTAGTCTCTCAGGAAAAATCGCATAGCCACAAGATAATACTAGTTGAAAAAAAAAACAGAAAGATGAGACAAATACAACTGTATATTTAATCCAAGGAATTATTAGTCGATGATATAGGAATATCGAAATCGTGCCGATGGACACATAGAGAGGGGGCAATTATATAGAATCAAACAAATAACTATTTGAAAGATACTTTTAAGTGAAGAAACAAATATTACAATGAGAAAAGGTTAGGTTCCTGTGTTATTTCGATATTGCTATCGTTCAATTGATCTATCAAAACCGGAAAAGTTGGACCGACAGAAATCCTGAAACAGCTATTGGTCTTTCAAAAGAAAAAAGGGACCGAGATCATGTTTAAAGCCGAACAGGATAGAAGTAGAAATATTTTGGGCAACAGGTCCGTAGGAAAATTAACATCGATGTCAAACTTTGGAACAGGAGCCCCGAGCTGTGGGAAAGAAATGGACGGGGCACTCAAATTTGGACTCAGACAAACGCAGGGGGTCGTCGAATTTCTCTTGGATTGAGTAAGAAATTCGTTTCCCCTCACGTGCTGGGTCCATGCGCACGCCGCATTGACTCCTATGCCCCGAATCAAATGGACAAAAAACGGAGATCGATGTATAGTGAGGGGAGGAATCGGAGTAAGTTTTATGTAGGAGAAGGACCATACGCTGCCTGCGGCGGCTACGGCGACGGTCTCGAGTCTACGCTAGGACCGTGACGCCGGCGACGGTGACGTTCGTGGTCGCTTTGCTTTGGTTGTTAGCATCGCCTCGCCATGGGCAACCGGCAACGATGTGGTGGATTAGTCAGAGGCAGAGGCGCAGAGCACGCACGTCAACTGGTGCATCGATCTAGAAGAATACTAATCTGGGAGTATCGTCATTATGTACAGTTTTTCAGACTAGCTGGGACACTAACCTGGACCAGGGATAGAGACGGAAGGAGGGAAGAAGCGTCGCTGTCGCGGTTGAAAAAGCGCAGCCACTGAGACGACGAGACCGCCGTAACATCAAATACTCCCATGCGTCCAGCTTTCCTGGAAGTTAACCATGGCCATTGTTTAGATCGCCGATTCGACGTGCAGAATCGGGAGAAGATACAGTGTATGGTACCGTAATAATTTTGTTTTTATTTACTAATAATTATTTAAATATTAATTAATTAAATTTAAAACCGTTCGTCTCGTAAAGTACAATAAAACTGTGTAATTAGTTTTTGATTTCATCTATATTTAGTACTCCATGCATTTGCAGGTATTTTAATATGATAAGGAATAGAAATTCTGTATAGTGAAATTTAGAGGTGAATTTGGGAACAAGGCCCATGATCCACACTAATCTCTTTGCAGGGTCAGTCACAGTAGACACAGTAACCAAATTACGCCTGGGTGTAAAAAATTGACCGGCTTAACTATCCTCGGGATACGTGTTAGGAAACTCAACTCGCAGGAATGAATTGAGGTAATGGAGACCCACCTACTGCAAATCTATAGTTTCTTCCTTGACCATTTTAGCTAGTTACTATGCTAGTCTTGAATTGCCAAGAGAATTGCTACTCTTTTCTGTAGAAGAGGAGGTAACAGGGACAAGAATTGCCAAGAAAATTGCTAATACCTATCTATACCCACCACAACTTCATCATTGCATTGTCAACAAAAAAGGAGGAATAAAACAGTCCATAACAGCACATGGAGCACACCGAATTCATCTTCATTCATTAGGATGTTACTCACGGTTCCAAATTAAAGTGAAGCACTCCCAAGTCTTCACAGCTAGTACTAGAAAGCAAGCAGGGCAGTGCTATACTCCTACTCCTACAAAGGAAGAACCAGATTCAGGGCCTGGTCAGAGGAGATTACATTACAGCAGACAAGACACAGAGGGGCTTTAGTTTGCCATCTCACTCTCACCGCTATTTACAAAAGAGCTCCTAATACTCACTAGTATGTAGATAATGATAACGATAAAGCAGAGGAAAAGCGCAAAAAGGCAAAAGCGAAAGAAGAAGATGCTAATTGATTTGAGCTGCGCTGCACAAGAAATCTATTAACATAGTCCATGTGATGGATCATCGTCCCTCCAACCTATAGTAGCAGAGTTGTAACAAGGCTATTCCCTTGTTAAAAAACACAAGAAGCCTCTCCATGACTCCGATCCATCATCGATCCATTGGAAACAGCAAGCAAGCAAGCGACAAACCTACAGGCGCGGACAAGATCTGAATTTAAGGAGAGAACGAACATCAACTTTGGGTCTCCGGGCACTCGAGGATGCTCTCGAGGCGCGGGCGCCAGGAGCCGGCCTTGTTGTCGTCGCCGGCGCCGAGTCCCTTGGCGGCCTGCATGTGGTGGAGCACGTCCTCAAGGCGCTGCTCGCCGCTCTTGAGCTGCGCCATGAGCCACTCCAGCTCGCCGCGCGTGAGCACGATCTTCACCTTGAGGCCCTCCGCCGCCGGAGCCACGGCGGCGGCCACCACCTCCTCCTCTTCCTCCTCCTGCTGCTGGTGCTCTGAGTACCGCATACCCGCCACCTCGTAGCCGTAGCCGCCGTCCTCCTGGCCCTCCTCCCGCAGCAGCTGGCTTATCCTCCTCATCTCCGACAGGCTCTCTTCCTCCTCCGGCAGCAGCATGCCATGGCCGTGGCTCCGCTTGGAGGCCGGGTTCAGGCAGTTGCCCATGGCTGGTTGGCTTGGCTGGCTGACGGAAAACGGAAAGGCAAGCGAGCAGAGCACTGGTGTTCGGCTAAGAGGTGGGAGCCGCGGCCGCGCGGGGCGTTTTATATAAAAACGACGATCGAGAGCTGGTGGCTGGTGGTGGCGCGCGCAACCGCGCGTGTAGCGTAGCCGCCGTGCGTGGCATGGGGTCCGCGTCAAAAGGTAGCGGGAAGGGCCGGGGGTAGCATGCACCGTGGTGGTGCGTGCACATGGAGGGGTCGCCCCCGGTCGGGATCGTTCGTCGATACGATATCGTTGGGTGCGTGCAGGGCTGGCCGGCGGACGGCACGGCACCGGCAGGACGCACCGGCACCGCACGCTTTTCGTTCCGATCCATCTGCTGCTGGCTGGTCCTGGTCTAGGCCGGTCGGTCGTTTGGCAAATGCAAAGGCGAGCTTTTGGTTAGCGTGTGGGTCACTGGCGGTCATCGTTGCTCTGTGAGACCCTGCTCGCGATTTTCTAAAAGGATCCTCGCCAATTTTCAGTGCAGTGTTTTGGTTGGCATGATGGAATGCCGGCGGCGCGGCATTTCCAGACCCAACGACGAGCACTGCATGCGCTGTGTGCAACTAGTGATGGCTGACTGATGAGAGCTACTGTCCCGTCCTGTTGTACACTCTCTCACGCCTGCAGTGTCCAGTCCCCTAACTACTACACACCGAAAAGGAGACTAGAGACTAGGCAGAGCACCACGCGCGACACTGCGTGCGTGCGTGTCGTATGCACACATGCTTCCACTGCACTCACGGGCCGCGGCACGGCACCTCCCGGGCAAGGGCAACGATCCGTGCATGCGCGCGCATGATCGATCACTGGGGCCGCCGGAATGCCCGATCGAGACCCTCATACATCGTCACCGCCACCTAACCCCCTCGTCGTCCGTCTATCCGATGGAATACATACACAGTACAGCACGTGAATACATACACACAACGGGAGTATAAATACATAGCAAGACCCGTCGATCGTCGATTGGCCTTCGGCTATATAGTACCGGTACGTGCGAGCTGGTAGTGGTAGGTTGGCTGGATGGATGGATTCAGCTGCACGTGAACACACACGACGACACCCAGGTGGCCAGGTCCGTGCATCCCGACACCATCTGTCATGACTCGCGCGAGAGCGCGCACGGGAACAAAAACGCTAACTAATCCCTTGGCACCACACATGAGTAGATTTATTATGCAGGTAGTGGCTAGGCCAACCGATGGACAGAAATTAACGGGGAGATATATAGATTAGTATTCCATGTCGGAGAGGATTCCACGAGTACTACACACATAGTTTTTTTTTTTTTGACAAGAAGTACTACACACATAGTTGATTGGTCGTCAGAGATGAGGCCTGCAGGCCGGCACAGCATTGGCAGCACCTGGTCGCCGGAAAAACAATAATCGACAGCAGGTCGGCAGTATAGCTACTACATTCCGGTCCGGCTATGCGCTGATTGTGCCATGCATGTCTCTTTCTAGCTTCATCTTAATCTCAGTGCTCTTGCAAATCTCCCCTAGGTGCAGAATTCCACAAAGAACGACCCGAGAGGAGTTTGTTTCGTCGTGTTAACCTTTAGCCAAATTTGCTTTTGCATTTGCCTCATTTTCACATTTTTACTGTCTGTTCGTCTAGACTAAATATAAATATTTAAACAATTTCAATTTAATTAATCTATACTAACCAATAGTTCTAACTTGGATGTCGGGACTGTACCAATAGACAATGCCTCGTGCCGTGTTGGCCGACCGGAACACCGTGCATGCTGCAAACAATTTAGTCGGCTGGCTGCTCACTGGACCCATGCGATTTACATCACACCTACAACGAAAGCAGCATAGGCCCAAGAGGCGTGCTTAATTTGGTCGCCCAATTTCATCAACAAACTAAATCAAACTCCTGACCGGATGAACCGACAAAGGGGAAACCATATGCAAACTTAAATTATAGAGCTATATACTTATAAAAGCAAGCCGCCCCTGTTTATTCCACTTCATCACTTAACTATACGAGTTGTTAGCATTGCAAATGGAGTTTGCACGCATGCGTCAACCGTAGGTCAACGAACGACACATAGGGTTGTCAAACAAAAAAATAAAACGAACGACACAGTCAATAATTAAAATGAAGAGGCAGAAACGAAGTATAGTAGGTAGGCTCTTGGTTTGGCTTCATATCAGATCATCCACCTTTATGATGATCTTTTATATATTTGTTTAGTTATTTATAATTCATGCGGGCGACATGTTTTTCCTTTTTGTTACCCAATGTTAGGGTTCACATCGACAAGGCTCTAACAAAGCTAGCTAACCATGCATATTCTTGTAAATAAATAAATTTTCTGCTGCGTGGACAAGGAAAAGGAGCTTCCTACGAAGGGGATGAGGAAGGCTTCGCGCATCGTCATAGTGGTTAAAAATCTCTATTCCATGTTATTCATTTTAAGGCAAACTATGGTGGGGAAGATATATCCATTTATCATCAACAATTCTGAGAAATCAGACTAAAACGAAAACAACAGCCCCAACATAAAGGCTAAACTGTGGCATCACCATAAATATAACAAAAAGAGAGAAAAAAGAAATTACAATACCAAAAGCATATGTACTTTCCAATGATGCCACCAGGGAGGTGGATGACACCGTGACATAATCATCATCAACCAAGCAATAAGAGGCGACACCACCGGAGCTTGGCAAGACTTTCGCCCGAGCTTTGTGCCAACGAGTAAATAGGTCAACCATGGAGAAGCAACAATAAGACGTTCTTCAATGACGCCTTCGAGAAGGCAATAGTTGTCATTGGCCCAAACTGACCTGAGGGCTGAGGTGAGCTTTTGCCAAGTCAATTTTGTGGTGTGATTATTTACGATAACTTAAAGTTATCATATCGATGCAATGGTTTTGCTAAGCTCCCTGACCAAAACCCTGAATGTTGACGTCGAATAGTGATTCAGAACGCAAACTAGGAAGGGCTAGCACACCCGAGGTTGCAACACAACCAAGTTCGTAGCAAGAACGCAGAGGATGGGTGAAACTAATCAAGGGATCGATTAGTTCAATGTTGTGCTCGTTCTTTGTGTGGTATAGACTCCCAAATAGCTCATGGAAATACCCTTCAGGGAGGAGCACGTGGACTGTGTCTTAGGTTCAGCTAGGCCACCTAGAACACCGCCAAATCTCACTAAGAGATGAACAACAAGTATAGAGGAGAGGAGAGAGGGCAAAAGGTGCAGCAGATGTGTTTTTTTTTTTTGTCAATTGAAACTTTGTTAATCTCAGAATATGCTAACTATTGCTCATAAAGATGGTGAGAATCAAATGCAGGAATTATTTTCCTCATTTTGTGTACAAATAAATAGATTCTTCTGAAATTTACTTCAGGACAACCACAAGACGTTCTTTAGAATATGGAATTCACAAAGGAATTTGTAGGATTTTAATTCTATAGAAAACTTTCATATATAGTCCCTTCGAACAAAGGATTGGCCATCTTTAAACCCTACAAAAATCTTATATAATGGTTGAATCATATGAATTTTAGAGGTAATCTAACCTTATAAATTTTCCTTTGTCTCAATCTCTCTTTTAATAATTTCTATGTTTCTTATGTGTGGTGTATTGAAATGCTCTATCCGACATTTTCCCACGTCTCTGATTCTTATTGGGTTGCAAATTCCATGCAACCATAGTCCTCTGTTTTTGTTATTATTAATATGTTTTAGATATCCAACCAAATGGCCCTAAAAAACAGACACGAGACATCACTACTGCCGCTGTACAAGACAAATCAGAGTTCGAGTACGGGCGGCACCAGCAGTTAGCATCTGCAGACTACAGGTAAGAATCTTTTACTTCAGCAGGTTTGTGGTGGGTATGTAATGCTACACTAGCGCACTATGGAAGCTTACAGTGTTACACTGTGAGCGTTTCCTGCAAACATGCTCTCTACTAACCTCTAAATTTAAACCAGTGCTTCAGAGAGAGAAATTAATCAATTTCAAACGGAGGTTATCAACAATGAAATTAAGTCAGTGCTGCTACGTGCCCTCATCATCCCATATACGAGGATTCAGATAGACCAAGATATGATTGATGTGTGTCTAGGACATCTGCTACTACACGGTTCGATACAAGAGACGAAAATCACAAACTAAAAGTGAGGTCTATCTGTTGCCAACATAGAGGAACAGATAACGATGATCAAGTGTCATCCACTAAGCTTAGCTCGTAGTAGGTCGATTATTGGGGATCATCTGCATCCATCGATTCAATCCGATTTGCCTGCAGCCCTTAGCACCAGCTCACTGACGACTGACAGCATGAATGAACCGCAGCTGGGGCATCGCCATCACCGTATCGTATTCGCCGTGCGTGGAAGCATGTCAAATGGATGCACTGCAACAGTTCATGAATGGGGTGCGTATGTAAGCAAGAGATGTTATGATTTGAGATAGATTCCTCCAGTTCTAAATTGGACGTCATGATCGAGAGGTCCATCGTATCTTGCCTCGCACTTTCTCTTCTGAGAGGTGGAGTGCCCACAACACGACATGAGGCTGTTCAGATCAGAATTTGGATTGGTTATCAAAAAATAAAGAGAACGACATGTGTTCTATGGCAACATTAACCAACCGGACACACACTTGTTTTCCCTCCAAGATCATCTTCACGTCAATAAAAAAAAACACTTATTTTCGTTCCAACATCATCTTCTTCTCGTCAATAAAAAAATCAGTTAATTGCATGACTGATCGTCAATCCGGTCCTTCACATCTAAAACGAACAAGGCCGGTTGCACCTTCTTAACCAGCGCCTCCATGGAGCCTACAGCGTCGAATCTTTTATCTTTTCCCCCACTTTCCAAACTTTGCTGGTCCGCTGATACGATCATTTCTGCTGGCAGTTGGTCGCATGGAACGAACGAATCGCCACTGGGAATAGACGCCGTATGCTCCTCGTCGTTGCGTAGGAACATGCTTCTCCAGTTCTCCTCTGTTTTGTCTCTTGCTTCAACAAAATTGACAACACAGGAGTGGTCAACACCGAAAATCACTTTTGTGTGCGCTTCTATATATATGAAAGTGAAGCAATCTAGTCATTGACAACTCATGTGTTGATTTTCGTTGTTAACATCTCTTAACAAGTCTAGGGGAGGAGGGTGAATGGGAGCCTCAAAAATTCTTTCGAATCTTTTAGATCTTCGACTCAACAAATACCCCAAGAAGCAAACATACAAGTCGGTGATGACCATGACCCTATTGAGAAGGTGGATGCTCCCTAGGAACACAGCGGGTTACCACAAAAACCAAGAAACAACTCTAAAAACAACCGACGAATGAACGAGCACGAACCGGACAAACTCAGCTTCACTGCATAGGGGCGGACTGTCCGCGGTATCGAGCCTGGACTGTCCGCAGGTACGGACAGGTTTAGGTATAGTCAGAGTCGGACTGTCCGAGGGTCCAGGGCCGGACTGTCCGCAAGAAAAAATCTAAAACCTGAACAGATTAGAACAGGTTCTGGACAGAAAGATCAGATGACCGCCGCACTGTCCGCGGTTATTACGCCAGACTGTCCGAGGTACAAAATCCAAGAACCAAACTTCCAGAATAGACTCTGGATAGCAGCTGCTAAACACCGTCAGACTGTCCGGACTTTTAGTCGGACTGTCCGCGGGTCATTTGTCCCGGAAGAAACAGGAAGTTGAGAGCTCGGTTTCAATCTGGAGAAGTCCCGGACTGTCCATGGTATGACTAGCGGACTGTCCGCGCTCACTCAACAGACCGGCCACGAAAGCCACTGGCTCGAACTTCCGGCCGTCGGACTGTCCATGGTGGCAACCCCGGACTGTCCGCGGTAGCAGACAAAGGCCACGTCAGCAAGAATTTGAAACGACTTGGCCGAACCCTGACGCCCGGACAGTCCGCGGGTCACAGGCCGGACTGTCCGCGCCTACCCAGAAAATCGTCCAAAAATCGCCTCTTCCAAGAATCGACTTGATCTCTCTTGAATCAACACCAAGTGCAACAAGATTTGGAGGGATTGTTCCTCTTGCAGTCAGGGAGCTATCCTCAAAGGATCATGGCCCGATTCGAAAGGAGTCAAGAGAAATCACAAAGGGAGTAAAAACTTGTCATGAACTCGCCAAGAACATAAATCCGTCCCGATCTACGCACTCGTGAGGAATTAGCTCAAACCCTTTGGTGGGATTGATCCTCTCACATCATAGCACGAATCAATGCAAGAAAAATGAAGTCAAACGGTCCAAAATTGAACAATCCGAGCTCGAAATAGAGAGGGGAGAGGGAGCTCGGGATGAACAAGAAAGAACACAAAATTCATCACAGGAAATTCATGAAACCAAAAGCTTAGAGGGCACGAGCACACTGCGAGGGTGCTCTTCTCACGAACAAACACTACAGAGTTGTAATGGACCTCACTCACACAGAAAAACTATAGATTGGAAACCCTAGGAATAAAAAACTAAAATGAGAGGGGTGGGGGGATGGGTGCCCCTTCATCCTTATTTATCTGTCTTGGGCTTCTTACATATTTTCAGTTTGCCCCTGATTACACATGAGTCAAAACACTTATCTTTAGGGGCGTAATGGTCCAACCCTAGGAATTCCTTGATCCGAAGGCCACCGCGCTTTTTCACCCGTAGCCTTGCTTCGATGTAATCCCCCTGATGTCGCCACGTTTCGTCCGTCCGCATTGGGACCTCCGCCCGGGTTTTAAAGCCCAAACCCGCGAAACCCGCCGCCGGTGGTCTTGAGGCAATACCACCAAACCGTCGCTGATGGTTTTGAGGCCAAACCACCAAACTACCCGCGAGTAGCGTACCGCGTATGCATCCCCCGCCATGTACACTTGTGCTTGTCGATGTCCCAAGTGTCAGCCACCGCGGCTGGCCACGCGGTCGTTTGGTCCGTCAGTCCAAGCCTAGCGTCCGCCCTTCACCACAGCGGTCCGTCAGCACGGCACGCCCTACTTAACCTTCTCTCGACCGTTGCCACCGCCTCCGGACTCCACACCCGCACATCATGAGCCAAGAGACACGTTTTGACACATAACCCTGTGCCAGGGGATCAGAAGAACCACCAAACCAACCACACACAAAAGTGTTGGCATGTTGACAATCGCTCATCACACAACAAGGGCGCTCCACAATGGTTATGTAAAAACCATGTGTCCGCAACATGTTTGGTCTGGCCAACACGATGCTTAAAGCATACTTGGAGCAGTACGGAGGAAATGATGGTGAGGATCATTTCTCTGGAGCTCGAGGATCGTTTCTCTAGAGCTCGGCTTTTATATACCCACTCATGAACTACATTCCCCACTCCGTCTCATTCAACCAGGGAGGAGGTGGATCATTGAGAGACTAGCCCATTGAGCCAGGCTGAAAGCCACGGTACTATAGCTCGCGAGCTACTGTAGCACGTGAAGTTAGTACCAAATTGAAAGTTGAGGAG
>CM041638.1:22062182-22080148 GCA_023333625.1 Bothriochloa decipiens
GTAGCACGTGAAGTTAGTACCAAATTGAAAGTTGAGGAGGAGTTGAATCGACTTAAATAGCCAGGCTAAGGACACGTAATAACCTTCGGTTAACCGTTTTGAACGAAGCGAGGATGAAAGTTCAAGCGGGTTTTTACGCTGGTGGGGCCCACTCCATGGTAAAGCGGGCGAGCACCGGGCCGGGTCTGGGCTGTTAGAAATGGTATTCAGAGCCAACTCTCGCGGTTTCACGGACGTATGGATTGGGAGCTCGAACAGGTTGTGCATGGCTCCAGATGAGAGAGCATGGCAACTTGGGCTGAGGAGCTGGAAATGCGGACGTGGCCAAGAGAGTCGATCCTGAACGTTTCTCCCGTATGGGTAAGCCGGTTCAATGACTTGACAAGGCCGTCGAGCCCTAAGGGGGTGGATGAGAGACCCAGCCCATTGGGCCAGGCTAGAAGCCATGGCACTGTAGCTTTATGAGCTACTGTAGCACGTGAAGTTAGTACCAAATTGAAAGTTGAGGAGGAGTTGAACCGACTTAAATAGCCAGACCAAGGACGCGTAATAACCTTCGGTTAACCGTTTTGAACGAAGCGAGGACGAAATTTCAAGCGGGTTTTTACGCTGGTGAGGCCCACTCCTCGGTAGAGCGGGCTAGCACCGTGGGGCCGGGTCTAGGTTGTTAGAATCATGGTGTGGCAAAATAAAGGACCATAAAGAACCATGGATGATAGATGAGGATCATGTACTCATTAAGTGCACGGTCAACAACAACATATAGTTGGTACTACAATTGGCAGCGTCTACCCATCTTAGCTGGTATCAACTGCTATGGTAAAAGCTATTGACTTCACTGGACTAACCACCTTCGCTCCCGCGCCATAGTGTAAGGATTTTGATGTCGCCTAAGAGGCCTAGAGGGCTAGAGGGTGGTGAATAGGCCTATAAAACTTTAGCTCAACCTAAACTCACAACACAATCTCTTTTGAGGCATGCACTCCCTCACTATGGTCATGAGTCAAATACAGCTCAAACTTTGGGAGAAGTACTTGAGATGCTCAGTGATGATCCTACAAAATTTCAGCTCGAAACTCAATTAGAAATATGGGTGGCACTGCCGCTCACCCAGGGCAACACTGCCCCTCAGCAAATATAGCTCAACTGAATCTAAAACTTTACAGATGTAAACTATATACCATGAGCTGCGTATTCCTGCAATATGATGGTTAGATACAGCTCAAAGACTGTATACCACATAATATGTACAAATATAAAGAACTACCTTCCAAACTCTAGAAGCAACTACTCAACAACATGAACTGCAGAAATATAAAGACGAAGCACACGAGACACAATTATTTATCCCGTGGTTCAGCTTGCCACTAAGGCTTGCTATGTCCACATTGTTAAGGTATCCAAAAAAAGAATTGAGGTCTCCACCAAGGCTTGCTCTTCCCTCGTTCTCAAATCAAGAGAATAAACTCTTGAAGAGAGGGGTGATTTCTTTGCTGCAGGAGATGGTTACAAACCTCCCTAAGCTACCACACGAAGTTGGCAAGCTCTAGGGAGATGCCTAGCCGGCTAAGAGCAAAGCTCCAAGAGTAACAAACCCTAGAACCATCGGCCAAACGTGAACCAAATTCTCTTAGACTTTGGGAATCAACGGATCTGCTCTCCAATCGAGTTTTGCTTCCTTTCCTCTCAAGGTTTGATGGTGGGAATCATGGATTTGCTTGAGGATTGAAGGAGCAACAATGGAGGAGAGAGAGGTGAACCTTTGGTTGGGTTCAGGATGAATTGAACCGATGGGGGAAGAAGATGACTATTGTGGGTTGAACCCGTGGGTATAAATACAGCCCAAAACTCAACTGACTTCTACGGGTGGCACTGTCGCTCATTATGAGCGACACTGCCACCCATACCAAAACAACCTAAAAGAGTTTAGGTTTTGGCTGGCTACTTTGGTTGGGAAAGAGGACTATGTTCTGTGATTTTGAGCATCTGATACAACAGTTGACCAACTATTCTTGAGTCCCCCTTAATAGTATGGCCTTTCCTAAACTCAATTCAAAACATAAAAGAAAGTAAATGTGTTTGAGCTGATTGCCACTTCATTTGGTAATTTGGGGACTCTACCATCGAATCTGTTTTCCTCATTCTCATTTTACCTTGATCATGTGACTTGAACCATATCCATATATATATGAGTTTGCCTTCATGACTTCAAGTCACTTTCACTAATGATTTGATCCTCAACACAATATGGCTTCTCATAGCTTGATTAGTCCCTTTACTAAATGCAAGTATTCTCTTCTTCACCTTAGCCATGGTACCTCGGTCCCCAAGCCATCGCTTTGCCTTCACCTTCGCTTAGTACCTCAAAGCCCTTTCCTTGCTATCTTCACCTTATCAAGCCAAACTCAAGTCACATCATATTAAGAATCCATTGAATAACCATTTCTTCAATATTGTGATCCTTGCTTGAATATATTCTAGATATGAATATTAAGATCAATCAAGCTTCAGTTTGACTCACATAGAGACATACATATATCAATCATCAATACGGTCAAGCCAATTCACAATTCCTTATATCCTTTCCATTTTGGCTTGACACTTCTAATACTTACTTCAATCTTCTATTCAGGGAAAGCAAGCCATTATAGAGACCAATCCAGAATTATCAACTCATATCTGCTTGCTTTCAAATGATGTTATGATATCCACAATATAGAAGCCATTTCATTGATTCCATTTGCATTGTTGTCTTTTGCTTGAACAAGATTGTCTTCATGATCTTTCAATACAACAATACACAACTCTGGCCTTCATCTCAACACAGTTTGGAATACCATCAAGTTTGCCTATTTGTTGAACCTTAGATATACTTGTTAATACACAATCCACAAGTATGTGCAATAAACTTAATTTCTTGTTCAACACTTGGCAAACTCATTAGACCTTTAATTATGTTATCAATCAATTCATCAAAACCCACTAAAGGGCTAGATGCATTTTCACATAGGCCACATCCTCCAGATTTTAGGGTCTAGGGTTCACACCTCCACTGTTGTGTGCACTAGCATGCCCGCCCCTCTGCCGCTGCACGCACCAGTCACACGCACCCCTTGCCACTGCACATGCCAGCCCATGCCGCCTCCAGCTCTCCTCCAGCAATGGCATAAACTCTACAACATGCGTACATAGAGAGCGGGCGGGAGATGACTCTAAGCCTGTTCAACATAGAATGCAACCACCTGCTTGTCGATGTCTACGGCTACGGCAGGTTCCGTGGTGTCTCCATGCTTGTCGATGTCAAGGGCGAGGATGCTTCTGTGCGGCTCCTCCACTACCTCCACTCAAGCTCCTGCTCATGAGGCCACCGGCTCCTCCTTCCCTAGGACATGCCCTCCCCGGGCGAGTGGTGCCCTTGGGCCAGCACCTTCCCCGACAAGGTGCCTCCCCATTGAGCTCTGTGTCCTTGAATGCTACCTCAGAGCACGAGGCCGACATCTTCTACTGCTGCTCTGCTCCTCCAACACCACCTCGCGCGCAGACAACGGAATTCCTTGCCTAAGAAAATTCCTTGCCTAATTTAACCTAGGAAAAACTAGATCAGGTCCTAATGACAACGGAATTAGAAGTAGCAGTAGATGGTAACCTAGTTTAATTTCGGGGTGCACTATCCGTCTGCTCATTTCAGTTGGTTTATCAACCATGCTGTGACTTATTCCCTCTCATTGAACATTATTAAAATAGCCAAGATCAACTATGAAAACAGTCAGTTTTTATAGGAACTAGAAACAGTTCAAATTAGAACTAACCTAGTTGTCACGACCGTGTTGTAAAAATTTAGAACAAATCAATTAAGAAACACAACCAAATAAAGAGATGGACTCATAAATCGAGATTCACAGAGTCACCACAGGCGTCTAGCTGGCGGCAGGAACGTCGCCTATCACTTAAAACATAGCATCGATAAATCCTAAAATAAATTAAAAAATATGAGCATCCACACCAAGTTGAGTACTTGAACCGGATGTGAAGGTTCCACCACAAGGGACCTAAACAACTGATCTCTGATCAGTTTGTAGGACCAATACCCTTTTTTTATAACATTGCTCATCATAAATAGGATACCGTAGCATATGTCCTTGGTACTTCGTCCATTAACATTTCATGAATGTGTGTTTGATTGGTCAAAAATTAGTATCTTTGGATGACCTTCTTCCGCTCATTGCTAATATCAATCTTACTCAGAACTAGATGTATTCGTCAAGGTGTCATCTTAACTAAAGACAATTTAGCTTGGTATAATTAGGAAAGCAGCCAAAATATTGTCCTGTCATTGAAATGAGACAATTAGGTGTCTATTTTTCAGTTGTCGTTTTTCCTATGCAATTTGGGGCTGCATACATATCACTTTTGGCATCCCTTAACCTTGTAGGGTCGCATTTTTTTGAGAGTGCCATTGGTGTTTATTTCATTAAGCAGATAGAGTTAGTGCTAACACCCTGGTTACCAACACCTATAACTACTTGATCCCTATAACTACTTGATCCTTTATCGTAGCATTACATGGTTACACAACTTTGTAACTAAGAAGGCAGACAGCTGCAACTACACCACTGACATCAACATCCTGAGCTGACTATTCCCCGCCATACACCACTGCCTTGCCTCGATGTGGATTGCGTCGGCCAGCTGAACCACGGTCGAGGCCATGCCATTGAAGGTCATCGCGTTCCGCTCTTTCCAAATCATCCATCCCATCAAGAAGAAGAACAAATCAACCACGCCGCAGCACCTTGGGCACCATCTTCCTAGCGTTGAGCCACCATTGTAGGGCTGGCACCTCCTCATGTGCAAACCTTTTATGTATTCGAGAAAAAAAAGTTGTATCCACACCAGCCATATGTGACAAACCTCCCGGCAGAAACAACATCCAAGGCGTATATGATCCATCATATCTCTAGCGCTTGATCGCAGATGATGCAGCCGTTAGAGTCTTGTAGGCCATGGCGGAAGCGACGGTCCGCTGTCCAACAATGTTCATGCATGGTTAACCAAAAGAATTGAACCTTAGGAGGAGCAGATGTCTTCCAAATCTGTTTCGCGCCAAGCACCAGTGACGAGCCCAAGAACATTGCTCTGTATGCTGAAGTCGCGGAGTATTGCCGATCCGCCGTAAGCCTCCAATTGAACATGTTCGGCCGTGGCTCAAGCTGCCCATCCTCTAGCAAATCACAAAGATTGTTGAACTCAAGCTGCATCTGCGGAGACAACCTTGTAGTGTCGCATAAGTTTGAGAGTTGGCTATGGGGGTTTGAGAAAGTTCTAAAACCTCTAGTTCTGCTTGGGACAACAACTTTTCATTTGCCGTTTTGGTTATGCAAAAATAATTAAGTTTTCATGGGAAAAACAATCTTCGCTTTTGGGGGTTTTATATATAATGCGCTAGCGCCATATGTTGACTATTCTTCGTAACCTTACTCACAGACGCGAGTGAAAATGGAACGGATATTTTCTGGCAGTATTAAAGAGTGAATTCATGAGTGGTTTAGATTTTTCATATTCGAGGCCGGACATTCAACATCCGATTTCGTATCCGCATCGGATACTCATTGCATATTTATGATGTTGATATACGATTGTATCCTATCCTCCGAATCCAAATCTAGAAAGAAATATAAAAACAAATATAATATATATGGTACCCGATCCGTTTTCATCTAAACGCCAGGCTCTTTCTACTTTATCTAGGCTGCTTGCTTTTTGCAGAGATCAAAATAGGTTCAATATTGTATTAATGAATTCGATAAAATCATGTTAAATTAATAAAATTCTCTTTACTAAAGAGAATCTGTAAGTCTATATGCGTTCCTTGGCAGATATGCATATGCCGCTCTGGTCATGCACAACATGCGCGCTCTGAGTGAGCGGGGTACAACTGAATGCGCAGGTACACTGCAATACATCGGAGGACGGTAAAGCCGGTGGCCACGAGACTCGACGCCGACGCGAATGGGCAACCATCATACTCTAGCAGAACCTAGTTCAGCCCTAGTACAGGTTGCAACTGCATTAGACTCGTAGTAGGAATAAAAGCACGGTGGTAACATAATGTATATCGTCACCTAACAGGATTGAGATAAAAGGAGCAAACAGGTTATTGCCTGCTTGGGCCATCGGAATCTACTGCAAGCGACTTCGTTGCATTAAACATTACCGTGTTCCTGCTAGAATTCCACATTAGTGGCAAGTCTAGTAGTACCACCTAAGATAACATTACATTTACTGGGGATGCCTAAAGATACCCAGCAACTTAAGGACCTCTGTCCAGCAGGACTGCCTTAGGTGGGGGTCTGATGCAGCAAAGCTAAGATAACCTCTGTTTCTTCTTCTTAGCAAGATTCTCAAAAACAGAGCGTATATCTTCAGACGTTACTGGTTTCGATGCATCTCTGGACTCCTGCTCAAAGTATCAAAGCAAAAACACCAATGAGATGACTGAATTGGCAACAAAACATGTTAAAACATAGTAACATGGAAGCAAATGCATTGGCAAAATGAACGTTATTCCTCTTTTCTGAACTGAATAAGTGAAAAACAGACAGGACAAAATGCAAGACAAATATATTGTTACACTGAAAAGTAAATTCAGCAAACAAAATCAAGCTGCATACAGCCTAACACAATAGGAAAACACGAAAAGCAGAATTTGAAAGCCACAAACAATTTCATATGCTGCCTTACACCTGACTTGTCTAATGCTGAGTTCCTGATCGATAGGAAAATGCACCATTTCCAACACATTTTACACAAACACTTACCCAATAATCACAGCAGGTAGCATAGCTTCGTAATCATTAATTATTATCCATAATGTTAGCAGGTGCAGACTTGCCCAGTACATGATTCAAAGCATGAATTACACAAATTAGTTCTTATGTCCAAGGCAGGTCGTATTGTCACATTGGAGAGACTGCTTGCCAGGTGTTTGGAATACCTCTTTGAGTAGGGTTTTAAAACATGCAGGTTCACTTATTTGAATGGTTGTCATGTGTTTAACAATTTCCTCAAATTTCTTACAGTTGTCAAAACATGTTTACTTGGTTGTCCTGTGTTTTAGCAAGAAACATTAAGTAACAATTTCTCCAATCTCATCAAACAAGTTTTCACCTGCTCATCAATCAAATAATGAGAAGATTGTTACCAGAAAGGACTGAAACTCATTCTTCATGTCATTGATGCCACTCAACATCTCTATCTTCTGAACATGATTCAGTGAATTCAGAAATTTTGTCTCAGCTCCTTGCTGGTGCTCCAGTTTCTTCTCCCTCTTCTGCTTGGCAATATTCTCATATGCCACAATAGAATCCTCCATGTCAATAAGATATGCAATATCTTGTTGCGTATAGAAGTTGCTGCATGGTTCACACCTGCATAGTGTTTCCCTCCAACCTTTAGCCATGAAAAAAGGCTCACTTTTATCCGTAACAGCTGCAATTGTATTTACATCCATTCCTAGCTTGCAGTTGCTTCCAGAACTACTACCCAAATTGGCCTCCTCAGGAACTGCAATAGCTTTTGTAGAATCATTCCCAATGGAGGTCTTTTCGCCAGCCGTATGATCAACAAGGGCACCATTTTCATGTTTCTCAGTGTTAGCATGACCTAAAGGCTTTTCCATCACATTTGCATCACTTGCATCAGTTTGCACTGCCACATTCTGCTTACCAGAAGCCCAAATTGTATCTGGATACAATTTCAAGAAATGGCAAACAGGTGAGCATTTGTGGCATATAAATTCCTCATAGAGTGGCTCCCCTTCCTCATCTCTTGGTATCTGCAACACAAGGAAGTCATTAAGCACACTAACATTTTGTATGTACTAGGAAACTAAACAGAAGATGCTACATTTTATCCTGAGGACTCTATTCAAGAAAGATATGCGACTCTACTGCAGTGTTAAAGAAAATATCCTGTGGACATCTAAAAAAGCCTCTACTGACCAAACAAAGGGATAAAGATGCACGCAATTTGCAGTTACAGCCTGATAAAGCATAAAAGTAATTCTATCAACAAAATGACATACAGCTCTCCTAAGTGTTGCAGAAAGAAAAAAAGGAAGTATAAAATAAAACATTGTTGAGTTAATGTGTCAAACTTGGTAGTGCTGGTCAGTAAGAGATTCTTAGTCAGCATAACTACTGTAATCCCAATTTTGCAGCAGCTGACAAGGTATAGAAGTTATACACTGATAAATCAATGTGTAAGCTGAGCAGCACTGATTCTTAGTCCCAACAGCAATTAGCAAAGTATTGAAAGAGCAATTTTCCAATTTTACAGACCCTCCGATAAGGTACAGTAAGTTAAACATTGTTGAATCAGCGTATAAGCTTAGTAGTTAGTAGTTTGGCTAATAATTAAGGCCTTGTTTGGTTCCCAAGAATTGAGAGGAATTGGAAAGTAATCTGACGATGAAATGAGAAGCACTTTCTAGATATTTGTTTCAATTCTTAGGATCCAAACAAGCCCCAAGAGATTCTTGGTCCCCAATAGCACAACTATTCATGGGCAATTGCCTTTTTGAGGAAGACAAGGTAAAAAAGCTAACAACTAAAAGCTCTAGCTGAGCAAAGCATTTGCTTCTAGTTTCACCAAGCAAGAGGACACTAATAATGCACTACAACAATAGTACATTGCATCACAATGATGTAATTCCTTGAGTCTAAGGTCGATAAAAAAGTATGAGCATAAGAAAAAATATATGAATACTACTGGCATTGGTATCAGTATTGCAAAAGGACAGTAATAATGGACTACAAGAATAGTATTTGCACCAAAGTAATGTGATTCCTTAAGACTAAGGCCAGAATAAAAATTTAGAAGAAATGGCATGAGAAGAAAATTATGATGTATGAACACTACTAGCAAGTAGCAAGATAACAGTATCGCAGATACAGGTGATGCAACCAGGCAAACACACAAGAATCAGAACACGAAAAGCACTAAACAGATATGATTCCATTTAAAAAGGTACTGGAAAGTAGAATACCTCTTCAATAGAGTTAAGACCAATATGATCCTCATGAAACCAATCCTCACATATACTGCACTGTATCATTTCAACTTGCTCCTTAGCTTCTGGGTCAGGATAAGGCCGCCCACATGTGCAATAGGAACCTTTGAAGTTTTGGTTATAAGCATTTGCTGAATTCTCAGAATCTTTCTCAGGGCAAAGTTTGCAAAGGTGACCACCAAACTTTGAGTTGCCACAATCACAACGAAACTTCCTCTTTGTCCAAAGTTCAACAATCTTAAAAGAAAAGAAAAAGAAAGACGAGTATCAGCAGTGTGCACGCACAAACAAAAAACAATAAAATAGAGAACATTGGGTGGTAGCAAAGAGTACATATGACCATGTATTTTAGATATATTTTTTTTATGTAAATGAGTTAGCAAATCTGAATAGAATAAAATGTTAAAACAAAATTACAACAAACAGTGACAACTGACAAACAATCACATGAATTACATTACATCCACCAAGCAATTGTGTCACTTTGCAAGATATTTCCGAGCATGCAAATAAACTTTAGACAGTCAGATGCTATGTACCAATTAAGCATCTGCCACATACCAGATATCACTAAGGAGAGTTATGACTCTGCAACCATCCTTCATCGTACGATTTATAAAGCTATTGAACAAATTGTCTAAACACATGATTTTTTTTTGGAATACGCAGGAAAGCTGTGTATCATTGCATTAAGGTAAAAAAGAAGGCTCAAAATAGCCAGTACAAAACTCACATGACACCACATATATTAACACAATTTCCCTCCTTAAATAAAGACAATTGCATTATGGATGCCAAAGCTCAGAGAGTACGTGCGATCTTATCACAGAAATTGAATATGGTTCAAAATGTCCACTAATATTATTTCTTTGGTGCAATTAGGTCATTAATCACCATTTCAAGCCAATCAAGTCCATATGGTGCTGACCAGGCAGCCAGCATTGCAGTCAAAGGCCTGGACTGCATGTGGGTTTCTTGTGCTGGTTACTGCTAAACAAAGAGCTTCCATTCCATTCATCATCAAGCAATCGGCGAAGGGACAGGCAAAGAAAGCAACCCATCAATGAAAAAGTAAAGGGTAACCATAGGGCTTCACAGCAGCCTGGAACAAGAAACTAGAACCACAGGGGTATACAACAATGGGTAGGATAGGGCTGCCAGTCGAGAATGCTGCAGGGTTGCTGCATGATATATTGTTTATAAGCCCCTTATGTAACTGTTCAATCCCTCATCTTCTAGCTGAGCAGGTATAGTTAGAGGAAATGTTCAAACAGCCTCACTCACATGTATACAACATGATATACACTGTCGTAAACTGGCTAATGAAACCATGTACACAAGTGAGATGCTCTGCCTTCTTTGAAACACCATGCAATTACATTCTGCTCCATAACAATATTGACAGATGTGGTATTTTTCATGTTCCTAAACAAGGTATCTCTTTAATATTTTCACAAAAACTATGTATGTTGCCAAAAGACCATATGGCACACATTCAGGGCCTCTATTATAGCAATCACTTCCTTAAACTTAACAATGGATAACAGATTATTCTTGGGAGATGGTATCTAGTAGACTAGTACTGCAAACATGAAAGCATAGAATAACACAAAATTTCTTTTCAACTCATAAACACTCAGAAGGTCTAATAGTGTATGTATATTGATCCTTTTGAGACAATTATGTGTTCTCAAAGACAATACTAATGAAAATAAAAATACAATTCAATAGCATTTCTTTTTATTTTCTTTAGATCAGTGAATATTTTTTGTAAGGTTAAAATGGGTGGAGTAAAGAAGTTTTTATTTTCTTCAAAACTAGTACCCTCTTCCTTTGCATGTAGAGAAGTCAGAAATAGATAAAATTATAAGAAGCTTCACAAAGCGCTTCTTTGGGAGTGAAACTTGATTCATCCATATTTCTAGAAAAAAATATCTCGTGTTTTTCTTCTCATTCCCACAAGAAAAAAAAAATACTAGAGTTCACATTTCGAACAGGCATGGATACAGCTTTTGTAGTTTAACTTCCATCTGAAATTAGCTAAAAGTTGTGGTGTATCAATGATTTCATAATCTACTGTGCTCCTAATCCGAAGTGAGATATTGACAATGCACGTTTTCATAGGTAACAGAGCATTGTAAACTGTTATTCAGTTTATTACTTCTCTTAGAGTCCAGGGCATGAGTGTGGTGTTGTACGCACGTTTTTATCAAATGATCACCTTATTCTGTTTGTTTGACAAAGTGATCCTATGAACGGTAATGGTTGAACAGAAGGATCACAGATAAAATCAAACCACAGTTCATACTTGATTTCGAAAAACATATGACCATCTCCAGCTCAATATAAATGAGCCACCATAAAATAATAATCTCATCTTCAGCAGACTAGTACTCTCTCCATCCGTGAATAGAAGGCGTAACCACTTTTTTGTTTAGTCCGGGAATAGAAGGCAGCCGAGCCTCGGAGCTCATTTACGAGTGCATGCAACATTTAGTGTTGGGTGGCCAAAATCCTCGGCTCCCACGCCGCAGGCAGCTGGACGTTCATCACTGGTCACAGCGGATGCATGCGGCGGCCAACAACGAATGGGCTGGCGGTTGCTGCATGCACGCATGCGCGACATGTAGTTGATTAGATGTGGAGCCAAAGCACTCTCCTCACAAGGCACGTCATTTAACTCGTTTATTGGTCTTTGCGTTAATGGAGTTGCGTCTTCTATTCACGGACAGAGGGAGTATCATAAAAGGGCATGTCATACTGAACATCGTTCTCGATGAGCATTGAACATAAGCTTTCACAGGTAGCATGCATTGATTACTAAATAAGCATGATTCAGCTCCATGCCTCCATGCACAAAAGACCATAGACTAATGACAAGCGATTCTCCAAATTCCTAGCTGTTGAAGAAGCAGCTGGGGAGATTGTGGAACAAGATTGGAACATTAGTAAATCATAAAGCGAAAAAACTACTGCTTGTCAGAAATAGAGCATGATACCCTTCTACAGAAGGCACATATACTGTGGAGTCAAATTATTCATCTACTCCGGATCTAAAACTGCCCCCAAAACAATGCCCATTTCGTTGAATTGTTCTCTCCTACCGCTAGTTGAGAATTGCCTATACTAGGCTGAAGTTGCATAAGACCTTATGCAGCACAAGCTAAGCCGCGTCCGATAAAATTGTGTTTTTTTTTGTTTACATTTTATTCAATATAGTCACCTTACATTTTTCTATTAGAGGTCTCATTTTTTAGTAAGGGAAGAGAATCAGAAAATATTTAATTATTGTGTGTCCATCTTTTTGATGGAACAGGAGGGGTTTAACCCCCTACTGGATTTTATTGTGTGCCCATTGGCTACGCAAATCTGCATTGTCTAATATCAAAAAATCGCTAACGCTGCATTAGCCTGCTTTTTTTTGGGGGAAAGCATTAGCCTGCTTTGAGCATTGTGCAAGCCTTCATAAGAGCAAGTCCAGCAAAGCTCTCATTCTGCTCCCCCTATTCCCTCAAATAGGAGATCCTCATCCACGTTTCAGCCCGTACTTCTCAGCGCACTGCAATCCATCTCCTAAACTTTCCCTACTTTATGCTTTATATTGTCAAATGGGCCCTTCTCTATGTGAAGAGAGAAAGGGGTAGGGGGGAGGATGAGTGGCTCCTACATCTGGGGTTCAGGAGAGAGGGATGAGAGCCGCTGATCCACTGGGGGCTGAATAGGAGCTCGGTTGAAAAGCTTTTTCTTTCCTGTGTTTGAACTCTCAAAATGAGATGAGGGCTTAAGTAAGATCTTGGTTGGAGTTGCTCTAAAAACCTTAGCAGGCAACCAAACATGGGCAGACAGCAATGCACAAGCTTGAATATAGGCTAATGCAGGCAACTAATCAGACCCAATAGTATTACTTTGGAAAGGAAAGGGTGTGAGGTAGGTCACCTCATGCCCGTCGTGGCAGGCGAGGCTGCAGGCGGTGCAGACCCCGGCGACTCCATCAGGCACGCAGGTGAGGCAAGAGAAGACGGCCTGGCGCTTGAGGTATCCGCCGGCGTAGGTGCAGTCCTTGCCATCGTCCCCGCCCAGCACCAAATCCGCCTCCTGCACAGTGTTCCGGCCCCCAAAACCAGTAAGCTGAGCGTCACGCGAAAATCCACCTCAATGAACAAAACAAATAGAATCTAGCTGTCAGAGGATGAGGGGGCGAGAGGGTAACCAGCTCCACGGCCTCCATGCCCTCGATGTACTCGCCCAGGGTGTACACGGTCTCCGCCTCGTCCGGGAAGGCGTCGCGCGCCGTGTCTGCCATGTCTTCTGCCGCCGCGGCCGGGACCGGGACCCTCGTGGGTTAGGGTTAGGGTTTGGCGAAGAGGAGAAGGAGGAGGAGGCGAAGGCGAGGGACTTGAGCTTTGCGTGTGCGCGCGAGTGGATTGGATCGGATTGTGGAGAGGGATTGCTTGGGAGCTGAGAATGAGAATGGAGCAGCAGAAGTGGAAAAGGGATTAATGGGGGAGAGAGAATGGAATGGAAGCCGAAGAGGGAGGGGAGAGCTGGATGAGAGAGAATCAGGGGAGAGAGAAAGAGGGCACTTTTTTCTTGGGCCAAGATTGGGTCCTTCGGCCAACTGAAAAGTGGGGACGGACCCGTGAGCACCGTATGGGGCCCGGCGTCAGTGGCAATATTCGAGTGCACGTAGCGGTGCCCGGGTGTTTTCGCGGGAGACGGAGGCGCCACTTTTGGTTTCCCGCCACGGCGATGCGACTTGCTCACGCTCGGCGCGGCTACATTGACCATCTGGAACATGCCCATCAGTTGAGAAATTTTTTCACACAAGTTTGCGCTAGGTACTCGGACTGGTAAAAAAAAGGTGACTTCTCTGCACAAACACAAGGTCTATTATACATCAACGGGTCGTACAAGTCACAACTTACAGGTGAAATTCTGCACAACAAACAGCACGCCTAACAAGATAGGGGAACATATTGTTCCAGCAGGCAGTACATTAGTTCAGTATACAACCCTTATTCAATCGATCATCACTCGACTCGCTATACTAAGCTGCTCGTGCGTTGTCAAGAAAATCCAGTGGCTGATTTATTCTGTGAGAACACAAATATACCGAGCAAGATAGAGGATGGCTCGCAAGCCTATGAAGCTGTAAGAATGGCATTGTTTGACAATATCTTTATCTTCTGCGGTTCTGACACTGATTCTTTCGGTTTCTCCTGTCATGATGTATATGAAAATAGAGGCAAAGGTTAGTACTGCTGTAGCAATTGCAAAAAAGTACTATGTAGAACAGTCCTCGGGATGATCCTATATAGAGGCAGCCAGTCATAGCAGTATTTCAGTATGACAACTGAAATTTTCATCAATTGAAAAGAGAAACGTTAGCCTTACTAACACTACTGGATATGTTTTTAGAAAGAGCAGTGGCTTCCGTGTTACTACTGGATGTGTTTGCCGGTAATTGTGACGATGTGTATTCTGGTAATTGTGACAATCATAGATGGAAAGCTTTGTGCAACAACTGAATCGAACTGTGGAAGATTGCGTTCTCCCCTATGGTGAATATGTTAACACAAAGAAACAAACTACTGCATTTGCAAAAGTTGTTCAAGATACAAAATGCATAGACACAAAGACTAACCACACCATCAATAGAGTAAATAAGAAACAACTCACGTTTTCAGCAGAAGTACTAGGAGTGGTATTTGATTCCAGTTCTCTTCTTACAAATGTTGGCAGAACAAAAGCAGCCCCATGAATCTGTGAAATAAGGAAGATTCAAATAGAAATCTGATGTCAGGCAGAATATCTTTAAACAAAAAAACACCAGAGGACAAGAGAAATGATGAGTCAGTAGTCATTTTTGTGGAGTGTTGTGACAAAAACATGAATGAAATGCCTGTGAAAGTTAAAAAAGGTACTGTAGTGTAACAACCCTAGAATCCGGTCACCAAAAATACGGACTTTCAAAAATTTTTCTAGAAATATACCAATATGTGGCGAGTGACATATAGGAAACCACCAGATAGTTGCACAAATAACACCTGACGATAGCCCGAGCATTGCATTTAAATAACCAACGCTTGATTCGCCTCTTATTCGATTTTATGTGATGTTAATAAAATCGAATAACCTTTTAATGCATGTATATATATGCCTGCTAACTCCGGAAATGGATCCATCATGACCTAGAGACCCTAGTGGACCCACCATGGTGTATACATCATGGTCACTAACCTCACTAACCTAGGGTTATGGCTAAATTAGTTGCAAGAAATAGAAATAGAAAAGGAATTAGGAAATAGAAAGAAAAAGGAAAAAGGAAACCAGCCCGGAGCAGCTTGCAGCCCAACCCAGGCCGGCCTGCTGCGCTGCCGCCAGCCCGCACGCTCGCGCCGGCCTGCCAGCCCGCTCGCGGCCTGTCTGGCCTGTCCCGCGCGCCGGCCTGCCGCCTCGGCCCGGCTGCGCCGCGCGACCGCCGCGCGCTGCCGCGCCCCGCCACGCGCCAACCGCCCGTCCTGATAGCGGCCCAGCAAGGCGGCCCGTCGCCCGCTCGCGCGCGCGCTCGCCCACTCGCCGACCGCCGGCCCAGCAAGGCGGCCCAGCAAGTCGCTGTCGTCGCCCGCGCCGCGCCGACCCGTTTCTCTCGCTGACACACGAGCCCCACCTGTCAGCTCCTTCCTTTCCCATTTTCGGCCGACCGCGCGTCGCGTCCGCTGCACCATTTCTGTCCACCGCGTGCCTCCGCCGTTCGCCCGCGTCCGGCCGCGCGCTAAGCCGTCCATCTCGCCCGCCTGGTTGCATCACGCCTCAGCCGAACCCTAACCCTAATCGTGGCCACGCACAGCCGCCCGATGGGCATCTTCTGCCCCCGCCGTCCATGGCCGGCCGCCGTGCCTATTTAAGGAGAAGCCCGGCACGCTAGGGTTTCCTCCATGCCCAGCCGCCTTGCTGACCATCCTGCATCCACCCGTCGGCGTTGACGGAGTCGGAGAGGGAGGGGTGAAGAAGGCGGGGAGGAGCCAGACCAGAGCAGAGCGCCACCTCCGCCGTCCGCGTCCGTGCGCCGGAGAAGCCCGACAGACCCGCTCGGCCCCGACCTACCCCTTCGACGCTGCGGCACTGCTACTCCCCCACCAGGCCGTCGTTTCGACCTCAGCCGCGAGCTGCCGGGACAGCCCCGCGCAGGTGAGCTTCCCCGCTCTCGCCCTGGCCTGCCATGGCCGCCGCCCAGAGCGTCGTCGTTTTCCCGCACACTCGGCTCCCCTCTCCCCTCATCAACGTGAACAGAGTGTCTGCGCTAGTCTAGGACGCAGTTTTGGCAAGGTTTAGGGAGCCAGCGGGGACTACAGCGAGGGCACGCCGCTTTAATGCCTTCGGACCCCGGGCTCTGGCCGCCGGAGCGTTCGCCATGGCCGCCGAGCCGCGTACGCCCCCGCCGTGCCTCGATTAGCCCCCGTAGCTAGCTCATGGAGATCCTAGCTTCTCCAATCGAAAGACAAGAAGGAAGATGGAGACCAACGCCCGGCTTCGTCGGCGAATTTGGCCTCACCGTCGCCGCACGCCGCCGCCGCGCCATTGCTGTCCGTCATCGGCCTGAGGGCCGATTCCCCCAAATTGGAGCACCCAACCCCGCTCGTTCGGTTCCGTGAATCTAATGCAATGGCCCAAGCCGCGTCCCGCGTGCCGTAGTGCCCTGCCACCGCGACCCCACCGCCGGCCGCCGCCGAAGCTCGTGCGCCGACAAGGCCAAGCCCTGTGGGACCGCATGAACCCCGCCACTGCGCCGGTCTAGCCTTCGTGCCCGCTTAGCCATGCCACAGCCTGGCCGACCCCGCTCGCGGCCGCTGCCCGCCCGCACGCCGCCGGCGAGCTCGACCGCACCGGCCGCGCGCGCGGGAGACGAAGGAAAGGGGAAGGGTTTCCCGTGCCCATGTGGACCAGGTCCACCACGTGGACCCAGCCAGCCAACCGCGCAGCGCCATCTGGCCACCCAGTCTCCGGCGCACCATGAACCGGGTCTGTGAGCCAGAGCGTCGTGGACTCGGCCTGATGGAAGCCCAACCCGCCACGTGGCCAAGCTTATGAGACGACACGTGTCCGGGCCGGGCCGGCCCAACCCGGCCTAGATCCAGCCCTACCCAGGCCCGCCGAGGCCCGGTCGAGGCCCGGTCGGCGTTGATCGTTGACCGGTCAACGTTGACCGTTGACCTGGCCCCACCTGTCAGTGACCAGATCCGTGGGCCCCACCTGTCAGCCACTGACTAGGTCCCCCGTCAGTGCTGACGTCAGCATGACATCATCTAGCCCTAGACCCGCGTCAGTGCTGACGTCATGCTGACGTCAGCACGGCCCCGGCTGCACTGTTCCCCGCACGCCACGTGGCCCAATCAGGAGCCGCCACATGTCAACACCAGGTTAATCTGCCCTTTTTCTTTTTCAGAAAATAGAATAAACTTCAGAAATTCATAACTTCTTCATACGAACTCCGAAAAATGTGAACCAAGTGTCCAAATTTTCATAAAAATGAGCTCTACGTCATAGTCTTGTATATGAGTGCATTTGGGGTTATTGAATTTTATTGCTTCTTTGTGTTGACTCTATAGGAGCCGCTAACGCGGCTATTATGTCTCGTTTCAGAGGAGGAGCAGCTTGAGGAGGACGACTACGAGTACGAGGAGGAGCTCGGTGATGACTTCGCAGGTGCCACACCCCACCCAACCTCATAGATCCTATTACGCATGGCATAATATCTAGATGCTAGTGCTCTAATTATGAATATCACCTGATGATAGGATGCATGATAGAACTGCTTGGTGAGCCTTTACCTTGTCGCAACCTTACTCCTGCACACCTGCTGATAGGCTAGACGCTTGCTTATTCTACTTATGAT
>CM041638.1:22080158-22168778 GCA_023333625.1 Bothriochloa decipiens
ACGCTGGACGATATGATGGTTTGAGCTTCAAACTATTGAATTATTCGTCATTCTGTGTATTTTTCCTTCGTGGAAAATTGAGGATGTTTCATGTAGTCTGTAGATCAATTTCCCAGGTAATTGTAGACTAAGACTCAAGCAGCATAGATAGTGAAATACACCGGACAAACCTCTGAATTGTAAAATCTGAGCTCCCTTCCAGCTTTTCCTGCTCCTATTTTCTCAATTGGATTCATAGGACTTAAAAAGTTCACTGCATGACCTTCTTTCGCACATAGCAAAAATCCAATTACACCACTGGAAAACCAAATAGCTACTTGATTAGCTGAAAAAAATTGCAAAAGTGGACACAACAGTATCTCTCCAAACATTTAACAGAAACAGCTAATTGAAATTTTGTCTATCATAATTTGGCCAGTAAATCTTTTTATATTAATATAATGATGCACAACTCTCTTGCATGTTCGATAAAAAAATGTGACCAGAAAATCTTTCAAAGTAGGATACCACAAACTTCTTCTGTAAGTTGGACAGCTGATCCTTGCAGGTTCAGCTCATTCATCCACATACTTGCCAATGAGCCCAATCTTTAGTATTTTCAATCACAAGATGCTTTGCCTACTCTCTGTGTTGTATGAGCAAAACTTAAGATCATGAACTTCACAAGATTACAAGCATGGAAATATCATATCCCAAACATAAATGATATTTTTATTCAGTCGTGCTTTGCTTGCTGGTGGTCCAACAGTACATAAAGAGATATACAATGTCATGAATCTGAACCCAATATGCCCTCTAAACCAAATATACCAAAAAAATTAGCTTTCAGAAGATAACTCAGGAAACTACTGAAGAGTAAAAAAATGCACATGCAGAGAACTGGAAAAATAGTAGTGCACAATACCTGGGATATGTTGGCACACTTGTCCAGGCATAGTGCACGGCACCCTTGAAAGTCTGTCGACAGATAGCAAGCATATCCTGGATTAAATGTGTGTGCAGCCACATGCTCTCAGCAAGATTACAAAGAACACCACCAGGCTTCAAGCTCTAGCAATTGTCTGAATAAATGGTTTCTCCACGAGTGCCTGGCTGGCCCTGTATAGTATGAAAGGAATTTTAAACAGTGTGAAAATAAAAGGTATCAATTAAGTGAACTTTATGAACACTATTAATTTTCCAAAAAGCAGACACAGGTGTAAATCAACTAGGCATATCGAGGTTATGTTTGGAACCAGGACAAAAGTTCCCTCACATGTAACTGAACAATTTCATATGAAATATTGCATTCCAATTTCCAAATGTGCCCATGCATACTAAACCAGCTATTGTAGATAACAGGATAAAAAGGAAATCAATAAGAAGCAACCTTATTGAGAATAACATATCAATCAAGTGATAAACAAATGTACAAGAGAGTTCTATACTTCTTATCCTCTATGCCTAAATAGGAGATCCCCACTACAGTGATTTCTCTCAAAGCACAGCAAGCCACGTCACCCTCTGTGTCCCACCGATCTCCGTCAGACTTTCACCTTCCGTCGGCACCCTCTTCACACAGATGACAGATCGATTCCTCTGCCACAGCCCACCACCATACCAAGAGGCACCATGAATTCCTGAAACTTCAGCGCACCACCAGTCCACCATACCACTAGAAACGGCCACTAGTGCATCATCAATTCCTGATACACTGCTGCCACTGCAAGCGCATGCAGAAAAAACGAATCGGCCTCGCCGCACGAGTTTAAAAGCTCTGCCCGTTCTCGGCCATGCCTTGCCTTCAGCAGCGCCGCATCGATCCCATCATGCCGTAGCTCAGCCGTCGCGACGTCCTCGGAGGGATGCCGCGCTCTTCCGCGGCCGTCGCAAGTGTCGTGCAAGATGGACCTCCGCTGTGTTTCGCCCAGCTCAGTGGCACTGCGTTGCCCCGCCCGTACGTTCGCCTGCATGATGCCTGCGGAGATTCGCCTTTCACGGCACCTTCGCCGCGCCCGCGCCCTTGCCGGCGGTTTAGCCCCTTCGCGGAGTTATGTTAATCCATGCCGTGTTGCCGCCATGCACGCCGCGATGAGCCTAACATCCGGAAGGGAAAGAAATCCGAGTGGATAGCAGCTAATGCGGAACGGCTACTCCGTTCTAGAAGGGAGAAACGAATGAGCAGATGAGAATGAGAGTCAATCCGTTCCACGGCTGACAAACGTCAAGGTATGTTTGTTGTAAAAAAAAAAATCGTGAAGTTATATTGTTGCTGATTTTTCCCCTTTTTTTAAAGGGGAGGCACTTGTCCATCTGTGCGTGTAATGTTTTTTTTTTGTTTTTTCATCGGGACGGCATGAGATGAATGTAATTTTCTTTTTGTGTATCGGCATGCTAATGACGTGCAGTGGCTTTCTGTTAGGTGCTTTCTTATTTTAACATAAATTTAAACAACAGTTGCGGTCTTTTGCCAGTACCCAAGAAACTGCAATTTGTGTTCTTACAGGTTACACGTGAGTAGATAGATGCCTTCATCTTTTGTCTTATACCATATATATACATGTATATTCTCTATCAAAGTGTGTAGTATTTGATTGATAGGAGTTTAAAACACCGCATTTCGTTACACTTTACTAGAGATGAATAATTGTTCTCCATTAATATTTTAAGCAGATATTATATAAAGATTTCTCCCATCGTGGCCATATATAACACTATAAAATCCAGCAGTAACGCGCGAGGTATCATCTAGTTCCTGAAATGTGTGATAGCAAGAACCCACCAATTGGATCTGATGAATCGACTATAATAGCATCATATTTTCCTTCAGGAGAGTTCCTCAGGAAATCAACAGCTGCAAAACAAAAGCAAGTATACTATGAACTATAAGAGATCAAGACTAGCAGAAATCATCTGTGTCTGAGGCTATAAACAAAATTGGCATATACTACAGTCTATCAAAATCATATAAAATACCACCTGGCACCAGCTTTTGAACATACCATAACCAACATGAAGTCGGACACGAGGATTTTTAAATCCAATGGATAAATTTGGAAAGAATTCTTTGCTAACCTGCACAGTTTGGAAAGAAAAAAACAGAAAAAAATATTCACACTATTATACATTGAATTTTGAGCACAGGTAAAGTGATCATTCTTACATCAATAACCAGTTGATCGATCTCACATATATCAATAGTATCCACTGAATCATGTCTGGCTATTTCCCGCAGTACACCACCATCACCACCTCCAACAACTAAAACCTGCATCACTTAGTAAGCCTATATCATAAGGTGAACTGCACATAAAACATAAGGTGGGGAGGACATTCTTCAATTCGATTTATTCAGTATATTTAGCAAGTTAGCAGACTTTTCAAAGTTTTCAGAAAAAGGTCAAGAAACATACATTTTTCGGTGCTGGAACTGAGCACAGTGGAAGGTGAGTAACCATTTCCTGGTATGCGCATTCATCCTTGTCAGTCAACTGAACTATACCATCAAGCACAAGAACATTTCCATAGGTTGCAGACTGCGAACAGAAGGAAAGTGTTACTTAGTACAATGATTGACGAATCGGGTTTTCATGTGCAAATTTCGGAGATAAAAAATAACCTCAAAAACTAAAATTTCTTGGTAAGGCGATTTTCCTTGAAACAAAATCTTCTCCACTTTCAGTGAATGAGCCTCTCCTATTCATAAATAAAACAAATAAAATAATGTTGATCAAACTCCTGATTCCTGAATAGGTAGGACAAATGGACCATTAAAGCCTTTTAGGGGACAAATATTTTTTATGCACACAAGTAGATCAATATTGAACGTCTCGACTAGGCAGTTTTGCATATCAAATCTTTTGAAGTTATCAAATAGATAAAATTAACTAGGTAAGCGTGACCAAGTTTTATATAATCATACATACAATTATTAAACTTAACAAAATATTGTAGCGAGACAGCATGTGAACCTGAAGATGTTTGGATGAAAAAAAAACATGGCAAATATTTATTTATTTTTTCAGAAACAAGAGAAGTACCAGGCCACATCGGGTTATTGTAGCACTGCACTTTGCTTGTTTTACCTGCACATACATCGGTACTATACATATCAGAACTTATGAAAGAATATATATTTCCTGTATGAATTGTTCCCGGATACAAATATACAATACAAATAATTGATGGTCACATAGCCCATTAGCCACCAGTCTGAATTCTGGACATACCGAAACGCGATCTTGGCTCCGTGAACCACCCTGAGACCACAGTATCATGACACTTGGCTTCGGATTCAGGCACGCCTGCCTTGGCCTTGACACAGCAAGGAGGGAGCTGTTTGCGGGTGGCATCATCCGCACTTCCCTTTCTCTGTGCCGCTGCTGCAGAACCGCTTCTTGCGTCTCCAACCTCCATGAGTCCTATTGCTCTTTGAAGGTCCCAGTCTCAGGCTCCACAATAACGAATACAAGTCAGGCAAGAACAGAATTTCAGACACGGAAAACAGGAGTGCCATTTATCATCAGTGCTGCTTCGAATTGAAGCGAAACGCAACGAAAAGGAAGGGTTCGTGGCTAGCCATCTGGATAGGGAGATAGGGAGACAAAATCACAGAAAGAATGTCTACGCTTGACAGGTTGCTACACCTACACCAGACGAATAGAATACAATAAAGTAAGAGAAGCACCAAACTTGAATTGAAAAAGGAAAAACGGAACGTGGACAAGAACAGAATACTTTATATTAATTAATAATAGCATAAAAGAAGGGGGAAAAGGAACTCCGTACAATCACCAACCTCTGTTAGTACGTCTAAAAACAATTACTAATCAACATGTGCTAAAAGAAATCGCAAGCACTCATCAACTAACTCGGAAATTCTACCAAGAAAACGCGCCAACGACGCCAGCTCAATCGGAATGGGAAAGCACTCCCCCACCAAGAATCAGATACGCAAGGCAGTAAGGCAGGGCTACAAATTACCGTCGATCAGCTAGGAACTCACCGACGGATGCAGCTATCCAAAGGCTCCGCCGCTAACCTGCGGTAAATCGGACAGGGGCAGAACCCAGGACGCGAGCAAACACTGTTTCTTGTACTCAGCCGGCCAGCCCAGACCTACCGGAAAGAAAGAAGACTAGGAGGCTGGCACCTGGCCGCAGCGAAACGTTTTTCAGAAATTCCTTTGCAGAGATAGAAAATGCGAACAGGTCCCTTTTTATTGCACAAGGACCTCCACGGACTGGATGCCTGATGGTAATCAAACAAATTCAGATGGAAAATACTTTGGCGTTTTCAGAAGGCGGAGTGGCGAGCCGCAGTTGCGGCCTGTGGCCGCGACTAGGAGGAAGTCCAGCGGCCGCGCAAAACGGAAATCGGAACGGCGGCGTCCCAAAAAAACTGGGCTAAAAAGAACGGACAATTCCAATGCACGAGGATGAGAAACGAGAAACATGCAAAAGGCACTTGGCACGCCGCCAAGATTTGGGAAACTTCCAGGTCCTCCTCTCGCTCACCTTCCAACGATCGGCGGCGAGGACGAGAACGATGATGGATGCACCGGAACGGAGCGTAGAGTGGGTCGTGTGTGGAGGTGTGGGGAGGGAGCCAGGGAGACCCTTAAATAGGCGACGGCAGGAATCTTTTGCACCGTGCATAATTGTTTTTTTCCCTTCCCGGGCTCCTACAAAACCAATCATTTACGACGGATGATAAATCGACTGATGCTGCTTTGTTACGAAGGAAAAAACACTGTTTCGTAGCTGTTGAGTCTAAGTGATAAGTTCATAATAGAAATGCTTGGTGTTCATCATCGACGATACGCTGCGCTTCAACTTCCTCTCATACATTATTATAGAAATGAATTTCGATAATAGTATTTTTACTGCTAGTTCTATTCAAACTAATTGTTATAGTATATTACCGTTGATTCGTAATGTGGAAATCATTTGTGTAAACCAACGTTAAGTATATAACCTTTATAAGATGTATCTAGAGTCATAGATAGAGGGTGAAGTCCTTACGTTGATAGTTTTAATTCCGTATTTATATTGACTATCCAACTTGATTAATTCCGTATTTATTTTAAAAAGGTTTTGCTGAGTGTCACCCTTGACATAGGTCACTTGCCAAACAATTTGACGGCAAAGAGCTCTTTGGTGCGTGCTGAGTTGACCCTCGGCAAAAAAAAGTTGCCATGATAGTGAGGGCGACGGTAACGACGGCTTTATCAAGTGCCAAAGTCCAAAGAATGTTTTTGCTGAGTACAACATACAGCAAAGTGATAAAAAATAACCAGTTTTAATTGTTTATTATATTCCAGCCACAAAGTCACAAAAATATGACGTATATCCCAACCACAAGTCACAAATATATCATAAAGTCACACATACCACAATCACAAGTGTTTTTTCAGCACTCTCGGTAAAACGTCTATTTGCCGAGTGTTTTCTGCCCGACACCCGGCAAAATAGGTTATTTGCCGAGTCAACGATAGAAACACTCGGCAAAGAGGTCGTTTTGTTTGCCTCATATTGCAGTGCCGCCTGACTCTCCAAAGTCACCGAGCATGGTCCTAGTCCCTAAGGCTTCATGTAATGCCTCGGATTTTCTCCTCCCGGAGAAATGAAATAATGCTAGTGGTAGCCATGCATGTACTCAAAATGGGCCACCCTATGAGGCAGACTAGCCGTCTACATTTTGTTTCTGAGCTTGAATAGCCTTATTTAGATCAAAGTATCGACGATGGCTTTCGAGCATGCGAATGGAGCCTTGCCATGTGGTTTCCATCCAGTTATGCCACAAACTCGATTCCTGACCTGTGTGGTTGTCAATGAATAGCATGCAGAAACTGGTAGCTGCACCACAAGCATTCAGTTTGTTCGTCTTCGTGATACAGTAGTGATCGTGTTGCGCATACGTTGCTTTCCGAACTACTTTCAACTCCTTTGCTTATAATTGGCATCGGATGTGAGGTTGTAGTCGATGGTGTTTGTTGAGGAATATCCACGTGCGATAGCAGGCGCCTCATATTCTTTGGCGATCGAGATCAGATGCTTACGTTCTGTCTAACGCAACAGGCCATGCGAGGTCCACGTACGGCATGCTCTTATCTCCAACCGCGGCATGCTCCATTGTTTTTGCGTCTATGTATACAGTAGAATTTTTCGATTTGTTCTCTGATCCAGATTTCGGCTCCCCTTTCAGATCCATCTCCATACTCTTTTTCCCCTTTTGTTTGGCATTCCTGCCAACCCAAAAACTACCCGTGACAGACAGGAAAACGCTCAACTGCGATATGCCACCGCCTCACCACGATGGACGTCCGCCAAGCCATGGCCACGACAAAAGGTGACCTGTATGTTGTGGCTCAGCATACTGGAGCTTTCACTACCACAGCATGGTATCATGGTCACATCAGCCGAAGACAATTCCCAACGCAAATTATCAGACGAGGACGAAAATAAAAGCCATGCCCAAAGATGGTGATGTTTGTGATGGAAGCTGCTCAAACAACATGGTCGGTCCTTCAATTCGGCCCTACCCTGCAGGCTAGCTAGGTGACAGAACAACAGTTTTACAAAATTAACGCACAGTGATGACCATGCACGTAAATCATCACAATATCACGGGTGCCAAACCATTCGACCCTGCACAATATAGTAGTACTAGACAGCAGCAGCGACGCGGTTTCTAGCATAACAACACATATGCCTTGCCATGTCATTGCAACACGGAACAACGGAACGGAAGGACCCTTGCCATGTTCTCTCAACAGGCCGAACAAAAATGCCTACCAGGCTACCACCTGCTACAAACGTAATGGGGCCTCCGATACTGTGGCGCATGAACTGAGGAGAAGGGAAAGAAAGAACAGAGAGATTCACATGAGACCAAGTGGAAGCAGTAGTGGTGCTTCAGTATTTACAACCCATACGGCTTTGAATACACTCTCAAGCTAGCATCCTCCCAAGTAGTTGCTAGGTAGGTTTGCTCACTTGATGAGTCATTGAACAACTGACTCGATATTGCGAGGTATCTCAGGAGGCGCTGTAAAATTTGTTCTTGGGTGACTCTCTGATGATTGCCAATAGCAACATTTTTTTAGGGATAATTTTAGAGACGGTATGCCTTTTGACTTGGCTTACATGGAAATCTGGATGTAGTTGAAATCCTTAGAGCATGTCTACCTAAAACACATCCCCTCCTTGTCTGTTTAGGGTAATACCTATTTTCATATTACACATAATTTATGATTTACTCCAGCAACACTACCTATGGGTGGCCACGCCACCTAGGTATGGACATCGAGCAAAGGTAGAAAATGACATGTGGGACCTGATTGTCATCCACCGTCATCATCTTCTTCCCTGGACGTCGAGCAGAGCCAACGGAGAGGAGGGAGGAGGGGGAGGGAGGGCGAATGCCAACGGGTCGCCGCGCCACCTAGGTCTGGTCACCGGCAAAGGCCGCGCCCACGACAGGGGAGACATGCCATGCAATGGAGCCGCCATGGCTAGTCATCGAGGAAGGCCGCAAATGCTCGCGACAGGGAAGCCGGCGGGCCACCGCGGTGTGGATATGCTCGCTCATCGTGCCGGACGGCGCCACGCTCTCGCTCACTGTGATGGAGGGAGCCGCGGCCGCGCCGGCTCGGGCAGATGCGCCGCCTGCAGACACGGGGGAGCTCCTAGCCACGCAGCCCAAGGAGTAGCTAGCGAGCCACCACGCCGAGGAGGAGCAGCCAACGGGCCACTGTATCGGGAAGAGCGGCTGGCGGGTTGCGCTGGGAGGGTGTGCCGGTGAGGGACCAGATAGAAGGGCAAAGTCATGAACGAAGGAGAGAGAGAAGGAGAGAGAGAGAAGGTAGGAAGAGGAGTAGAGGCCCAATAGAAGTAGGGGGACTGTGGGAATAGAGGGCCAACAGACTTAGGATGTGTGATGTTGCAGCTCCCATTAACACCATTTGGAGGCTCATTTAAGCATTTATATTATGGAAAATATTGCTTATATGTTTGGTTAGGTGTCTAGGGACTTTTCTATGATAATCTATAACTTTGGGGGGCCTTCAGTAAAGTGCCCAAAACAGCCCAAAAGGGCTACCCGAGATCCTCTTCTCTTCAGTGGCTTGTTCTTCCCCCTTTGGGGGTTGAGAGAGGGAGAGAGAGCTAGGGTTGAGAGAGGAGAGGGTGAGGCTTTGATCTACTAAATTCATCCATTAGAGAGTGAAATCGGAGGGGATTTGGAGCCTCCCCAACCTTGTTGGCTCCTACCTCTTGTATTCTTCATCTTTACATTGGATTGCTTGTTCGTCGCCGCCCGTGGTTTTTTCCAGCAAGGGTTTTCCACGTAAATCCTTGTGTCTACTTGTGATTTGGTATTTATCTTGCCATACTTGTTGATTGGTTTCTATCTTACTTGCTATTGGTGCTATTTTATTTAAGTTTATGGTGTATGGTTGAGATTGGCATATGAGGCATACATGGGTTCTTTGATATGTTGATGATAGGGATTGATATATTAGTGAGCTGATCTTTATAAGTATACTCCTTGTGTGAAGTTTGGACTGCACCATATTTAGAGAATCAATGTTATGGGGCTGTTTTGTTGTATGCACTCAAGGTGTTCGGTGAAATGCTTATAAGTGATTAGCTTGCTGATTTTGATGCTTTCGCTGCCCTGTTGTACTCACAAGTGGTATCAAAGCCATTAATTATCAAAGGCACATGTTATATTATCTATTTGCATAAATATGCTAATTTGAAAGCAAGCAAGTTTGTTATCACTTGTTAATATTTGGTTATGGCAATTTATTTCATGTTGGTTCAAGGTAGACAATTTGTGTGGCATGTGTATGATGAAATTCATGTTGTTTATTTGAACAAGCATGAAGCTCTTATGTTGAACAAGTCACCCTTTGGACGGCACATTTGATCAATTTGCACATCTTGAAAATTATCCCTCACCTAGTACAGAAATGTTTGCTATCTCTCGGTCATATAATGGAATTGAGGCTTAACCTAATATGTTATCTCTATGGTTGGTGCTTCATTTGTTATCTTGTTAAAGAGGTTGCCTTTGGAATATTTACATAGAGAGTTGTGGTGGGTTATAGTCTTGTTGTGACCATATTTGAGACCGATTGAGCATGGCATTAGAAATGGTGGAAGTTGTTGGAGATTTCTATTAAAGAAATATTTGAGGTTTGCCACTGCAATATTATTGGACACTTTTGGGATTCTTCTTCGGCAAAGTTGGCATTTTGGAGGTGGATGACACATTTGGTAATTTTTGTTATCTTCTATTGTTTGGGTGAGCCTTGGCAGTGCTATCATGTTCAGTTGGTGTGTCTATTTGTATCCTGAGACACACTAATGGTTGGAATTCTGGTTCTATTGGCTCATATCATCCGTCTGCATTGATTGTGGTTGCCACCTTTGAGGCTATCTTTGGGTCTCAGTTTGTAGGGCAGTTGCTTGATATGCAGAGTTATCTGGTATGTCCTCTGTCAGAATCAGGATGTTAGTTGGTTGTACTGTTATGCTCACAGTTTGTTGCCAGTTATTGTGCTAAAGAAATTTGATTAGTGTGTCTGTTGGTGCATTGGACTTATTGGGCAGCCTAAGTTGCTTCTACTTCAGGTCTGATTTGATATCACTACTGTCGTTCTGTACATATTTGCAGCTTGGTATACTATGATGTGAATGAGTATAGTTGTGGAGTATCTCGGTGCAAGATATTTGAGTTGCCTCTATTCAGTTGGCCTTCTGCATGTGTGGCTGCATTTGTTGCTGGAGTCACCAGCTACAACTAGTTGGAGTTGCATTTTGGTGTTGTTGTGATCAGTTGCAATCAGCTGCAACTATTATTGATGTGATGACAACTAGCTGCAATTGGTTATGATTATTGTTATATCCTCCATTTACATGTGTGAAGTATATTCATCACTCAGCGGCAGTCTTGCTATTCTAGAACATGTTTCTTCTATCTAGTTAGCCTTGAGCATTTGAGAAGCACACTTATTAGTTGAGACAGTCTTGATATTATGGTATGAATTGCTTCAATTGATTTAACCTTGTGCATTTGAGAGGCTTCTCTTTGGGTCATGACAACCTCAGTGTTCAGACATGGGTTATTTCTATTCATTTGGGCTTATGCATTTGGGAAGTGTACTCTTCAGTTTTAGGTAGTCATTCAATTTCACTGAGATCACTCTTGATATTGTTACTCAGTAATTTGGGAAATTTTTTGATTTGAGCCGTCTTGTGGTGGTTTAAAATCACTCAGTTGTATATCCTACAATTTGATGAAGCTTTGGGTCACATGATAAGTTGAATAGCTTTAGTCGTGCTATGCGGCATTATTGTTATGCTTTGGACAGTTATATGGCTTCGGGTTCTGTTCGGGAGAAAATTTGATTTGCTAGCATGGTTCACCATTGCACCACAGTGGTGATGTTTGGAAGATAAGCAGAACGCGCCCGCTCCCGCGCCGGCTAGGGAAGATGCGCTGCCTGCAGACACGGGGGAGCTCCTAGCCGTGCAGCCCAAGGAGTAGCTATCGAGCCACCACGCCGAGGAGGAGCAGCCAACGGGCCACTATATCGGGAAGAGCGGCTGGCGGGTTGCGCTGGGAGGGTGTGCCGGTGAGGGACCAGATAGAAGGGCAAAGTCATGAACGAAGGAGAGAGAGAGAAGGTAGGAAGAGGAGTAGAGGCCCAATAGAAGTAGGGGGACTGTGGGAAAAGAGGGCCAACAAACTTGGGATGTGTGATGTTGCAGCTCCCATTGACACCATTTGGAGGCTCATTTAAGCATTTATATTATGGAAAATATTGCTTATATGTTTGGTTAGGTGTCTAGGGACTTTTCTATGACAATCTATAACTTTGGGGGGCCTTCAGTAAAGTGCCCAAAACAGCCCAAAAGGGCTACCCGAGATCCTCTTCTCTTCAGTGGCTTGTTCTTCCCCCTTTGGGGGTTGAGAGAGGGAGAGAGAGCAAGGGTTGAGAGAGGAGAGGGTGAGGCTTTGATCTACTAAATCCATCCATTAGAGAGTGAAATCGGAGGGGATTTGGAGCCTCCCCATCCTTGTTGGCTCCCCGCAAGGGGTTTCCACGTAAATCTTTGTGTCTACTTGTGATTCGATATTTATCTTGTCATACTTGTTGATTGGTTCCTATCTTGCTTGCTATTGGTGCTATTTTGTTCAAGTTCATGGTGTATGGTTGAGATTGGCATATGAGGCATACATTGGTTCTTTGAAATGTTGATTTTGGGGATTGATATATTAGTGAGCTGATCTTTATAAGTATACTCCTTGTGTGAAGTTTGGACTGCACCATATTTAGAGAATCAAAGTTATGGGGCTGTTTTATTGTATGCACTTAAGGTGTTCGGTGAAATGCTTATAAGTGATTAGCATGCTGATTTTGATGCTTTCGCTGCCCCGCTGCGCTCACAGGGTGTAATTGGGGGTTGCTGGAGTTATCCTTTTGCCCCCAACTATCTAAATTCTAAGTAGGGAGTCAAGTAGGGGGCATTGCTAGAGATGCTCTTATGAGAGAAATACTCCCCCTCCCCTTCTCTCTTTTGTAGATGCATATCTTCTGTTGTGCACTTAGATCATCTTCAATATTTCCGGAACCCACTCTCAGTCTAGATGCTTTTGGCAAGATTGAAAAAATTGCTCACCAACAACTTCCTACCCCAACTTCCAAGCTTTCCTCACTTGGGAAACTCGACTAATCACGCGGATAAGACACGCGCTTGTCCATCAGCCAATCTGAAGATGGAAGGACGTGGAAAAGAATACGATGACATTATTCCTGATGCAAATATAAAAGAGAGAAAGAAAACATAGAAGTGGTTAGTGCCTTTTATAAATAGTCCAAGATTCCTGATGAAAAGTTGTCTTCTATATTTTAAAACCGTGCTTTTGTGAATTGTTGGAGCAACTTCCGGTGAAAACGGATCATATACGAATGGATATCGTCGATACCACATTTGTTTTCGGGATCAGATACAAATACAAATAGTGTCAACCATGCCGGGTAGGACACGGCTGGATGTTGACATTATAAATATGCGATTTCAATATTTGATACGGATACAGTATCAGATGTTGAATATCCGGACTAAGATTTGGATGGATTAAAACCCCTCTAAACGAATTCGGTACCAAATACGGTCAGAAAATATCCGTACCATTTTTAGGAGCAACCCAACAAATGTGCCCTCAACTTTTTTTTTATCCACCGGGAAATTGATTTACCAATTGAATTTTTGGAAATTACTAGCAAATATGCCCGTGCGTTGCAACGGGAGAAAAAAAAACTATTAAATATTCATGTAAAAGATAAGGTGAATGCTTTTATTTTTTGTTTTATGACACACATCTAATATAAATTAATGTTAACAATAAATAACAGTGTCCTATTGAACATGTATCCATCTAAAATACATCTTGGCATATTTTCTTCTTCATTGTAAAGCACGTAATTATTTACATATAAATATATCATAACTTTAATTTTTCATATACTACCATGTATTTCTCGGACTAACCGTTCTTTATAGATTTTTTTGATACATCATATCAACCTTCGTACTTCTATGTGGATGTGTCAAAGCTTGGTTCGCCAATAATTATGGTAGGAGACATTTCTTGATTTTTCACACGACAGTCAAGAATTATATAAATACAATTATTTAAGATTTAGTTTGTAGACAATAATCTAATAAAGATTCGCTTCATAAAATAATTAACTATAACATTAACAAATCTATATTTTAATAAAGGTAAGTTTTATTTTCTATTTATAATGAAAACTATATCAAACAATTAATGCACAAACAAATATAATAAATGCCTAAAAATAGGCGCTATGCATTGTGGCGTGCATAGGGCAAAATTGGACAATGAAAAGTTAGTGAAGGCTTCATAAATACAAATGACGAGAATATATCCTCCACGTAATCCTCGGTCACCTGTGCGTATTTTGAGTTAATACATATTTTAATAAAAGATAAGTTATGTTTCTATTTTTAATCAAAACTACGTCAGTGGTGTAAATGTTATTCAAAACTTAAAGCGTAAATAAATATAACAAGTATGAAAAGTAGGCATTATGAATGGGGCGTTCATCGGGCAGGAACTGGACCACGGAAAGTTAGTGAGGCTTCGTGAACTTCGATGATGTGGACATTCTTCTTGTACTCTTCGGCCACCTCCGGGTTTTGGGGGGGTTTTTGCTTCCACCATGTTCTTGGTCATCGATGAATCTATATGCTATTTCGCAAAAAAAGATGAACCTATATGCATGCAATATATACAAGAATGATTCAACGTACCTATAGTCAAAGCACAATCTAACAATATTCATAATATCCAGGATATATTATATTTTTGTGAAGCTGACAAAACTGGTTTGGTATTTTCTTAATTTTTTTATGATTTTTTTGACTTTTACAGGATATGTGTTCTTATAGAAAAAAAGAAAAAAATAAAATAAAAAATTAAATAAAAGAAAATAATTCTAAATATTTTGGAATCTTGATATATTCCAAAAATTATTAAAAAAAGAAAAAGAAAAAGAAAAAATTAAATAAAATAAAATAATTCTAAACATTTTGCAACAGGAACCCTGATATATTTTAAAAATTATTAGTGCCCTTTCACCTTTTTTCTCTCTAACATCTTTACATCAGGAACCCTATATTTTTTTTATTTTCTTTTCAATACTTCTAATCTACAAAGAATCGGACAAGGCCACGTACGGTTGACGGAAGTGGGCGGAAAAATTCCCGGCAGACTGAAATTTTCATGTTTTATAGATAGGTATAGATTGGAGATGGTCTTAATTCTAGACACTGTGCGGACCCAAAGATGTGTGCCGGTATGGTTGGATTTTTGGATAAAACCATATGTCCCACCTCAAAACTTCTCTTAGACATGTGCTTGTTAGCATGGCTCTTATTGCGCGCCTACATTGGGGCGTTTGGAGAAACTAAACTAAATAAACTCTAGCCCATGTTTTAGATGCCAAATAGAAGGTATAAATACGAACTAATCATGGACAAATTAGGAACTAATAGAGGCTAATTGACGAGTGTAATTCACTAGAAAAAATAATTAGTCTTAAGTTTAGCCTGTTATCCAACGACGGACTAAACTTTATAGTCCGCTTATACAAACAGGACTTTGAAGAATTTCTTGGATTAGCTATTGTGCTAGTTGTCAGTTCTGCAGTAACTATCTCGCGGTGTGCCAGGCCTGTCAGGAAGGACTGCTCAGTCATCCTTGTGGACTTGTGGTGACTGACGATGTTTTGTAGAGATTTACTAGCACTCACGCACTCACCAGCTGCATTTACAATGTGCAAGCACGGAAACGGTCGCTCTGTATCGGTGGATGCATATCACTACATTGTTACTATCACTGATATGTAACTATGTTACATTATGCACATACAAACGCCGCGTATGCAACGTACTTGAACGCTCTTAAACGACCAGTCATCTACATCACTCAGCGGTCATTCTACATCACTCAGCAATACCAGCAAGTAGGGCTCGGAAGTCATGCAAACAATTTTACATATCTGTATCTGCACACGGGAAGTCGGAAGTGAAATATTACTGCTCTTCTGCGGAAAAGTTGGGTTCTGCTGGTTTCTGTAGCAGTCTTGCAGGCACTCTTTCCTGCAGCCTGGCCTTGCGCGTGGCATTTCTCCTCAGGATCCGTATCATGTTTCCAGCAAAACGCGAAGCATATAGTGCTGCCATGAAGCTGAGCGAAGTGGAGCTATCATTGGCAATCGCGAATTGCAATCTCTTCTCCTTCTCACGCAAAGAATCTTCAATCTTCTTTCTGCAGTACCGGTGCCAGGCTGCTTGGATAAAACAGGCAGCCCAGGTTCTCCATTGCTGCGAGTAGAATCTGAAAGTGTGCTGGAGTTGTTTGCTGTGGAGTCGTCGGAACTGAGTTGCCACAAATCTTAAATCTTCAGCCCTCAAAGCAAAAGCTTCGACTTCAGACATTGTCTTCACTGTTCTTGTTGAGCTGGGGAGGCTGGATGTGGATGTGGGGTCAAGAGCCCAGGTGAGGAGCTCTTCGCCACAGAAATCCCCAGCTTTCAGAATATCAGAGTTAAAGAAGCCAGTTCTTCCACCATTTGTCGTCATGCTCATTAGATTTCCCCTCATGACGAAAAGCATTTCATTTACCGGATCACCTTCACGAATAACACAGCTACCTTCTGTGTATAGAATGGGCTTTAGGCAGTCACACATGGCATCCAAAAGCTGATCGTCCATATTTTCAAACATTGGAACCTGGAAATGAGGAACGCAACAAGGTAAGACATTCAGGAAGATCAATATATACATCAAAATACAAAAAATAGAAGTTTCTGCTGGACTAAACCCAAGGGCCCCTATGGAAGTTATTGTTCAAATGGAGTGCTGCTAAGCTAAGACCAAATCGTACTATGGTGCTTGTAGATCTTACAGGATTGAGTAAAATCTAAGGAACAAAAATTAGAGTACAGCACTGTATCCAATTAGTCCTTTGCCTAGAAACAACAGCAATAATAGAAGCCATGAATTTACGAATCTAAAAGATACTGTGAATTATTAAAAGAATTGGCTCAGCCTCAGTTTTTTATAAGTAGCATCAGGTTAAGATGGTGTTTGGTTCAGTGAATGTAACACAAAGGAAATAAAATCAGATACCACTGTAACTGGAGTGGTTCAATCTTTATTTGGAAATGGAAATAGGATCTGATAATACTGATTACAGACAGTGGGAAGTAAACATGTCTAACGGTAACACATAATGGGTAATTACATTTTAGCCAACCAAAATCCTTGTAAATAATTATTGATAAGAACATACCCGCATGAGAAGCGATAAACAAAGATGTCGTTTTATATCCCTCCTAAGATCTTTGGGGAGGTTCATAAGGAGTTGCTCTTCATCAACACCACTTGTTTCTTGCCATCTATACTGTTCATAACGCCGTATTCTTTCCTTGAGGTTCTCAGGAAGATGTCGATATGACATCCACTGATCTGTGTCACGGCTTTTCACTCTCATTTCTTCTATTCTCAGAGAGGCTGACTGCAAATAGGTCTGCAAATAGGGTTGAAGCATTGTCAAGAGTAAAAAACGACACATAATAATTGTGAATTCTCTAAAGTAAGGATTCTTCTTCCAAACTCTTTTATTGCATGACTTAATAAGTTAGCTTCTCATTACATCCAATATGGAAACATCTTTCGACAAACACTACTGCTGGTGTAGGCCTCAAAAGATTATGTTGGCCAAAGCCACTCTGTGCCAGTAATAGTGGCACAATTTTCTTAAACGAATCCGTTTGTAATTCAATCACAGATATATTCTATTTGTCATAGGATATATGTTTTTGGCACCAGTCTAGCAGCCAAGTAATCTCCAATAGATCACATGTCATAACATGTAACACAATAAATTACAAAAAGAAAAGGGAAAACCATAAGACAGGTCACAGGTGTTCAAATTTATAGGAAAAGGAAAATCATAAGATAGATCATAGGATTCAACGATAGAGAATCAATATATTGAGTTGCATGCACCAACCAATTCAATCCAAAAGCTTAAGCTGATGGGAACAGGTGGGTAATTCACTTATATTCCAACACTCCTCTTCACATCAAGGCTCCGGCGAAATATCTCAGCGACGAACGAGCTTCAGACGTGGAATAGGAGAGAGTAACAATTATTTTATTTAATTGCGCTAACCAGGATTCGAACTCGAGACCTCTGGCCCTGATACCATATTGAGTTGCATGCACCAACCAATTCAACACAAAAGCTTAAGCTGATGGAAAGAGGTGGACAATTCACTTATATTCCAACACAATGGACAGGATCTATGCCTGTATGTTCGAGGGAAAAAAACAGAAATCTATCTTACAATGAGATAAGTTGAGACCCTATCGGTAGTCCCTATTCCTAGTTGGATAGGACTCCTAATTTGAATGTATTGTAATTCCAAGCACTATAATAGATAAAGGGTTCTAATGGCCAGCCGCCAGCATGGTGGCATGCTATTTTCTCCACCAAAATTCTACATGGTATAACAGCCCAACTTCTAGCCTAGGAATAACTCAATAGTTTTTTTCTCGAACACGCAGGAGAGCTGCGTATCATTCTATTAATAGAAGAAGAAAGAGTTATACATAGGTGGAACCCCCACACACACACACACACACTCACTCACTCACTACATGGACAAAAGATCACCGGTTAAAGAAAAGAAAACGACGACGACCAAACAAGCAGCAGTCCATTAGCCTGCTCCTCTGGCAGCAAGCAGGGAAATCCCTTTAGCTCCTGCCAGGCTCCAGCAATGAGCCTCATCTCTTGCCAAAGCCATGACTGTATTAACATTTGGGGCTGCACCATTAAACACACAATCATTTCTATGCCGCCAAATGCACCATGCCCCTAAAATGACAAGAGAGTTTATCCCCTTCCTTAAATCTCCACTAGCAGCCAAATCAACTTTTCTCCACCATTCATCAAAGGATTGGTCAGATGGTTGTGGGGCTATTGATGCGACTCCAAAATGTGACAGGAGGTAGAACCAGAATTCCCTCGAGAAAACACAGCCCACAAGAAGATGATGAATGTTTTCGTCATGTTGGTCACAAAAAAGGCATTGTTCGGGATGAGGGAGCCCCCTCCTTTGCAATCTGTCCGCTGTCTAGCATCTGTTGTGAGCAACAAGCCACATGAAAAAATCTGCATTTCGGGGGTGCCCAGGATTTCCAAATTCTCTCAAAAGGTTCAAAGGGTATTGCTCCCTGAAATAGAGCATCATAAGCGCTCTTTTCCGTATATTGTCCTGAGGAAGAGAACCTCCAGATATGCTTATCAGGGATATTCTCGTTCAGCTCGACCGCACTCAAGATGTCCGAAAGGTCTAGGAACTGGAACGTGGCTGCCATTCCAATTTCCCCCTGTATGTCCTCTATCCATTTATCCTCAGTAAGGGCCTCCAACACCGTACGCCTATTTCTTATCCTTTTAGATACCAATACGAATATAAGAGGTGCTATGTCCTGAACCCCTTTGCCATCTAGCCATTTGTCCTTCCAAAAATATGTATTAGTTCCATTCCCAACCTCTGTTATCATTGCTACGGAGATGAGGGCAGCCACCTCTCTATTGACTTGAATAGGCAGGTTCGCCCATGGCTTGCTAGGCACACTTCGCTGTAGCCACGGCCATCTTGCTTTTAAGGCAATACTTAAGGACTTTAGGTCTGCAATCCCGAGACCACCCAGTTCCCAAGAGCGGCACACCTTAGGCCAGGCAATGAGGCAGTGACCCCCTTTTGCCTCCTTTCGGCCCTTCCAAAGGAAAGCCCTTCTGATCTTATCTATGGCCTTGATAGCCCAAGGAGGGAGATCAGTCGCCATGGCGACATAGATTAGGATTCCTAGTCAATGCTGAAAAGTTACCACTCACCAAAACTAGACCCTCCTATGCTATTTTCTCCTCCAAAATTCTACATGGTATAACAGCCCAATTGCTAGCCTAGGAGTAAGTCAATAGTCAATGCTGAAAAAGTTACCACTCACCAAAACTAGACCCTCCTATCTAATAACCTCTGAGTAGACCAACGTTCATAGAGTTCTAGTCATCAGCGGTCAACTCACAATGGTGCTTCCTCAGCACAGATTTGCATGTGAAATGTAGGGCGGTTATTGATTGCTAGTTTCATGCTGCCTGCCACAAGCTTCAGCATCAGCTGCCTGTAGCTACTTATGGACACCTATATCACTAAGAAAAAGAAGGCAGGAGAGGAGAAAAGAGAGTTGCTGTCCTGAGCCTTTGGTCCATTGGGTACTTGTTTCCATTGATTGGCAACCTAGTTTAAGACCTGCTTTATGTACGTGATAATCAAGGTTATGTTGAATGTTGCTTTGATTTCTTGCATGACTAGCTAACAGAACCTGAGCTTTGACTTTACCGCTAGAGTACATTCTAATTCAAGTCCGTCACAATCTCAATTTGGAATCATCGCAACAGCTACGTCTTTGATGGAGCGGTTCCCAACATAGCTTAAACCTTGAAGTTGGCTGGCGAGGAGCGTCGGCAGTGGACAATGGCAGGGGCTCGTGGGTTATCCCATTGGACTGCTCCCGCCCAAGCTGTTAGTTGATTTGTTGTAGGAGCAGGGTCGTTTATTCTTTAGTTAGCGGCACAAATGTATCTGTTGAACTAAGGGTTGTTGTGTGTGTGTGTGTTGTACTATGGGTTCTTTACCCCTATTTTCTTCTTTCTTAATATCATGAAGCGCAGCTCTCCTGCGTTTTCGAGCAAAAAAAATAATAATCTCAAAGTAATATAAATAAAGGGTGTGAGGATATGAAAGGACAAACATATAATTTTTCCTCTCCTAAGACCCTGTTTGGATGTCCAGTAATTCGGCCAAAACACCTGTAAATTATGCAGTGTCATTTCTTCTGAAGCAACCATGTACTTCCTTGGATAGGTTATGGTCACTAATAATCTTGCTTCTGAACTGAGCAATGATATGCCTATTTACTGAAGATATGCTTCTATATATGAAGTGTGTTCTTATGGTTAAGAAATTGTGTATTTTAATCCATGTTCAAGTCAACTGTTGAGACATGTCTGCAGAACTGTGTATTTTAATCTATGTTCAAGTTAACCGGAGAGACATGTCGCAACGGCAAGTGATACGCAACCTGCTTAGAAAATGCTCTATCTGTGCTTTTGAGATGCAACCACAGAACAAATGTAAGCGCCATGCAGCAGATGCAAATTACAGGCGGAAGCTTTTTACTCAAACAACATTTTACAAGCGTAAAAGAAAACAGTGGTATCTTTGTGCACAACAGATTACAGGTGGAAACACTTATATTCGAAAAATAATACGGTACTCCCAAACAGGACCTAAATACCTATAGCATTTTATTATCTCATTCTAGGATAAGTTTCTCCAAGTAAAATTAACACAATGGAAGTTCCAAACTATCAGTGTTCAATGTGTTTACCTGCACATTACCGATCAGCAATGCAAACAGAACTAAGCCTGATATTGAGACAAAAACTGCGAATAAGTTCTCCCATGCATAAGTGCTTGTTTTCAGGTTTTGGCCAAGAGAGCTGCATTGATTATAGCAAGAAACAAATATAAATGTCAGGCTATCCATATCTTGGTTTAAAACAAAGTTTGGAGGTTTGCCTTCTAGACGCACCTAAGATTTTGAAGACCCCACCAAACACAGAAGAACAATTTTGCAAAGAAACTTTTTGACCGTGATACATTTTTTATAGCTGGCGCATAAATTCCAAAGTACGGATCTGGAAGGTTTGAGTTTGACTGATTACTCAGTAGGCAAGTTGTATTTAAGAATGCATTTTCCCCATAGTTATCATAATCTCCACAGTACAAATATGCAAGTTCACATGTTGAATTGCTTCTGCATTGCTGTCTCCAGCAGGAATCTTGCCGTTGAATGGAAAGCAAGTACCAAAGAGCTCCAAGGACCTGAAACAGTTGAAAGATTGATGTCATTGTGTTGAGGTTTTGATATATAGCACATTAGCACTTCTGAAAGGAAGCCTACAGTATTTCCCTAATAAAGAATAGCATATGCACAATGCTACAGATAGCATTATGAAAGGTGATAAGCACGCAGAAGGGTGCAGCATAGCACCAAATCACAATATAGCAGCATTTCAAAAAGCACTAGGCAGGTGTGCCTACGCGACACCTAGGCATTGCTAAGTGTTTATACTGTCTATGGACAGTTAGAGTTAGTCCATGCTAAATAGAGGAAATTTAGCATGTCAAAAAAAAAAAATTAATGGTATCTTGCATCCATGAGTAATATAATGTAGTTCATCTTCTTCAATCTCTTGCCCCCACTTTCATGCATACATCAAGCCCAAAACACCTCTATGCGAGAAAAGCCTAGACGAAATGCCTTGGTGCTAGCAAGGGCAGGAGGAACTAGGCATCACCTTTTTAAACAGAGCTACATAGATGTACTAGATGGCCATATTTTAGATAGCTCACCTGCCACACCCATAACACTGCCCCCTTGCAGTGCCGGCCCTGAGTTTTCAGGAGGCCAGGGCTAACCGAGATTTGGGGGCCCTTATATACACATGAACTAATATATATAAAAAATATAATGCTAAACGCTTAGCTACAATGCATACAAAAGCTTTGAAGAGATTTTGTACAAAATATTAAAAATAAGAAATAAAGAAGCAGGTTAAGCTTTTACTGCACGTGTGCATGCATAATCATATGCTTCCTACATATACAAAAACAAAGTTGTTTTGGACAAGGTTTGTGTCAAACATTGGGAACATAAATCATGAATAATTTTTAAGTTATTGAGTTTGGAAATATGAAAACTATATGAATAGATTTATCTTGAAAAATACTTTCATAAAAGTATAAATATATCACTTTGTGATGAGTATTTTTACAAAAAATATGAAGTCAAAGTTATACTTTGGAGACCGTGTCACTGTCCTAAACGACTTCTAAATCATATACAGAGGGAGTATGTGCTTTGATGAGGCAAGGAAATAGTGAAGGAAGCTAGAAAATTGCTCTGGCTTTCATGTCTTGTTTAATAGGAGAACATGAAGAAATAAAGCAAGTTAGCATCGTAATGTGCTAGCTGTCTTGTTTTTGAGAAAATGAAGCAACTAAGCCTAAATTATATGTTGGAGCCATACGGGGCCCACCGACAGCCAGTACTATTCACGGCATCCATGTCTACGCTCTCCAAGTCGTATATACGCAGCCAATACGAGGACGAGGACGTATTGTGAGAAGCAAATACATAGGGTGTGTTTGGTTCGTTTGCTAGTCTAGCCTGGCTAGCAAAACATAGCCAGGCCAGCTCTAGCCTGCCCCTAGCTAGCAAACCCTAGGTTGTTTGGTTGTTTGTGTTGTGTAAGGCTGGCCAGCTCCAGTGTATGTTTGGTTGACTGGATTGTTTCGATGCAGTCACCTCTTCTCTGAATTGGTAAGTTTACCCCTTTCTCTTGAATTTGGAATGCTGCTACTGCTGGAGAACAAAGATAGCAAAAATAGTTGCAAAATATTTGGCATATCTTTGACCGAGAAGGTTCCAGCAATCAAAGAAAAGGACTGTGGTGATAACAACTATCCATCCCCCTTCCTGTCTTCAAATCGGTGCATCAATTTTCAGAATCAATATTCAGTAGTACATCGATTTTTCATCAGAAGCCTGCATCTGCATGCCTGCTGCTACTGCACCTCCTCCCTCTTTCATGCTCGCGCGATTGGAAATCAGGCGGCACCCAGCAGCAGCCTGCGCCAGTAGCAACGACGCGGGCGTGGGCCTGCAGGACATGGTGGAGTGCAGGATGCGTTGGCGAGGTCGGCGTGGAAGGTGGGAGCGGCCGGAGCAGCGCTAGCGGGCTCGCCGTGACGCACTACCGCGCGAGCTCGGCAACGCACGAGCTGTGGCGACAGTTCCTGCTGGCCGTGCAGATGGTGGTGGCCCATCGATGCCTCCAAGGCTCTCTGGCTCCAGCGGTACCTCCACGGCGGCCACGGCCGCCACATCCAGGATGAGGTGCTCCGGGCCACGAACGCCACCTCTACGGCTGCCTCCGCCCGGTGCTCCCACATCAGCACCCCAAGCTTGCCCTGGTCACCATGGCCAGATCTGCAAAGAAGGACGGCGAGTGGCGGCTGGTGGCCAAGCGCTCCGTCGAGGAGGAGCCGCAGAGAACCACCACCGGCGAGAAGGACAAGCAGGGGACCACCACCAGTGGAGGAGCAGCAGCGTACCACATGCGAAGAGCAGGTGAAGCTCTCTGCGTTTTCTACTCACCACTAGGGAAGCACCGGGAGGTGATGGGATGGGAGATGGAGCGCTGGCCCAAGCCTGGCTCCAGAAGAACGACCAAATCCTGCGTTCTCGTGGAGCCTGGCTAAAGGGTCGTCGGTGGCTCTCTGGAGCCTGGCTTCGGACTCAAAGCAGGTAACCAAACAGCATAAAGGTGGCTCCGTGGAGCCTGGTTGGGACTTAGCCACCCAACCAAACACACCCATAGATGTGCTGCTAAGGCAACGCAGGCTAGCAACGACGCAAATTCTTCGCTGCTGAGGCCTTAACAACGCAATACACTATACCTTTTTTTTCTTTTTCTTTGATTTGAGGACCAATACGCGGTATACCTAGGGATGGGGCCCCATAGGATTGGAGGGCCAGGGCGGCCGCCCTGTCCGCCCGCCCTCAGGGCCGGCGCTGCCCCTTGGTGACCAAGAGAAGACAATCACTCATTTGTTGGTGGGCTGCAACAATTGTGTCAAGTTTGGTTCAACACGCTGAGCCTAGTGGGTTTGCAGATTGGAGTAGAACCATGACTTAAAAGCAGCGAAAGAACAGCACAGTGTCTTCCACTCCTTGGTCATATTATGTGCTAGGCAAATTTGAAATTCATGGGAATGATTGAGTGTTCGATGGAGTGGCACCAAGCGTGCATGCTTTCATTAGGGGCGGTCTGGATGAAGCTGACCACTGGTGTTCTACAGAGAAAGGTTGGGAACATTGCTGCAGTAATGTCATTCCTACATTGTCTTCCTAGTTTGTGTGTGGCGCATTTGCACTTTGCAGGAAAAAGTCTATATAACCCCTTACGTTTTCTGGGTAGTCTAATTTGTAGATAATCTGCTGCTGGGCTCTTTGATTTTGCAGCAGGAAGTTGGCAATATGTCAATTCCTTGCTATCTTTTCTTCTTCATTCTCTTCTGCTGCTAGTATGGCAATAGGCCGCTAAGTCAAGGATGATGTAAGCCATGTAGAGTAGTTGAGGCTGATCTCAGGCATGGAACTAGTGTACCGTGTAGTTGTTATATATATATATATATATAGTCTATGGAATGAAACGCTGAAAAACCAGTTTGTTCTGTGTTCAATCCTTCTACCTCCAGCCCAAGGTGTTGTGTGCGAGTGCGAGCTGCTGCTCACCTGTGCAAGCAGCCAGGGTCCCAACAGGTGGTATGAGAGCCACAGTGATCGCCAGTGATGCCAGGTGGTGCGGAAGGCAGCAGAGACAAGACCCCGTTGTGGCAGTCCCAGTCGCCACAGCAACGGGGGATCGTGGTGCAGTAGACAGTCAGGGAGGTGGGTGGCACCAAGTACCCTATCCTCACCCGCACCAACTAGGGGAATGGGCGGTGCTCAAGAATGTGATGCCGCAGGCGCAGAAGCTGTGGCGCGCCATCGACACCGGCACCGAAGGTGAAGATGAAGATTGTGCTACCATGGAGGCAATCCTGCACGTCGTGCCGCCGGAGTATCTGGAGTTGCTCGGCAGCAAGGAGACCGCAAAGCAAGCCTGGGACGTCCTCAAGGCCAAGTATGTGAAGGCAAAGGCGCAGCCAACTTCGGTGGGACTATGAGGCCCCCGCATTCCACAATGGGCAAGCGGTGGAGGACTTCACGCTGTGCTTGCAGTCACTGGTCAGCTAGCTGTGCTCGGCGTCAACATCTTCGAAGAAGTTGTCACCATGTACGTGCAGACCGCACTCTACGGCGATCGATCTGTCTACGCTCACCATCGATGACGTGACAGGGCCCCCTCAATGTGGACGACAACCAAGTCACCGCCACGACGGCCAGTGGCAAGCTGCTACTGACCGAGGAGTGGGCGGCAGCTCGAATGCGCGAGCGGCAGTCCGGGGAAGGATCCTCCGGGTCGTCCAGCTGCGGCGGCGCGGGAAAGCGTCGCGGCAAGCCAAGGGCGGCGGCGATGGCCAGCACGTCCCGAAAGGCTTCGTGCAGAGGAAGGGCGTCGATTTCGAAGAGATCTTCGCGCCAGTGGCCCAAATGGAGTCCATGCGCCTCCTGCTGGAACTGTTGCATCCACCACATGGATATGAAGTCCGCATTCCTCAATGGGGAGCTCGCCGAGGTGGTCTATGTCAAAGCAGCCATTGGTTTTCAGTGGCAGTGGCTAGGAGCACAAGGTGCTGCAGCTGCGCAATGCTCTCTATGGGTTGTGGTAGCTTTGCAGATCTGGACCATTAAGCTCGACACCACCCTTGGCTCCCATAGATTCACCAAGTGCGCCACCGAGCATGCCTTGTACATGCAGCGAGGAGGAAGGAGCACCTCATCGTCAGCATTGAAGGAGAATGTATTCACTGTATTCACTTGCTGAAGAAGATGAAGAGTACAGAGAGAGTACATACACATGGGTTCCTAGGGTTTATAGCATCAAATACCCAAAGAACCCCTTGGCGCCCAGGCCCATATTGGCCAGCCCAATAACCTTCTAAACCTCATTCTAACACGCCCCCGCAGTCTGATCGGCAGCCACTTTGCACGTTCAGACTGGACCTGAACTCGGTGAAGACTGCAGCAGGAAGACCCTTGGTGAAGATGTCCGCGTACTGTGACGTCATCGGCACATGGAGGACACGCACATCACCAATAGCAACCCGTTTCCAAACGAAGTGGAGGTCAATCTCTATGTGCTTGGTGCGCTGATGCTGAATCGGGTTGGAGGACATGTAGACCGCGCTGATGTTGTCGCAATAGACTAGCGTGGCACGGCGAAGAGGAGTGTGAAGTTCCTGAAGGAGCTGTCGCAGCCAGGCAGTCTCCGCTACACCATTAGCCACTGCGCGACACTCAGCCTCAGCACTGGATCTAGAGACGGTGTTCTGACGCTTGGAAGACCAAAAGATGAGATTGTCACCAAGAAACACAGCATAGCCTGAGGTGGACTTGCGCGTATCTGGACAACCTGCCTAGTTAGCATCAGTGTAGACAACAAGATCAGGTGATGAAGATGGTCGCTACAGCAGCCCCCAGTGAAGAGTGCCCCAAGTGAAGGTCGCCGCAAGATGGGGCTCACGAGGGTCATGCATGTGGAGGCAGATCAAGTACTGTAAGGCACCGGTGAGACTGTGAAAATCAGAAGGATCTGCCACCGGAGCTCCTTGAGTAGCGGAGACCTTGGGATTGGTGTCAACTGGAGTGGAGCACGGCTTGCATTCTGCCATCCCAGTGCAAGTGAGGATATCCACCATGTACTGTTTCTGAGAAAGGAGAAGACCATCACCACAACGCTGAACATGCATACCCAGAAAGTGATGCAAGTCACCGAGGTCTTTCGTGGAGAATTCCTGCTAGAGAGCCAAGATTATCCGGCGAAGAAAACCCGATGAGGAAGCGGTGAGAATGATGTCATCAACATAGAGCAGGAGATATGCAGTATCTGATCCGAGGTGTCCAACTTAGCTTGAACAAATCCAAGGGAGGTCAAATGTGTGGCAAATCGACTGTTCCAGGCACGGGGAGCCTGCTTCAATCCATAGAGTGACTTGTTGAGGCGACAGACAAAGTCAGGATGAGCAGGATCTTCAAAACTAGAAGGTTGCACACAATAAATTGTCTGTTCTTCACATCTAGCTGGTGGACAGGCCATCAACGCGAGGGCCAAGGAGAGCACGGTGCGGACAGTAGCCAGCTTCACTACGGGACTGAAAGTCCCATCGAAGTCCACTCCAGGACGCTATGCGAATCCACGAAGAACCCAGTGAGCCTTGTATCTCTCAACAGAGCCATCAGCATGAAACTTGTGCTTATAGATCCACTTACCTGTGACCACATTGGCCCGAGGGGGCACGGCACCAAATCCCATGTGTGATTCTGCAGCAAGGCAGTGTGTTCCTCATCCATAGCAGCGCGCCAGTTCGGATCAGCAAGCGCACGGCGATAGGTCTTCGGCACAGGTGACAGTGGCGCGGCGTGGTAGACGGAGGGAACCCGAAAACCAGTCTTCACGCGTGTGGTCATGGTGTGTTGATTGATGACTGGAGGAACTAGAACGGCACCCTTGGGCAGCGGTGCAGGATCTGCACGGGGCATCGTGGAGCTATGGACAGCCGGCGAGGGACTGCCAACAAGGAGCGCCGGAGCGGTGGAGCGGCTCCGGCGTGAGTAGACGTTTGTGATGACACGCGCCGGGGCGATCCACTGCCGAGGAGGTGGTGGCGACGAAGCCGGTGGCGCTGGAGACCCAGGCAAGGGTGGAAACCCAGGCGGCGAACCCCAGGTGCTGGCCGTGGCCGCACGTGGCTGTGCGGACGAAGAAGGGGCCGCACGTGGCTGTGCGGGTGGAAAACTGGCTGGGAGCGCGTCAAGTGCTGCTGAACCAGCCAGGTCCAAACTCGGCGGGGAGCAAGCTGGGAGTGCACTAAGCGCTGCCGTACCAGTTGACCCGGGTGGCGCACACGGTTGTGTGGGAGGAACACCAAAACCTGCAGGGAGGAAACTTGGTGCAGACCCAATGGGACTCGGCACATCATCAGTCACATCCAAAAAATCAAGGTCCGCTGGTGAAGAGGGAGAAGTGCGTTCAACATATGGGAAGACCGACTCATCAAAGACAACATGACGGGAGATGATCAATATATTAGAAGAGAGGTCAAGGCAGCGGTATCCCTTATGATGAGCAGAGTATCCCAAAAATACACACCTGGTGGACCGAGGAGAAAGTTTGTGGGTGGCTGTAGCAGACAAGTTAGGATAGCATTGGCAACCAAAGACGCGAAGATGATCATAGGAAGGTTGAAAGTCCCTAGTTTGGTTTTGGGTAATTGATGAAACCTAAGGACTAACCTTGTTTCTAAGTGGATGATTTAGAGAAAGGTAGTCCATGCCAAGTGAAGCTCAATGTTGAGGCATGACATGAAGTTATGCAACATAAGCATGGTGAAGATCAAGATGGGCTTGGCTCGATGGATCGGTTGGAAGTGTGAAGGGCAAGTTGAGGCTTCGAAGCGAAGGACCGTGCGACGGTGAAGCTTGGGCATGACTTGGCGCCGATGGACCGACCAACGGTGAAGAGCAAGTAATATCAAGATCGATGGACCAAGACCGTTGCATGATGACATGGAGTGTCACGTATCATGTAAAGGCTTGGCGGTTGAAGGATCGACAAAATGGGCTCAAGGCAAAGGTATAACCTATAGGGCCATTTTGTTTTTTGCACTCAAGACACCATAGAGGGTGTGAGTGGTTTAGGATCGATAGCCGAACTATGAAGAGGGGAGATCTTCGGTAATTCGGTTCATGAGTGCCACTAGGTCCATCATTTCATGTGATTGCATTTAGGATCTAGTGCGCGATGAAAGTCCTTTGAAAATGCTTTGGAAAAATGCTAACACACATGCACATGGAGATGTCACTTGGTGGTGTTAGCACATTTGCAAAGGCGGCGGTATGATTGTAAGGTTGAGTTGGGTTTGGTAACCGCTCATCCTCCCCCCGAGCTTGCGAGGGGGGATTCGGCGCCTTCGGGAAAATGAGAGAGATATTTTCTATTGCGCCGGATGCAAATTCGTTGGAGAAAAGAGGGCGTCGTCGCGGGATTGAGAATGCTCATATTCTAAGCGTCGGACGCTGAGCGCCGGACGCTGGCCCAGCGTCCGGACGCTACACAGAGAGTACCGGTTGAGAGACAGACCGCCGGACGCTTGCGCCGGACGCTGGCTCGGCACTGTTCAGCGTCCGACGCTCGTGAGAAGTGAAGGCCGAGGTTTCAGCGCGGACGCTACGCCGGACGCTTGCGCCGGACGCCGGCTCGGCACTGTTCAGCGTCCGACGCTCGTGAGAAATAAAGGCCGATGTTTCAGCGCGTGTGAAGCGCCGGACGCCAGGGTGCGCGTCCGGACGCTACTCAGAGAGGGTCGCAGAGCAGTTGGTGTCGCCGGACGCTGGCCGCCGGACGCCGAGAGGTACCGCCGGACACTGATGTGTCGTGGGAGTCGACCGTTGGAGGCTGAGCAGCAGAGGCGCCGGACGCGTCCGGCGCTAGCGGCAGACGTGTCCGGCGTGTGTAATCGAGCCGCCCGAGGGGCAACGGCTAGTTTCAAAGGATGGGGTTATAAATAGAAGGTGGCCGGCCCTTGTGGAGGTCTCTTGGCTTTTCTAACACTATTGTGCATCCTTTGAGCTAAAGCTTCTCCCTCCTACTCATCTCTCTTGCTTGAATGCTAATCTAGAGTGAGATTGAGTGATTCGAAGTGCATTGCATGAGTTGATTCATCTAGTGGCACTTGCGAGTCGTTTGGCCGGTGATTTCTTGTTACTCTTGGAGAGTACCGCTCCTAGCCGGCTTGGAGGTTGTTTGGAGACGTTGGGAAGAGTTGGTGATTGTTCTTGCCCACCTCCGGTGATTGATTTGTAAGAGGTTCTTGTGCTTGTCCTCGGCGGAGTGCCAAAAGCAACTCTAGTGGAATGCGCGTGTCATTGAGTTACCACGCTTGAGAGTGGTGTCTTGCGGTTCCCTTGCGGGGGAGTGCCTTGCGGGGCAAGTGACTTGAGGGTCACACCGAGGATCCATCTAGGTGTTGGTCGACACAACCGGTGACGTAGCTTGTCGGTGCACAAGTGAACACCGGGTGAACAAAAATAATTGTATCATCTTCTTGTTCCCGGTGATTGGTCTTCATATTGTGATTGTTGTCATATTGTATTGATTACATATCATCTTGGTGATTGGCAACATCTTCTCTCCACCGTCGGTATAAGAATCACCTCTCTACCTTGCATTACTTTCTAGCACTTATCTTGTGTAGCTTGTTTTAGAATAGTTGTTCTTGCTAGCTCTATAGATTAGAAAGTAGTGACATAGCCCTTGAGTGACATAGAGATCATACTTATACTAGATTTGTCAATAGGAGGCTTGCTCACCTTGTAGGCTAGGCAAAACCGCGGTTACGCCATTTGTTATACTAATCAAGTTTTGTCTAGTGGTTTGTAGAATTTTAATAGGCTATTCACCCCCCCTCTAGCCATCTAGGACCTTACAAAGGTGCAGTCCCAAAGAGGGCATGGTGCGGAGTGGATGATTTAAGCGTCTTGGTTGGCAAAATGTTGAGGAGGTGGGTGGTTGTCTGCAGTGCCTCAACCCAGAAGGTGGGTTGAAGGGACGCATGAAACAGAAGCCAGCGAATGGAATGAATGATACGCTCAGCCTTACCACGTTGGGGCGAGGTGTAGGGACAAGACATGCGTAGGTGAACACCATGGGAGAGGAAGAACGTGCGGGAACTAGAGTTGTCAAACTCTCGTCCATTGTCGCACTGGACCGCCTTGAGAGAGGTGCCAAATTGGGTAGAAACATAGGAAACGAAATTAGCCAGCGTGGAAAAGATATCGTACTTGAGTTTTAAAGGAAACGTCCACAAATAATGGGAGCAATCATCGAGAATAACCAAATAATATTTATATCTCGAAATACTAAGAACTGGGGATGTCCACAGATCACAATGTATAAGGTCAAAGTTATTGGACGCTCGAGATGTTGATACATGAAATGGAAGACGCACATGGCGGCCTAACTGACATGCATGACAAAGAGAGGCACTACTATCATGACGACATGCAGGTAGACCAGATGACGCTAGCTTGGAGAGCGCCTCGTGTCCAGGATGACCGAGACGGCGATGCCAAAGTCTAGACTCAGAGCCGACGACCAGGGAGTGTGCAGGCGGCAGATGAAGTGGGTACAGCGGCCCAGAGCTATTGCACCTGACGATCACGTTCCGAGACTGAAGATCCTTCACAGAACAACCGGTTGGGTCAAATTTAACGGAACAATTGTTGTCAATGGTAAACTGGCGAACAGAAATAAGATTCTTAATAAGGTGTGGTGAAACCAAGACATTACTAAGACGTAAAGATGGAGGAATAACTGTAGTGCCAGTGGATGTAATAGGCAGTAAGGAACCATTACCGACAACAATGGACGAAGGAGTAGGATACCGTGAAGGAACAGTGTGAGTAAGAGTACCGGAATGTACCATTCACTGTTCTGGGGCTGATTCAGAGTCATGGTGCTGAAGCTTGACACGAGGGAGGGCTGGTCCCAGAAGGGCGGTCCAGCCATGGGGGTTAGAGAACCCAGGTGGTGCCGACGAAGGCCACTGACCGGCTGGTGCAGCCCACCGGCCGGCCGGCTGGAAGGTGTGGTCAGCCGGCTGGAAGGTGTGCTGCTGTTGTGCCAGCAATCCCTACTGTTGTGCCAACAGCGCCTGCTGCTGGGGCGGGCGCGGTGGAAGAGGAGCCAGCGGAAGGCGCGAACCAGGCCACATCTGGATGGCCCCAATCCACGGATTGTGGAAGGATGGCCACGGTGCGTTGCCGGCGTGCTTGGGCTGCCTACCGATGGAGGAACCGGCAACCGCTGAGTGGTTGCCGTACGACTATCCAGAGCCGTCCCGCTTGCCACCGCGCTTGTTGTGGCGGCTCTTGGACAAAGAGGACCCGCCCCCAGAGCCCGAGCTGCCTGTGTTGGACTGCTGGACAGGGGTAGGGCAGGAACCGGTGGGCGACCCTGCAAAGGAGGCGACCAGGGCAGTCTGGGGTGTGGGTGCCTGGTTCTCCAATGTGAGGTCCTCCAGTAGAAGATCAGCCTTGGCGTCGAGGAAGGTAGGGAAGGGCCGGCCGCGCCGGAGATGCATGCCGATCGTCTTGAACTTCTCGTTGAGGCCCCGGATGAGGTTGAGCACAAGTGTTCGATCAGTGACAACCTCACCCAGGTCCCCAAGCATGTCCGCCATGCACTTGAGCTCCCGGCAGTAGTTGTTGATGGACAAGTCACCTTGGACGAAGTTTCGGAACTTGGCGTCGAGGTAGAGGGCGCGTGTCTCGCGGTTGTCGAGGAACTGCGACTCAATCGCTCACCAGGTGGCGCGAGCAGTGGAGTTCCGGCCGGAGATTGTCTCGGACAGGTCGTCGGTGATGGTCGCTTGTATCCATGACTTGACGACGCAATCCATGCGTGCCCAATCGGGGTTGCCGGGCGCCGGGGTGTCCTTGAGGACGTGATGCTGAAGGGAGTACTTCCCAGCAGCGAGAAGGATCTGATCGTGCCACCGAGTGTAGTTGTTGGAGTTGGTGTCGAGGACGACGGTCACCAGGTGGCGGATGTTCTGCATAGCCACGGCTTGGGCATGAAGATAGGTGATGGCGGCAACCTCCTGGAGAAGCAAAGTGTGCTGGAGATCAGCATGATGGGAGGCATCACCGTCCTCACCACCAGAGGGAACGTCCTCGTCGGAGGGCGCCTCAACAGCGGTGCGCTCCTGGGCCGCGCGGGCCAGGGCGTCGCGATCGCGCAGCAGCGGCGTCGCGCTCGGCAGCAGCGGCCACAGCTTCCTGCTCGGCGGTGGCAGCGCGGGCTCATGCCGCGTCGCGCGTGGCCTTCCGAGCGTCCGCGCGCTCGCGCGTAGCGGTGGCAGCGGCGGCCTTTTCCGCGTCCGCCTCGGGGTCAACGAGAGAGGCAGAGGCGATGACGGCAGCGGCGGCTACCGCGCGTGGGGAGAGAGAGGGACTCCCAGTCATCACAGCGCAGCGGGAACGCCGGCGCGAGGGCAGGGGAGGGGCGCGGCCAGGAGGCAGCGCGCGGCGCAGCCATGGAGGCGCGCTAGGGCAGCGGAAAGGGGAAGAATCGGGGCAGAGAGGCCCGGACTCGTGATACCATGAAGGAGAATGTATTCACTGTATTCACTTGCTGAAGAAGATGAAGAGTACAGAGAGTACATACACAGGGGTTCCTAGGGTTTATAGCATCAAATACCCAAAGAACCCCTGGGCGCCCAGGCCCATATTGGCCAGCCCAATAACCTTCTATACCTCATTCTAACAAGCATGTACGTGGATGACCCGATCATCACAGGGGCAAGGCAAAGCAACATTGTTGGCTTCAAGCATGAGATGACAGCAAAATGTCGCATGAACAACCTCGGCTTGCTCACTTACTACCTCGGCAATGAGGTGAAACAGGGGAACAGCTCCATCGCGCTCTGCCAAAGAGTGTACGCGCTGAAGCTCCTAGAGCGGAGCGACATGACGGATTGCAAGCCGAGCCAGACATCAATAGAAGAAAGGCTCAAGCTCTCGAAGGAAAGTACCACGGCCAAGGTCAACGCCACGCTCTACCGCAAGTCTGCAACATTAACGGCGGACTGGGCTACCCGACTCACACGGCCGTACATTGGCTTCACTGTGGGCTATGTGAGCAGGTTCATGGAGGATCCATGGGAGGATCATAGCCGCAATCAAACACTTGTGCTACATCAAGGGAAGATATGTCATTGTCTTCCCCGAGGGCGTTCCATCTACCCTTTCGGTTGTGTCTGAGTGTCTGAGACAGGTCTTTGTTCATAGTCTGCACTCTGCAGGTGTAGGATTCCTTATTTGTCCCTGGTGCCGTTCTTTACAAACTTCTGTATTTACGTTTTATGAATTGAAATGGGTTATCCCGGTTAAAAAAAAAAACCAAGGCCTCATGACTAAGCAAATGAAAAAAAAAATCTCATGGTTTTTTAAACTACTTAATTTTGGTTCATGAAACAAGACTTTACATTTTTCTCAACCTACTTGATTTCTATCGTACAAAAAATGACTCGTGTGTTGCTAATGCACAAATAACAATTGAAATTAGCTACCACCAGAGTTTTGCAAATAGAGCACTTACATGGCTGGCAAGCATGTAAAGCAAAAGGTTGAAAGCAGCACCAGCCCGTGCTGTCTCTGTAATTACACCAGCAGATCTCGTGATTTGAAGGTATAGTGGCCTTATACGTATTAGCCGAGGCACATACTGGCATATAATTATAAGCATTAACACATTTTTGGCTTTCATAACCTTTGAGCCTTGAAGATTAGGTAGCACAACCAAAATAATAACCTGTTAACAGAAAGTATCATTATTTTCCATTGAGGGCAACAGACATATCATTAGTAGAATCTTAACTATATAACAAGATACAAACATGCATAAGCTTTAACGTAATGCACGATCAGGACAGCCAAAGTACAGAAGAACCATGAAATAAAAAGGCAATTATTTTCAGGATACAAGTTTATGAAAACTATCATTTGGAATACATGGATTATAATGTAAATCTGTAACTTTTCCCAGGTCAAGATAATTTCTTATTAAGTACTAGAAGTCCGTAAATGGTAATAATTTGTTTCATGTATACCGACATGCTACCAAATGTAAAACACATTTCGTATGATGCTATCAAAATGCTTTAGCAAAGAGCTTAACCAAAGTATATTGCAAAGAACACATGTTCTGATTCAAAAAAAAAAAATTGTTCTGTAGACCAAAGTACCTGAGGGATGGGTAGAATAGCAAAGACATCAATGAAAAAATACGTTGATAAGTAGCGCTTTGTTATTGCATATCTATCTTCGATTAAGACACCCCGCCCAAAGGTTGTAGGAGATGATGCAATAAAGCCTGTCCGGAACTGAAATATGATATGGAGTATGTAGAAAATATCTGTGAATAAACGCAGGACACTTGCTGCCTTTTCCAACTTTCTATCCAAATACCAGCAAGGTTTTTCATCACTGATAACTGGGATATACAAGAACAATGGATCCACTGAAACTGCAAATATACATGATATCACAAATATCCTGTTCCATTTTTGCAGAAATGGCCCTTGAGGATGAAGTGTTCCTGTTGCAGACTTTCTTTCATCAAGCATTGATCGATTTGAGGTTTCTGAGTGCAAAAGATTTCCTAGCAATGCAAAAACCCTGGCAGTCCTTTCTTTAAGTGAATTGAATACTGAAACATCATCTCTATGTGGAGCAACAATGTTCTCAGAACTAACAGACTGCTCTGATCTCCAGTCCTGAAATCTGCACATATAATAAACCAAACAAAACGCTCAGGACAATTGTTGCATGTTAAAAGTTCCCCAAATCACCAATGAACTGGTCTTCATTCTTTACTTAAAATCATAACTGGATCCCAGTGCCTTTTATTTTAAGTAACAAGTTGCCAAAGGCCTAAAATTCTATTCTTATTTCATTAGCCTAGTTGGGCCCCCATCCATTAAATCCTGTGATAGACCAAAACTCCAATCTCCAGTATGTGCAATGCAGTGTGGTGTCGCATGCTATGCTTACATCAAGCCTCTTGTGGTCCCTTTACATTCGGGAATGGGAAGCGTGGTGTCATCTCTATACTTCCAGAATCACAAAACCTCTATGATGGTTTTGTTGCACAGAATACAATGTTGCTCTATACAACTTGCTGACATGGATATACATGGCATACAATTTCAATCATCAAAGGAATGGATCAGGTTGAGAGATTTCAGGCACCCTGTTCCTTTCTGAGATTGGTATAAATGACTATGCAGCTTGCATGAACATTTATGCACATTGACATATGCACTTGTGCTTGGTTTTGCATTCATGTTTTTGGGGTTAATTATTCAATTGGATCCTGCCTTGATGACCATGTGGCATGAGCCGTAGCAAGAATTGAACGTCAACAGATGGGGATAAAACAATTCATGAAAGAGGGTGCAGGTTAGAAGCTAGAAGCAATGTTATTACCAAAAACACATATTTTTGTGGGCATTTTCTGATGGCTCGCATAAGAGACTTGGATAATTTGCCAAGTCCCTCTTATAACCATTCAGTCTGCATCAGATGGTCCATGTGGCCATCTAAATGATCTAATTCAAAAAAAATGCTCACTTGCAATAGACATGTTTCCATACCTAGAATACTATCACATTCTTCACATGCTTTTGTGTTGCCAACATAACATACTATAAATGCAAAACACTTCAACAAAATAATGTATTCTAGAAACTATATCAACTTCTCAAGCAACAGGAGATGGCTTCTACAGGGAAAAAGGGGGGATGGCCAACCTCACATATTTGTCCTCTCTTCCCATCATCATTTTCTTCAAATTTAGCTGCTAACACGAGTAGATCAAATATTCAAGTGTGATATCCACATACATCAAGGTCCCGGATGATTATAATCACAGCCAAGTAAGAACACCAACACTGTCAAGCGAATTGTCCTGTAAAGTATTTTTCAGTCATCAGAAGATAAACAAAACAGCCAATTGAGAACCACTATCAGCGAAAATAATCTTTGATGATCTAATTGCTCCCAAACATAGCCTGGGTGTAGCAGCATAACCCACAACATTCCAAAATAAGCCTCTCAGTCTCAGAAATTGTAATAACCTTGAGTAAACTCATTGCCGCCTTTGCGGCCACACTTTCTTTCGTCCTATTGATGAGACACATTCACGCTGCCGAAAAACAAAAGACTTATGATAATTAATTAATTAACAGTTGTCGCCAGCAACGGCCTGAATTTGCTCCAAAATAAGGAAACCCCAAATCGCTCAAACACCAACCTACATGCCACAATCTCTACCTAGACGTACAGATATATGTGTTCCCCGCATCAAAACCCAAGCAAAAGCTAGGGCACAATCCACCAGTCACGCTACATCAAATTGCTCGGAAACCGAGCTCACCCGTGTCGATCCGAACCGCAGAATTGAGCGCAACGGCTTCAGCACAAAGCGGAAATGAATCAAACCGGAGGAGCAGGAAGAGCAGGAGTTGATTTACCTTGCTTGGGTTGGGACTTGGTTGCGGGCGCGCGCTTTCCCCTTCGAGCAGGGCGGGGCGGGGTAGGCGGGCGGAGTTGGGGGAGAAATGCGACGAAGCTTCGCGCTCACGGTCACGGGGTCTTCGCCGCATGATGGTGGTGGACTGGGGAGTGGTGGTGGTGGACTGGACGTGGCGGGCTGGCAGGGGAAGGACAGGAGGAAAACAAAGATATGGCGTCGACCGACCCCACAGCAGCAGGACCCGGCAACGGCATTCGCAGGCTTATCTTGTCGTCATCCAAACACTCGACTCGACGCTGAAGCCGAGCTCCCGTTCCCTAGCCGGCTCGCTCTAGCTGAGCTCCCCCGAATCCCCATCGGCCAGGCCAATCCCCTCCGCCGCTCCATGGCCGCCACGCCCCTCCCAATCACCTCCCCACCTCCACCACCCACGCCACCCGTACCGCAGCCGCCCACCGCCGCCACTATCCGCGCTCTCACTGCAGCGGGCAACCACGCCGCCGCTCTCCACGCGCTGTCATCCCTGTCCTCCTCCCACTCCGCCCCGCTCGACCGCTTCGCGCTCCCGCCCGCCGCCAAGTCCGCCGCCGCGCTCCGCTCCCTCGCCGCCGTCCGGTCCATCCACGGCGCCACGACGTCCTCGACGGGCCCACCCCCGCCGTCTGCAACGCGCTCCTCACCGCCTACGCGCGATGCGGCGACCTCGCCGCGGCGCTCGCGCTCTTCGACGCCATGCCCAGCCGCGACGCCGTCACGTTTAACTCCCTCATCGCCGCGCTCTGCCTCTTCCGCCGCTGGCTCCCGGCCCTCGACGCGCTCCGCGGCATGCTCCTGGAGGGCCACCCGCTCACCTCCTTCACGCTCGTCAGCGTCCTGCTCGCGTGCTCCCACCTCGCCGAGGACCCGCGCCTCGCCCGTGAAGCGCACGCGTTCGCGCTCAAGAACGGGTTCATGGACGGCGACGAACGCTTCGCGTTCAACGCGCTGCTCTCCATGTACGCGCGCCTCGGCCTCGTCGACGACGCGCAGACGCTCTTCTTCGGCTCCGTCGGCGCCGCCGCCGACGCGCCGGGCGGCGGCGTCGTCACGTGGAACACCATGGTCAGCCTGCTGGTGCAGGGCGGGCGCTGCGCCGAGGCCATCGAGGTGCTTTACGACATGGTCGCGCGCGGGGTGCGCCCGGACGGCGTCACGTTCGCGAGCGCGCTCCCGGCGTGCTCGCAGCTGGAGATGCTCTCCCTCGGCAGGGAGATGCACGCCTACGTCCTCAAGGACGCCGACCTCGCCGCCAACTCGTTCGTCGCCAGCGCGCTCGTGGACATGTACGCGAGCCACGAGCGGGTGCGCGCGGCGAGGCGGGTGTTCGACATGGTCCCGGGTGGTCACCGCCAGCTCGGGCTGTGGAACGCCATGGTCTGCGGGTATGCGCAGGCTGGCATGGACGAGGACGCGCTGGAGCTCTTCGCGCGGATGGAGGCCGAGGCCGGCGTCGTGCCCAGCGAGACCACCATTGCGGGCGTGCTGCCCGCGTGCGCGCGCTCTGAGACCTTCGCCGGCAAGGAAGCGGTGCACGGGTACGTCGTGAAGCGCGGCATGGCGGACAACCCGTTCGTGCAGAACGCGCTCATGGACCTGTACGCGCGCCTCGGCGACATGGACGCCGCGCGGTCGATCTTCGCCACGATCGAGCCCCGCGACGTGGTCTCTTGGAACACCCTCGTCACCGGCTGCGTCGTGCAGGGCCACATCTGCGACGCGTTCCAGCTGGTCCGGGAGATGCAGCAGCAAGGGAGATGCACTGATGAAGAGCCGGTGATGCCCAACAACATCACGCTCATGACCCTGCTCCCTGGCTGCGCGATGCTTGCGGCGCCAGCTAGGGGGAAGGAGATCCACGGCTACGCGGTGCGTCACGGCTTGGACTCGGACGTCGCCGTCGGGAGCGCGTTGGTGGATATGTATGCCAAGTGCGGCTGCCTGGCGCTGTCGAGGGCCGTGTTCGACCGGCTGCCGAGGAGGAACGTCATCACCTGGAACGTTCTCATCATGGCCTACGGCATGCATGGGCTCGGTGACGAGGCCATCGCGCTGTTCGACCGCATGGTGGCGAGCGACGAGGCTAAGCCGAACGAGGTCACCTTCATCGCCGCTCTAGCAGCCTGCAGCCACTCCGGCATGGTCGACCGCGGCTTGGAGCTGTTCCATAGCATGAAGAGGAACCACGGGGTAGAACCAACGCCAGACCTTCACGCCTGCGCTGTTGACATTCTCGGCCGGGCTGGCAGGCTGGACGAGGCCTACAGTATCATCAGCTCGATGGAGCCAGGAGAGCAGCAGGTGTCCGCGTGGAGCAGCTTCCTTGGAGCATGCCGGCTGCACCGGAACGCCCCTCTTGGCGAGATTGCTGCCGAGCGGCTGTTCGAGCTCGAGCCCGACGAGGCGAGCCATTACGTGCTCCTGTGCAACATTTACTCCGCCGCCGGCCTATGGGAGAAGTCATCAGAGGTGCGGAACAGGATGCGGCAGAGGGGCGTCAGCAAGGAACCCGGCTGCAGCTGGATCGAACACGACAGCGTGATCCACAGGTTCATGGCTGGCGAGTCTGCGCACCCAGAGAGCACGCTGGTGCACGCGCACATGGACGCACTCTGGGAGCGGATGAGAGACCAGGGGTACACGCCAGAAACGTCGTCTGTGCTTCATGACATTGAGGAGAGCGAGAAGGCGGCCATCCTCCGGTACCACAGCGAGAAACTCGCCATTGCCTTCGGGCTGCTGCGGACGCCACCGGGCGCCACCATCAGGGTGGCCAAGAACCTGAGGGTGTGCAACGACTGCCATGAGGCTGCTAAGTTCATCTCCAGGATGGTTGGGAGGGATATTGTGCTGAGGGACGTGAGGAGGTATCACCATTTCGTGGACGGTGCCTGCTCCTGTGGGGATTATTGGTAGAAGAAATGTTATTTATATATACAGATATCGTTATAGACTTAGGGCCTACTGATTAAATCGATTATTTATTAGTAGATCATGCTCAAACATCCGCTCTGGCTATAAAAATGTTTGGACTAAACTTCTATGCATATATTATTGTGCATATACTAATTTGTAACTATACTAGGTAAATGCCTATAGGCATTGCTACGGGCTCTCTTTAATAAATGCAATTCTTAGACGATCGTTTACACTTTTTTTAAAAAAACAAAAAAAAGTGCTTATGTTTGGCCACAAAAGATTTGAATCTATATAACCTTAACAGATGGAATCCACTAAGGGTCAAATTATCTACAATCACCCGTTACGGCAGCGTATCTGGTGAAAACCATGGTTGCTGTGCAACCTTGGAAACTATAGATCTGAACCACATGTTGTGCGTCCGATGGCTAGGGAGAGTGCTCGTATCAATTTGCACTTTAACGCCCGCCACCAGCTTGGCTACTAATTTGTTTGTTTTGCAAATCACCCCCCTAATCACAGCAACCGGCCGCCCCACGTCCTTTCCATCTCAGTGCGGCGCACGCGATTCACCGTCGGGCCGCCCTCCTCCTCGACGCCGCGTGGCCACGACTCGCCGGCGGGCGGCTCTCCCCCTCGCCGCCGTCGCGTGCCCGCGACTCGCCGGCGGGCCGCCCTACGCCACGCCGCTTCCTGCCCGCCGAGCTGCGCCTCTATAACACCCCAAAAATTTACATTTTGGGTTGTTATTAGAAAGCGCTAAATAAAATGTGCTTTTCTATATTTTTTTAGAAAATAATGGAATGGGTTTGTGCTTGGTGCTTTGCTTGGTTTTGCTGGTGTGAAAAAAATTTTCTAAACCTCGAGCAAGTCACGCCTAGGTTTTCTTCGAATTTGAAAATAAAGCTTCGGAAACCCAAGTTTGCCCTAAGAAGGTTTTGGGAAAACGTTTTTAGAAAAATCCTTTCTCTTGATTAGAGAGAGAGAGAGAGTTTTCTTTTTCCTCTGTAGTGTTGGCCACCGCTCTAGCTAGACACCATCCCCTACCAAGCTCCAGTCATCCCTGGCTTACCCTAGCCTATCCTGACCCGACCTAGCTTGATCTGGCCTCTCCTAGCCTTAACTGGCCAGCTCTGGCCAGTGCTGGCCAGCCCTAGCCGGCCACGGCCACCCTGGCCAGGCAAGCAGTAACCGCAGCCGGCCAGCAGTGGCCAAACTTGGCCATCAGCTCCTAACTTAATTTGGCCAGCTGCTCCTAGCCTGGGCCACACCTGGCCTCACACAACCTCATCTGGCCAACCACGGCCAGCTACAGCCAATTGTGGCCACTATCAGCCGGCCACGGTCAACTTTGGCCGGCCATAACCAGCACTAGCTTGGCCACAGCGGCCACAAGCAGTCATAGCCTCCCCCGGCCACCTTGGGCCCTCTCTGGCCATCCCTAGCCAAGCCCGGCCACATCCAGCCGGTCATGGCCAACTCTGGCCGGACATAGCCAGCCAGATCCGGCCACTAGCGGCCATAGGTAGCCGCAGCCGGCCCAACGGGCCAAACCCAGCGGCTTTAGCCCCACCGGTTCCCCGCCGACCTATAAATAGGGCTAGCCCGTGCGCCGATGCCCCTTGGCAAACCCTAGCCGCGCGCAGCCGCCCACAGCCAGCCGCAGCCGGCCACAGCCAATCGCCGCCGGCCATAGCCAGCAGTCGCCGGCCACAGTCGGCCGCTGCCAGCCGACCAAGTCCCGGCCAAGGGCCGTGGTCCTCCCTCTCCCACGCGCCACCGCCGGCCATAGCAGGCCTTATCTGGCCGCCGCCGGCCATAGCAGGCCTCATCTGGCCGCCACTGGCCATTGCAGGCCGCATCTGGCCACCGCAGCCGGCCGTAGCAGGCCGCAGCGAGCCGCCGCCGGCCGTAGCAGGCCGCAGCAGGCCACCGCTGGCCCCAGCAGGCCAGGGCCGAGGCCCCTTCACCCGGCGCGAGCAGCAGCATGGCTGCCATGGCCATGACCTAGACAGGAAGATCGACAGAGGTAGAAGACGAGGTATTTACGACTTTGCCACCAAGCGATTTATTTACAGTTACGCCATCGATCGTTTAATCCCCGCCGTTTCACCGTTTTAACTCCGATTTGAGTGATTCCAGTTGTGTTAGTTTCATGTCGTCGCGATCTACGCAGGAGTAGTAAAATTTATCATGTATCTAATTTATGAATTTATTTATTTAAATGCCTTTGATTGATAACTATTTAATAGTCTTCTAATTAAAAGTAACCTAGGGTTACATTTTCCGTTCTCGTTGCTTTGCGAACGTGTCGACGCATGTTGCTTGTTATGAATAATGTTTGTCACATCATGTGTCTAGGTAAGTAATCTTATTTAATTAATTTATGCTCTCTTGTGTAAAAGTAATTTTAGGTTTATACCTTGAGTGTTTGTACATGCCTGTTAATATGACTAATACCAATTTACATGCTTCTTTATTAATTATGCCTTGTGTAGTTTTACATTGAAACTTGTTATGTTTCTTATAGTGGTTCTCACATGCTTATAAGTTGGATCATGTTAGTGTTTGAATTAGTTTATTTTCACAACGGTCTTTAATGCTAATATGTTTTATATCAGCAATAATGTCTTTTCGTTAATGGCATGCTTAGTTCAACCTTGAATCATAAATGCTCTATGTTTAATATCAATATGTCTTGTCGTTTATGTCCTGCTTAAATTAATCTTTAAGCATATGATGTTTTTTTTAATGCTCTCGCATGTTCTAAGCTTTATAAATTATGAATGATTAATTGGCTTACTGTTGACACCGTTTTTTGACATATGTCAATATAGACCGAAAACTGTGCCAATCGGCAAGGGAGTGGTTCTTCTCCAACATTGCTTCTGAGTTACCGATGGATAATTGCCGATAAAGGACATGTTGATCTCGTACATTGCCGATGAAGCCAGAGGGCTGTTGCTGATGAAGCCAGAGGGCTGTTGCCGATGGAGAGAGAGGCATGGTTGCCGATGGAAAGCAGAGTTGAAGGACGTGGAAAGCAGGTCTGAGTCATTATCAATGGGTTGCCGATGGAATCTACAGCAAAGAGGAGCGTGCCGATAGAGGTTTCATCGTAAAGTGGATAAGGAAACTGGCAATATTTATGCCATTATTTTAATAGTTTATTTTTGAGTCCGACCTTGGTACGAGTCGTTATTTTTTATTCTTTAGAAATAAGACTGGTTTAGGTAATACTTCGTCGTGTCTGTTTAGGAATCATAGTACCAGGGTATAAATATGTACCGAGAGATAATGTAAAGAGGGATACAATCAAATACAACAAATCTATTACTTTTATCTACTTTTCAAGCAATTTACTTTTCGACGACTTCGTCACCAGTATCTTTTCCTTTTCAACGAGTTCTTTCAAGAATCAGCGGGCTGCATCAACTTGATCTCCGGCGACCTTGCAGGTTCCGCGTCTACCGAGCACGATTCAGGCTTTGACGTCCGGGCGTATCGCTGTCGTCTCGTCTGATCTGTTCAATAGTTATCGAATATCGTCTGAGCTTTGACGTCCGGGCGTATCGCTGTCGTCTCGTTCGGATCTTATTCAAATTTATCATCCTTGTCGATTAACAGGTCAAATCGACTGGCACGCCTTGATATCGAACCAGGGTATTAGCCCGGTGTGTTTGCAGATCTAACGCCTTTTTGCATCAACACTTACATAACATAATTGCTTATAAATAGAGTATTACTAATGTTTAACCCTGCGTTACATTTCAACATCATCCAACTGATTTGACTTTATGTCTTTCTTATATGTTCTGCATCTTGCTTTAGTAAATGTATCAACCTTAAAGTTTGTATCTGTGCTTGTTGCAAGTACCTTGATAGCCGTGTTTTCTTTAACGATAGATCCATCGTTTGTCATTCTCGCGCTCTTACGATCGTAGCACCGAGTTTGGCCATTTAGACCGTTCTGTTTTTAGTTCCCCTTTTGATTGGTGTATTGTTCTTAGTCTTGTCTTTTTGTGTGTTTGTTTGTGTTGTTTGGTTGCTGCGACTAGACGAAGAGCGGTTTGTTAACGCCGAAGACTAAGCAGACGACCGACAAGTGCAGCTGAAGCTGGAGACCAGAAGAGCAGCTAGACTTTGGATTTAAGGCAAGTGCAGGCATTCTTTTGAACATATTGCGCCTATTCATGTTTAAGTAAGTACATTGCATGTGTCTTAAATCGGCAAACCATAGGGATGACTAGCCACTCTATCCATATATCACCTATGGGGTTTCTAGTTAACAGGTTATTAGGTTGCTAGTGCTCTACCTCACCTTTCACCTGCCTAATGAAGATAAAACTTGCTTCTTAAAATATGTTGGAGCCATGGGCTCTTGGCTTCGGCCGTTGGAGAAGTTGATGCATGTCCGCATCGTTGGTTGGCGGTGAAAGAAGGGGGAATGGATGTCAGTGGGCTCGTAGCGACGGGGGCATCCATATCTCCTCCCCCTTGTGGACCTTTCGTGGAGCGGCAACCTGGGACTTCCGTACAGCTCCAGGCTAATGGGCTCTGGCTTGGTTTATTAGCGAGACCATCATGGGCAGGAGACAACTTACCGACGGGTGGCCATGGCTATGGTTGTTGGGGCTTGTTTACAAGTATTTAGTATGGGAGGGGCTGTGGATCCGTGATGGGGGCGGCCTCACGGGGAAGTCTCCCATGCGCTTGGATTCAAGGCTGGCGGGTTGATACTGCCTATGACCCTGTGAAGGACCTTGTTGTGACCTCTGCCAGCCTATCTTGGTAATGGGCTAAGAGACTTGCAACCTCGGGCACCAAGAGTAATCACAATCTGGAGTGAAAGTGTACACCTCTGCGCAGAGTTAAAATCGATATATCATCCGTGCTCACGGTCACGAGCGGCCCGGATCCTCGCATGATTAGCCAAATGGTTTAAGCTGTGAAATCGTGGTGATGTTGCTGGGGTTGCTACCTCGGGTTTTATCGGGATGGCTATCCTGTGTTCCTTTGAGATGGCTATCTCATGTTTAATGTTGTTAATGATATATGTTTATATCTACGATGCTAAATGACACATTAATTGTTACTCGAACCTTAATAAAGGGTTGGGTTTTTCAACCAAGATGATTAGAGAATAGGTTGCAATAAGTTAAATCTTAATGTTACATTAAAATGCTACCGCAGTCTATCTTTCAGCTTTACCTTGTACTAGCCTTGCATATCATTACTTTCCGTCTGTACTTGCTGAGTTTCGACATGGAACTCACCTTTCTATAGTTCGTAGTAAGGTACTACTCAGAAGAAGGATAAGATTGTTGAGCATTAGAAGTGCTTGGTGTACGGAGCCCCCAGTCAACTGTCCCTGAGAAGAATGAAGACTGAAGAGAAGTTTTAGCCAGCGTTCCGCGTTACTCTGATTGTGTAAGTGTTAAATATATATGTTTCTGCTATATAATACATTATTTTTCTGATATTACCATTTTCTGTTGTATGTGTGGACTTCCTGGGCACACATATGACAACCTCTGGTCTTCTTTGGAAACCAGGGTGTGACAGCCTCCCGCCGTCGCAGCCGACCAACGCGGTCGCGTCCCAGCCCAGCCGGCACGACGCCGTTGCCGGCCCGCTGAGGTGCTGACTCCCACCGACGCTGTTGACCCTATGCTCTTCCAGCACTTACGCCCATCAAGATGCAACGCTGGAACCAGGCAACCAGGCATTGGAATTGTGTTCTGAAACTCCGAATGATTGTGAAACTCTGAAGCCGTGTTGTGGTCTGAAACTCTGAAAGATTGTGACTGCAAATATGCAATGGAATTGTGTTCTCATTAGATAATGAGATTGAGTCAAGTGAATTGTGTTCTGTCATCGTATTGTGTTCTTGCTTGTGGTGACAGTGTGACCTGAATAATAGCCTGAATGAATAAGAGCATACATGTTCTGATTAAACTGTTCACGATACGAAACAAACATGTCTCATTCAGGAATACATCAAGTATAGGGATACAGGTTCAGAATAAACATCCAGCTAGTTCACAGTTCAACTTTCAGCCTTCTTGTTTGGGCAATTACGTGCATCATGATCCCCTACTTGCTTACATTGTCGACATGTCCGCTTACTTTTACCCTTACCTCCAGCCTTCTTCTCCTTGCTCTTCTTAATTCTTTTGCATCTCCCTTTCAAATTGATACTATTTGGCGGATGTATATCGACTTCATTTGGAATTTTACTACGAAGGAAAGATTCATAATCATCTTGTTTATTAATTATCGTAGTAGGCGTGATCTTTTGGAGAGGTTCTACTAGTTTGGTTAAACTAGAATATAAAAAGTCCATCCCTTGTTCAGAGTTCTTGGCCATTTGGATAAGATCTTCAAACTTGTTGCGTGAATCTGAAATATTTTTCTACATTGCCACCTCTGTAGGATCTTTAGGCTTTTCATCTAGAAGGTTACCTTCCTCATCAAAGAAAAGTTCCCTATAAAATTGAAGATCTGATCAAGACTTGTACAAAATAGAAAAAGGTAAGGGAACAACCATAGAAAAAAAACACAGTACACACCTTTTACATCTTTTCTCCCATCTCTTCAAGATATAAGTCAATGGTATCTCACTTTGCTTCTCGGCTCTAATCAATTGTATTATATGACGACACGGGATGTCATAGGACTCATAAAACTTACAAGAGCGCCTTCGTCTGTTATGATTAGATGAGGTGCTACGCCACCCATAGCCTTAAGAAAGGTCTTAAACAACCATATATATGACTCGATCTTTTCATCTGCTAAGAATGCTGCCTCAAGGAAAACATTTTGCAAGTGATGATTGACTCCAATAATTGGCACAAACTTCATGTTATATTGGTTAGTGGTATATGTTGAATCTACCGAAACCACATCCCCAAAAACACTATAGTTTTTCCTGCATAAAGCATCTGCCCAAAATACACGGACATGTTGTCCTTGTTCATCCACCATGAAGTCATAACATAAGGCAGGATTTACTTCCTTAGTTCGCTCAAGTTGTGCTACAAACATTTGTGCATCTGCATCTTTGGTTTTGGTTCTGAGGTCATGGTAATAATTTTTTAAATCCCTCAGCGTGCATCCAACATTCTGAAACCCACCCTCACTGACATGGAGAAGTCGATATGCCTGTGAGGTGCCAATGCTAGCCTTACGACGATTGAACAAAGTACTTTTTGCCCTCTCACTAACATTACGGTTTGATCCTAACAAACGCCTCTTATTTGGTGACACAAAACCATGGTTGTGCTCCTCAACCATTGAAGCTATCTAATACTTTTTGTCACTATGTCACTTGACAACAATATGTGCCTCACAACCACATTTGGTTTCCATCACATTGTGTCTTTCTTTTTTTCCAGATTCATCGCTAATATTTTTTACTTTCTCTTTTCTGTACCCTTCCCTTGAACAATAATACCGCTTGACTAATATTTTCTCATTTTGCTTCTTGTGCTGACCAACACGAACAGAGAAACCAGCCTCATGTGCATACAATTTGTAAAATTTCTCCACGTCTGTGAGTGTATCAATCATTCCAACGGTGTCGCTTGCACCAGACTCCGGCATCGACTAGTAGCGCCCGGCATGATCCATGGTGGCAGGCTCAACGGCATCGCTTGTGCCGAACTCCATGGTAGACTCGACTGGACTCCAAGATCAGCAGACTCGGGCGGTGCACCTCCAACAGACTTGCGTGACGATGGCCGAACGACGACGGCAGCTAGACGAAGGCACGTAGAAAGGAAAGGACATGGTGCGGCCGGTTGCTGTGATTATGGGGGGTGATTTGCAAAACAAATAAATTAGCCAAGCTGGTGGCGGGCGTTAAAGTGCAATTGATCAAGCACTCTCCCTAGCCATAGGATGCACACCATGTGACTCGGATCAATAGTTTCAAGGTTGCACAGCAACTCTGGTTTTCACCAGATACGCTGCCATCACGCTAAGCCAACATTTCGCCCTGCTAGGCAAATACAAGCATCGCTCGTGACAGGTTGGAGCGGTGCCTTCGGGCTTTGTCAGCTCAGGCTCGCGGCGTGGTCTAGTAGCCCAGCGGGCTACGACGTGACCTGCGCCGCTTACATCTGAAATCTCGTATCTCAAGTTGAGTCATTCTAAGTATCTTAAAAAGTCAAAGCATCTCAAATTTAATTAAAATTATAGAAAAAATTACAAAGATTTATAACATTAATTAAATACACTATGAAAATATAGTTAATAAAAAATCTAATGATACTTAGTTGATATCTTAAATGTTATTATCTCATCATATAAATTTAGTCAAAGTTAAGATACTTCTGCAAGATTCTTGTAATAACTTAAAATTTAAGACGAAGGGAGTAAAATTTAAGACGGAGGGAGTACACCTCAACAGCTGTAACAGTTTAAAAAAAACGACTGTAACATCATCATTTACCCGGTGATAAGAAATATTGAATCCTGCCCATGCATCCAAGTCTGATACGAATGCTACTGGATCTACATATCCTCGTCTCAAATGTCCACATATCCCGTTAGTGAGGTCTAGTAACAATATAAATGTCTCATTAAAAAACTTTAAAAATCATGACTTACATCTGATGCTTTAAAAATAATAACATAACGTCGACTATAATTATAGACCTCTATCACAACCAAAAACATGTGTGTGCCTAGTGAACATGCCCCTAGCATATTCAACACCATAGGTTTCACACCATGTTTGGCCTTTGGGGTAGTAGGAGGTTGTAGAACTTGTCTTTTAAGAAGAAGCTTCGGCCTTTGCTGTCGACAGACTTCTTCCATCCGCACCATCCGCCATTTACAATCTTTTTCAGATCGTCGGTACCAGTGTAGTGCGGATCAAGGATAAGAAATGCACAGTCGCCACTGGCTTCGTTATACTCAACTCCGAGAAGAGTGTAAGCCAAGACTCCCCCACCTGGATTTGCCAGATAATAGTCACAGAATCAACTGTAGCCATCTTAACATTGTATATCAAACACGTTAAATATTAGACCCTTTAGACAAGCACATACCAATCATCACAGGAGTTCCCTGGGTTTCAAAATGCCTGGCAAGTTCTCTGCACTTTTCAGGAAGCTCATCGCCAGATCTCACATTGATAACCTTACAACTAACCTGCAGAATGCAGTTTCTGATCAGCAGAATGGAAGCACGTGGTACAGTACGGACATAAATAATACAAGATGTGAAGTGAACAATGATAGCTACACTGCCACTCAGGTATGCTCAGGAAGCTCACACAAGAATAGACAATAGCGTGGATTTGTCCTGCCTAAGGGCACCCACAATGTTGTGTACAAAAAGGGGTATATAAACCAACCAGGGTGGTCCATTTTTTCAGTATGTGCTAATTTTTAAAGCAGTTCACATGTGTCAGGCCTACAGTAGTCCATATGCTTATGAATCGTCCATGAATAAACAAACTTCCTCCATCTCCCCTCCCCATCACATGCAGTCGATGCTTCCCACAAACTCGTGAGCACCAGATCCTCCTTAGGCTCCTCAAGCTCGTGGGGCGCTAGGCCAGCGATGATGCTGACGGACAGATGCATCACCTCACCGCTGAAGACTGACAGCGAGGTTGGCATTTAGGCCGCCATCAGTGATGGTGGGAGGGGCCTCAGGAGTGTTGTCCTGGTGATGATGATCTCCAGTGCGAAGTGATTCGCCACCAGCACCTCACTGCTGGTCCATGCACGTGGTGATGCCACCAACCCAGTGCGTGCAGCAAGGTTGCCCCCCAGCCATCTGCGGCCGCCGTGGATGCGTCGATGCTCAGAGATGTCACCACAGACTGACACGACATGAACGTCGAGGCGCGACATATGGCCCTCTCTCATCTAGATAAAAGACGACCTACCTCACTAAAAAAGGAAAGAAGATGGGGCGAAGATAGGCCGATTCTAAGCAGGGCAGAGGAGGGACAGATAGAGACAATGTCACAAAGGAAAGGACAGCGTGTCAAGCGGAGGTGGAGACAGAGACGCGGAGGAAGACACCGAGCATGAGAAACAAGAAGGGGGGAGGTGTATGACAGGTTGGGTGTTATGGAATTTTTACTTGTTGGTGGGCTCCACACCTGTTATGGACGGCAACCACGACCTAAGCAGGAAGCGGACGGGACGTCAGTCTGTTTGCAGGCACCATGGCTAGGAGTCCAGACTCGTCAAGATGGTTCCAAGGGCGTGGATGTCAAGCTACAGCCAAGTCCGTTATGGAGTCCTAGAATATCTAGGATAGTTATCTACGTTTCTTAGAGTCCTAGAATATCTAGGAAAGTTATCTGCGTTTGTTATTTGGTTAGGCTCTAGTCGCTTAAGGATTACATGTATAAGTACTGCACAATTACAATGGAAAGAAGAAGCCTGGGATTGAGACGTATAGTCTCCCTTGGGCGCCCGGCGTCCCTGCTCATCGTCATCTTTGCGTTCACATCTAACTCAACAGCACGCCGCCGGCAACGGCACCACCTCCGTTCGTCAACCTCTCACTCCCGTGCTCGATACGCCTAGCCCCTAGCTCGCCACAACAACACCAGTCCCAAGTCCCAACATGGTTAGCGGAGGAATAGCTACTATAGATCACTGTCATATTTCCAGCTATATGAGCATCTCCAAGAGTTCCCAAAGCCCACTCCCAATCTTGATCTTTTTGGCAAGATTAAAAAACCTGCTCTCCAACAACTTTCTCAACTCCAAATCTTTCCGCACATGGAAAAATTGACAATGGCGCGGAAAATATCGCTCGGCCAATCCACAGGTGGAAGGAGGTGCAGAAGAATAAGGAGTAAGGATGGTTGCTAATGTAAACATGCAAGAGAGAGAAATTATAAAAGTGGTTAGGGTATTAGAAATAGTCTGGGATTCCTGATGCAAAATTGTTTTCTATGACCAAGATTTTGTAAACTATTGGAGTAACCCAACAAATATGCTCCCAACTTTATTTAGACACTTGGAAAACTCGTAGATTTACTAATTAGTTTTTTGAGAACTATTGGAGACGCTCTAAAGACCACTTGGTCTTAAACATTGCTCGTGGATCATTTATGGCGTGGGGTCTATCCCCCAAGTGCCCAATTGCGAGGGGGGTGAGATTGAGAGAGAGAAAGCGGGAGATTAGGGAAATTGGTTGTTATTGCTTAATCCAATGGGTACATGGATTATATAGGTACTTGGTCTGCTAAATAAAAGGACATAAAATCCATAAATTCCCTAAATCATGCCTTGCTGCTGGCACCATCTGGGCACATGACAATTTCCAAGAGGAGGGCCATCCTCTGTCAAATATAAAGTTATTTCATTGCTTCCATATGTGTCAGGCAGCAATGATGAAGATCTCCACGAAGAAGGGATTTTGGTATTGCTGTTTCAAATGCATCATCATTTGGAAGAAATCACTATGAAAGTTCGAGTGCATATTCAAAGTGCTGCCAGCAAGCCTGACTAAAAGGACAGCTGAACAAGATGTGTAAAGCAGTTTCCTCAACATTCGAATTCAAGAGAATGCAGTTATAGTTATTGCCCTCCATCTTGTGTTTTTTCCTTTTAAGAAGGTTCCTTGTGTTTAGCCTATCCATAGAGAAGACTTTAAGTTTGTTACTGCATTTCGAATCCCAAATACACAGAAAAGGAGCAGGGCCCTGAACATTCCTATAGAGGAAATTATAGAATTTAGAACTTCCCCAAATATAGTGCTAATAGTCTTCTGTATCTTGTTGAACCTGTATAGTTTGAATGTAATCTTTGCATTCTTTGATATTCTTGATAAGCTTGTTCAGACAGAGGAAGGTGAAATTGCAACAGGAGATTATTGTTTGAAACGAACTGCAACACAGAAATCTTCTTGTTTTTGGCAAAAGAGAAAAAGTCTTGGAAACTTGTTCTTCCATCCTGAGTTTGCAATTAGCGATTACTCTGAAGAAATTACAAAGTTTCAGGACATCCTTCCAACAAAAAGACCCTTTATCCATAGTTGCATGTGGGATATCACCAATGGAATCTCCTTCCTATTGTAGAATTTGCTAGGTGTTTAAGGAGTAGAGTTTTGGCTTCTGAAATTGATGATACCCAGCCCTCCCTTTCTTTTGGGCTTGCTGCATTTTTTTTCCAGGCCACCAGAGGTTTCATTTTGGCATTGCTGTCAGAGCCTCTCCAATGTTTGCCAGGTAACACAATAGAAGTCTGGATTTTGAAATCACAGATGGCAGCTTAGCCACAGCTGCTTATTGTCCGTTATATAGGAAAAGCAAACTTGGTTCACAAGATAGCTTAATAGCTAAGAGCTGATTACAGCTTTAACAGAAAGTACTTTAACTAAGATAACGAGAGAGAAGCATTAGGCTTAACTCTCATCCAAAGACAGTGTCTTCTTGCTCTGTCAATGTACTGTATAACTGAAATAGGCAGCTGAAGGGTGCACATGGCAACTCCGCCTATGTTGATTGGAAAACTTTCTTGAGTCGTTTCAACATAACCGGTCCCAAGCCCGGATAAAGGAGAAGGGTGTGTTAGGTTCGGCTAGTCAACATTTCAAAACCAGCCACTCTCATGGATATGAAACCCACAAGAGATTCGTTGGGGCGTAACCCTCTTAGCGACGCGCTACATCGGAACCCGTGTGTAGTGTCAAATGGGCAAGGGCCAGGTCATCATCCCCTTAGTGGCGCGTCGTATCGTGATCCGGGTACGATAATAAATGAGCAAGGGTCGGGTCGTCGCAACCTTTGTGATGCGCTACATCTGCGCCCGGGTGTAGTGAAAAATGAGCAAGGGTCTTCGCACTTCCCTCGACGGGTGCGAAGGGTAAGGAAGCTAGCCGAGCCAACTAGGATTCGTCTAGGTAGCTGGAATGTAGGGTCCCTAATGGGTAAGTTAAGAGAGCTAGTCGATACAGCAATTAGGAGGCGTGTAAATATTCTATGCGTTCAGGAGACTAAATGGAAGGGCCAGAAGGCGAAGGAGGTGGAGGATACTGGCTACAAACTTTGGTACATGGGACAACATCGGGTAGGAATGGTGTAGGCATCTTGATCGATAGGAGCCTTAAGGATGGAGTAGTTGAGGTGCGGAGGCAAGGCGACCGGATTATCCTAATCCGGTTGGTAGTTGGAGATTTGGCTCTGAATGTGATCAGTGCCTATGCCCCATAGGTAGGTTTTTGTGAGAGCACCGAGAGACAGTTTTGGGAAGATCTCGATAGCATGGTTAGTACTGTGCCTATCAACGAGAAACTCTTCATAGGAGGAGACCTCAACGGCTATGTGGGTGCGATTAATGTAGGTTTCGAGAGGGTATATGGGGGTTTCGGGTATGGTAGTAGAAATCAAGAGGGGGAGGATGTTTTGAACTTCGCGTTGGCCTACGATTTGTTGATAGCGAACACCATCTTTAAGAAGAGAGAATCCCATCTAGTGACTTTTCGTAGCGGACAACACCTGAGCCAGATCGACTTTATCCTTACAAGGAGGGGGATAGACGTGCTTGCTTAGATTGTAAGGTGTTACCTGGGGAGTATGTTGTCCCTCAACACAAGCTTGTGGTGGCGGATTTTCACTTTCGGGTACGTGTCCACGGGACAATCGGGCCAAGTTTGCGAGAACAAAATGATGGAAGCTTAGGGGGGAAGCAGCGCAAACATTTAAGGAGAGGATGCTAGATGAGGGGCCGTGGGAAGAAGGAGAAGATGCAGATGACATGTGGCTAAAGATGGCAACATGTGTTCGGAAGGTGGCTTCGGATATTTTTGGAGTGAGTAAGGGAGGCAAACGGGAAGCGAAAGACACCTGGTGGTGGAATGACGAGGTGCAAAGGGCTATTAGGGAGAAGGAGTGGTTCAAGCGCCTCCATCATGACAAGAGTGCAGCCAACATTGAGGGCTATAAAATAGCGAAGAGGGCTGTAAAACGAGCGGTGAGTGTAGCAAAAGGTCAGGCATATGATGACCTTTATCAACGACTAGGCACGAAGGAAAGGGAGAAGGACATTTATAGGATGGCTAGGATCCGCAAGAGGAAGACGAGGGACATCAACCAAATCAAATGCATCAAGGATGGGACGGATCAACTTTTGGTGAGGGAGGAGGAGATCAAGGACAGGTGGAGAGAGTACTTTGATAAGTTGTTTAATGGGGAGAATGAGGGTCCTACCTTGAAGTTGGATGACTCATTTGACGATACCAACAGACGTTTCGTGAGAAGATTTCAGGAGGCAGATATGAGAGACTTTGAAGAGGATGAAGGGAGGTAAAGCGATGGGCCCTGACGGTATCCCCATTGAGGTGTGAAGATGCCTAGGTGCCAGAGCGATAGTATGGTTAACTAAGCTTTTTAACCTCATTTTCCGGACAAACAAGATGCCTGAAGAATGGAGGAGAAGTATATTAGTACCGATCTTCAAGAATAAGGGAGATGTTCAAAGTTGTACTAATTACCGTGGGATTAAGTTGATGAGCCATACGATGAAGCTCTGGGAGAGAATTATCGAGTATCGCCTAAGAAGAGTGACAAGTGTGACCCAAAACCAATTTGGGTTTATGCTTGGTAGGTCGACCATGGAGGCAATTTTCTTATTACGACAGTTGATGGAGAGGTATAGGGAGCAGAAGAAGGACTTGCACATAGTCTTTATTGACCTCGAGAAGGCATATGACAAAGTACCGAGAAATGTCATGTGATGGGCCTTGGAAAAGCACAAAGTCCCAACTAAGTACATCACCCTCATCAAGGATATGTACAAGGATGTGGTGACGTGTGTCCGAACTTGTGATGGCGACACCAGTGACTTTCCAGTTAAAATAGGACTACATCAAGGGTCGGCATTGAGCCCTTATTTATTTGCTTTGGTGATGGATGAGGTCACAAGGGACATACAAGGTGATATCCCTTGGTGTATGCTATTTGCTGATGATGTCGTGCTAGTGGATGAGACTAGGGCAGGGGTTAATAGGAAGTTAGAACTATGGAGGCACACGTTAGAGTCGAAAGGGTTTAGACTTAGTAGGACCAAAACCGAGTACATGAGGTGCGATTTTAGCGCGAATAGGAATGAGGAGGGAGACGTTAGCCTCGATGGGCAAGTGGTGGCCAAGAAGGATACTTTTCGGTATGTAGGATCGATACTACAAAAGGATGGCGACATTGATGAAGATGTTAGGCATAGAATTTCAGCCGGTTGGTTGAAATGACGTCAAGCTTCAGGCGTCCTCTGTGACAGAAGGGTGCCTCAGAAGTTAAAAGGTAAGTTTTATAGGACAGTGATTCGTCCGGCGATGTTATACGGTGCTGAATGTTGGCCTACAAAAAGACGACATATCCAGCAATTGAGTGTAGCAGAGATGCGTATGTTACGATGGTGTTGTGGGCATACAAGGAGGGATAGAGTCCGGAACGACGATATTCGGGATAGGGTTGGGGTGGCACCAATTGAGGAAAAATTGATTCAACGCCGGTTGAGATGGTTTGGCCATGTCCAAAGGAGGCCTCCTGAGGCACCGGCCCGTAGTGGGGTTCTAAAGCGGGTCGATAATGTAAGGAGAGGTAGAGGTCGACCTAAACTAACTTGGAACGAGTCGGTTAAGAGAGACCTTAAGGAGTGGAATATCCCTAAGGATTTAGCTATGGATAGGAGCGCTTGGAGACTAGCAATTAACGTGCCTAAACCATAATCTTTTTTCTTGTACCATTTATGTGTTCTTTGTTTTCATACCTCTTTTGGGTTTCATCTTTAGCCTACCCCAATTTGCTTGGGACAAAAGGCTATGTTGTTGTTGTTGTAAGGGTGCACATGGCATAGGTAGGAAGATAGACAGGACTGAGTTCACTAGCTCAAGTTTTCCATCATGAGAGTGAAAATTTGAAGTGGTTCTAAATCTTCTTTCAACTTTGTTCATGATGAATCCAAAGTGCTCCACTCTTGGCTTGGTGGTGGCCATTGACAATCCAAGGAATGTGATGGGGACCATTGGCAATCCAAGGTATGTGAAGGGGATTCATGTTTGCATCCAAAAACCCCAGCCAGCTGATGAGCTTTCTTAGGAGAGATTTAGAGGCACTAAACAAGACATTTTATAGTTGACTCGAAGTCCAGCAGTCCTTTTGGAGAGAAAAGTTCCATTTGGGAAGCTTTGAAAATGAGAATGTTGTCATCTGCATACTGGATGTAGTACCCTCATTATATATGCATTTAGTTCGGTTTACTAAAGTAATTGACCTGCTATAGTCCTTAGTACATCTCAGACCCAGCTAGCAACAACTATGTTCTGGATTTAGCAGATACATATACAAAAACCAATTTTGCTCTTTCACTGCCCCTGCTGATTCTACTGCAGCAGTTAAAATGAAGCCTCTAGAGGACACAGTAGCAGCTCCTCCCAGCTATTGTGCATGTCTCCAGTAGTCAAAACCAAATTGCCTTTTCACTCGAAAACAAATTATTTATCCAATATAAACCACTTCCCAAAGGATCGTTGAAGCATCACAATTATCACCATTGTAATTGAATTTTGACCAGGAGGAATGGTCCCCAAACCTCCTTTGACTACCCATTGCAGCATATGACCTCCCACCGTCAGTGGGCTGGGGAGATTGAGATGGTGTTCGTGCTCTAGTGCAGTCGTCCCTACCATCATAATCATCCACACTTGTGGTGGAACCTGCAACGATCACTCCTTGTCATCCTACTAATACCAATTGATAGGTATGTTAAATGTCCTATAGGCCCTGTCTAAATATAGCCATGTGGCTTCCTATATATTGAGCACTCCTCTGGAGTTAGCATGCTTTCAGATTCCCAAGGTACTTGATATGTAACATGGTATCAGAGAAGGTTTATAAACTTGGCAAACAAATACAACTTCCTTATTCTTCTATGTTTCACAGTCTGCTAGGCCATTTGATCTTATTCATTCAGATGTGTGGGGTCCTGCAACTTTTGCTACAAAGGGTGGCCACAAATATTATGTCATTTTTATTGATGATTTTTCTCGCTATACATGGATTTATTTCATGAAACATCGTTCGCAGTTGTGTTCCATTTATTAGTTTTTTGTTTGAGCGGTTCACACACAATTTTCTACTCCCATTAAAATTCTTCGCTCTGACTCTGGCGTGAATATTTGTCTGCTGCTTTTCGCCATATTTTGTCCTCTGAGGGTACCCTTGCACAACTCTCTTGTCCAGGTGCTCACGCTCAGAATGGCGTTGCTGAACGAAAACATCGCCATCTAATAGAGACAGCTCGCACCCTTTTGATTTCATCTTTTGTCCCTTCTCATTCGGGGTGAAGTTGTTTCCACTGTTGTCTACCTGATCAATAGACAACCCTCATCCAAACTGTCTGACCTGGTGAAGTACTTTATGGCACTCCTCCTAGCTATGACCATCTTCGCGTTTTTGGTTGCACATGCTATGTTCTGCTTGCCCCTCGTGAGCAAACTAAATTGACTGCACAATCTGTTGAATGCGTTTTGTTGGCTGGCTTTTCTGCTAGTGATCATGATCCGGCTTTATTTGTTCACTTGTCACCATGTGGTCGTACATTGCTTCTTCTCTATGTTGATGATATGTTGATTACAGGTGATGACGAGGATCACATTTCCCATGTGAAACAACAACCCAGTGCTGATATGTCTGATTTGGGTTCTCTCAGTTATTTCTTAGGAATTGAGGTCAAACAATCTACTAAGGGATATCATCTTTCTCGGTCTAAGTACATAAAAGATGTTATTGCTCGTTCAGGCATCTCTGATAGTCGAACTGCTGCCACACCCATGGATCTTCACTTGCAGCTTCGTCCCACTGATGGGGTACCTCTTAAGGATCCCTCTCGATATCGACATATTGTGGGCAGCCTTGTTTATCTCACTGTCACCAGGCCAGATATTGCTCATGCCGTCCATATTTTGAGTCAGTTTGTTTGTGCCCCAACTTCTGTTCATTTTGGACATTTATTTCGCGTGCTACGCTACCTACGGGGGACATCATCTCGAGGTTTACTCTATGCGCATGATAGTCCGCTTCAGCTTCATGCTTACTCGGACTCCACTTGGGCGAGTGACCCGACAGATCGTCAGTCAATTTTCTTGGCTCTTCACCTATTGCCTGGAAGTCCAAGAAACAGGTTGTTGTATGTCGTTCTAGTGCGGAAGCCGAGCTTCGTGCACTTGCCACTACTACTGCAGAAATTGTATGGCTTCGATGGTTGTTGGCTGATTTTGGGATTTCTTGTGATGCTGCCACACCTCTTCTGTGTGATAACACTGGAGCCATCTGAGCCATCCAAATTGCTGTGAAGCATGAACTTACAACGCATATCAGTGTGGATGCTTTCTTTAAGGGGGGTGTTAAATATCTATCTATAGGCCCTGTCTAAATATAGCCATGTGGCTTCCTATATATTGAGCACTCCTCCTCTGGAGATTCCCAAGGTACTTGATATGTAACAAGGTACACTGCCTCTCAGCTCGCGGTATGCCCGGGCAGCTTCATTAAACTTTTAGAAAGCCCAGGAAGCTTCATTAACCTTTTAGAAAAGTAAGGAGTAAATCACAGGAGCAAATGTTTTGAGGCAGTACATCAGCGTTGTTTGGCCAAGGGCCAGAAATTAACATCTGCTAACCAAACTATGGTTTGCTTGTTACAGAGTATTTGTCAATCTTTTGAGAGTTTTTGGCAGTAGATAATGTGACCTTCCTGCTGCTTACATGCCAAGCAAGTCTTCATAGCACGTAATACATATGAGAGAAGTAAATTAACAGTCGACAAGGTTGAAAGAAACATGAAGAAAAGAATAGTGAAAACTCACGCCCAGCAGTTTGTCGAGGACAAAGCTTAGCTCAATGGCTCCAATCCACTCGCAAGATCCAATAAATGATGAATCCTTGTCACCAATTTCAACAAGAACTTGTTGAATCTCCCTGAATAGGAATGTCGGAGTTGGAACAGTAATATGAATCAAACTGACATCATATATTTCAAAAACAAGATTCCTCGATGTTTCTACTAAAAAGCATTTGTTCGAACTATACATTATATGGCCATGTCAATATTGACAAATAAATTGCAGCTTGACAGTTTGCTGTGCCTAACATTTGTAGCATATGGGGATGGGCATGAAAAATTTGCCCTTGGTCCCTTACATAACCAATGGACCAAATAATGGTACAAAGGGATGTTTGTTCACATTGTTGGTACTTGGTAACATCATTAGGAGTTTAGGACCTTCATGCATGAAGCTTTTTTGAGACATCGAAATGCAGGTATGTTCATTTTCTGAATTTTAATGGGTGCAGAGTGCAAGATGGTTTCTTGTAATAAGGCTATATAGCACATCCTCCTCTTTATGCCACATGCAGATAGAATTGCACATTTCTAATTGTTTGATATACTAATGCCAGAAAGCCAGAACTATAAACTCACCATAATCCTAGTTTCAGTTTGCAGTCAATATGACCAAGTTATAGTTAATCAAGTCAAGTCAACAAGGAAAATAGGCACAAACCTGTGAGAAGGAACATCTATTGATGAATACTGCTGCAATCTGTACCAAGAGATAATTGTTTGTAGAGACCGATATGCACATCCCCATCCCTGAAACATTAAAGAGAACTAAGACTTGCCAACCAAAAAGAGGGAATAACAGTTTAATTTCTAAAAAATAGTGAGGAAATTCATAAAAGCCCAATATTGGGCCTGACATGACAATTTCAGAAAGGAAGTTTTGAAATGCAACATTATAATTTGTAACATGATCATCTCACTGAAGAAATATACACAAGAAAACATAACAGGATAATCCTCTGAATGTATTCTATGGTCAATAATGATTTTTGTAACAAATATACAAAAACATCAACAGAAAACTGTATACTGCATTTTATTTATCATTATGTCGAGAGCAATAAAATAGAAATCAGGATAAACATGAAAAGGTCTACGTTGCAATCTGTGCATGTGTGTGTGTTTAGTAAGGGTTCTTGCCCGTTTTTCTTAACATAATATAATGGTACGCAGCTCTTTTGTTTGAATGAAAACTGTCTTGTTCTGAACTTTTAAGATATTGAGGAATATCAATCCATATTAATCATATAAGTACATGAAGTATGCACTTCACGCCATCATAACATTCAATTGAAATTTTATTTGCATTGAACTTCAAGTATTTATTTTGTGGTAGCAATGTTGTAACTAGAATTTGAAACAAGCTTCAAAAAAAAACTGTCTTTGTGCTGCAAGTTCATCACACTTGGGATCAAAATTTGCAGTAACCAGCATCATATATCGATATCGATGGGACTATATGAATCTATGATCTTTCATGAAGGTTGGCAAGCAATCTACTACCATATAGGTTGAATAAAACAAACTGCAAAAGCAACCTTAATATAATTTACCACCTAAACATCTACAAGAAACAATCTAGAAGGGAAAGGCATTTTTTAATAAAAATGATCTTATGCATTCATCAAGGAAATAATTTAAGATGTAATCCCCCATACACTGAGGACTGGGGAAGGAAATTTCCAGGCAGACCTACAAATTATCATATCCATCTAAACAAACACTGAAGAAACAATTTAAAATTAGATTGGTTGTCTGTATCACATTACATTGTCATCAAAACCATCATGAAGGTAATGATAATACTCGTACGAACCATCAATCAAAGACATAACACCTCCAGATACTGCAATAAACATAAAACTTTACATCACTATCTCCTTCGCGAGTACATTCACTAAATTTCTTATTTTTCTTAAAGCAAGAAACAGAGATACAACTAACCACCACTAGATGGAATTTCTCTGTGGACGTCTCGAAGCAACGAAGAACCTGAATGTGAAAACATAACGAAAGGCTTAACTAACACAGTATTACATATACAAAGATAAGTTCTTATCTTCATGTTAGATGATGTTATTAGCTTCTCACATACTATAATATGATATTTTGCAGTTTTTACATATATTATACTCTGAAACAAATTTGCACAAAGTTACCGCAAGATCCCACATGTAATTCAGAGGGAAAACATAGTAAAGGAGGTTTTTTTTGAAACTTAGTAATGGAGTATATTTTGCAACATATGCATGATGAATACCACTTCTTGGCATGTTTTTCTTCCTCTTTCCCATGCCACCAAAAGTCAATGCATTAGAAATTCGCAACAAAGGCCGATCTAAGGGAAGTCCTAGCCTTATATGCAGTTCTTTTCTCAGTTCACCTGTAAATAATAAGGGATATTTTTAGGTATAGAGACAGAATTAAGGCCCCATATTCACTCTCATGCTTCATGAAAGAAATATGAACTTTTCAGAAATCGAATCTTTCATACTTTGCCTCTCCTCGATCTCACCATATCTTGTATTGTATATAGCTGTTACTGGAACATGCAAACCAGAAGGAATGAAATGGAATGGACAAAGCTGCAAACAAAGTCAAGACATGTCTATATTAGAGAGAGCACACCTTTCTTTCTTTTTTTAGTTTCTCCATATAAAGCAACCGGCAGGCATCTTTAGTAATGCCCCTGACTAGGTCATAAAAGAACTACTTGAGCTCTGATGCTCTGATCCTCCTATATAGGATTAAAAAAACGTTGTTTGCCCCTTTTAACTTGTTCTCTCAATAGTCATAGTGCTTGGTGCGGGTGTCTGTAGGCTCCACCCATGGGTAATGTGTCAGTTGCCATCCCTAGCTTCTAATGTATACATGGCGCGTTTGCAACAATACTTCTATAGGATGCCTACTAGCATTTCCTTCTTTTTTTCCTTTCTTAATCAAATGACACAAATCTCCTATATCGTTCGAGAACAAAATTATCTTCACAATATGTGGTGACAAAGCTTGTAAACCCCAAAACATGCAGCAACTTCAATATCTAAGATCTTGTGTTTTTTATCTGACCTAGGTTTCAAGTAATTGTAACAGCCAAAGCCATATGTGGTTCTATAAAGTTATCTATGCTCCATGTGTAAGTACTGCTTCAGTAAAGGGAATTAATCAATTGTGACATTAAGCAAATCACATACCTGTACTTGTTGAGTTAGCTCTGAAATAATAATCCTCTTCATTACAATCATCTGATCAGCTAATCCTGGAATAACAAGTTCAGATACAGCAGCCGCCACAGGAAAATTTATTGATGTGTAGCATAGTATATCAAGCTTCAAGGTGATTACTCTGAGGCTGGCAGGTGCTGAGGCTGAAAAAAAAAGAAGGTAAGCAACATGAGAACACAAATTACCACACTTAAAGTGGAAAGAGAAAAGAATCAATAGAATTGACAAGCAAACTTCTGTTAGTACATGTTTGGATCCTATGAATTGGGATGAATTGAAATTACTTTCTTGGGTGATCTTGTCTGGATGAACCAAGAATCAGAAAGCAAACATTCTGCCCATTTCCACGACCAGTAACAGCAGCCTACTCAAAACTCACGGGCTAAAAATGAGAAATACAATTCCAGACAACCCCTCATCTCTCTACCGACTCCTCCCGAGCGACGCTGCCCCCTCGACTCGTCTATCACATCTTCACACTGAGTTCCTTCTCCTTAGCTGTGGCCAGGCTCGTCGTCGTGCTGGCACAGGACAGATCCGGAGCCAAACGCCGCTGCCACCATGGCAGTGAGCACCCTCAACACAGCGCATAAACTAATCGCTTGCAGCTTCACACCAAAGTCCTACTTAGATGCGGCCAGGCTTGTCGTCGCACCGGCGGTGGCGCAGACCCGAAGTCACGACGCTGCATGCCCACACCAGTACACCACCCAGCACCTACAAGCCCTAGTAGCTAGCACCCAATGACTGCAAATCCTTCTCGAATCTCGACTACTAATGCGTCTCTCTCCTTCACTGCTCGACACAGATTGCTGGCTGTGCTCTATCTCTTCCCATCTCACATGTGTGGATTCTCTGAAAGGAGGCAGCAGGGCCAGGTAGAGGTGGTGTTCGTAGGAGGCAGTAACAGCAACTTAGACACAACAGCGCCATGGCCTTGGCCACTGGATGGTCCAAGCCTCCAAGGTGCCATCGTCCACAGGGCCCAACGTGCATTGCAGGAGACATAACAGATAATGGGTTTGATGATTTCCATGTTTTCTTATCCAAATAGTTTTTGTAATTTAATTCGTGGAAATAAATTATGCGTACATCCAAACAAGAATGTTATATTCTAATATAATTCTGGCCAATTCAATTTCCATAAAAGCAATTGCTGGAATCCTACTTGAATCAGATTCAATTCACAGGATTCTAACAGGTCCTTACATAATTTTGCTAAGAAAGAAAATGTATGTCTGCTGGTAACATTTAGAGCACTACGGTGAAAAAGTCAACATTGAGAAGCAGAATTTGAACACGAGTAACATAATTACCAGGAAAATACTCTACCACAGGGGTAGTGCCAGGCTTCAAGCTACTCGCTGATTGGTTGACAGTTATTGCAATTGCATCTGCATTCTAGCAAACAGAAATTGTAGAAAGTTTTGACCCAAGATGTCACGTGATACAGAAGTATGCATGGAAACATCACTCTGCATTATCCATTTATCCAACTATAGAACTCCAGAAAAGAAATGGCAACCCCATTAGCAGCTGGCTTTAATATATTTTATATTGAGACACAACCCCTCAGTTCAATTTATAATTTTGATGCTCATACTAGAAAGATAAGCGATCCAATTCGATAATAACTAAACTCCTCAAAAATAACTTTAAACAAGTTTGGTTGAGTATTAGCTTACCTCTCTTGTCAATGAGAGGTCGTAACTCTTTTCTGTGAAGAATTCAGAACAAGATACAATACTTGTGGTACAATTGTTCGTTCTTGAGTTTCCATGTGTATGTGGATCAAACCTTAAATCATCACCACTCAAGATAATAGAACGATGTGATTCACTAGATGTCATTGGCCCCTCAACTAAATATGATACATGAGGATCTCTGAGTTTAGCAACTGTAGATTCAATAAGTGAAGAAAACTGTTCCTCGATGCCTTAAAAAAAGTAGCACATAACAAAGTTATCTCATTCCGTTCAGAAGCAGATAGTTGAAACCTAACTACCCGATACAATTGTTTATAACTTTATATCATAATAAAAGGAGCAAAAAAAAAAACAGATTTCATATCAACAACTAGTGCAATCAGACATGACCTTTTTGTTCTTCACTAACTATACAAACTTTAAAATTAGTTGTAGCGGTGTGTTCTTCCACCTTCACCTCCACAAAGGACATTCTGTGAATGGATCTACGACTGCATGTACATGCAAACTCTATGTGCAAGTTAGAAATAAGTAACAAATTTGTTCATGATAAATAGGTTCACAGACACAGTTCGCCATTTTAATATTTGATTAATTGAATTGTTACATTAGCTCACTGATTTGATTCAAAATTTTAATTTCAGTTACAACAAGAAGGCGATCCACCTCTTCATGTATGTTGTTACAATCATATTATCTGGTTTTAGATTATAGATCTATATGTTTATTGAATATCTATGACAATGCACAGGCTCTCTAATAGCGATGTCAAGACACATCATATCATGATTGATTCAACTTTGGCCTATTCATTTGTAGTTTTGTACTGTAAATGATTAAATAGGCAGGTAAGCTTCCGACCATTTACCAGACTTCACATCAGGCCCAAAATAGAGTGGAAGCTTCAGAGGAAGTTGGCAGCGCAGGAGGCATCCCTTCTCCCACAACAACCTCCCAGGCTCCCATGTAACCACAGACCCTTCCACCGAGTCCGTCCCTCCGCTCTCGGATAGAACAAATCGAATCTCCCCGGTGGCTGCATCCATGTGGCCTCCGACCAGGCCATGGCTCGCCGCCACACCAAACAGCAGCTCCCTCAGCGCCCGAGCCTGCTCCAGTGCGCGAGTGACGTCCGCATCAGAACCCCCTCCCCCCACGAGCAGTGCCCCGATGATGTCGAAACCCCGCGGCAGCAACCCCCGAATGTCGTCTGCAGGAGGCATAGAAGTATAGGGAGATCGTCAGGCGGAATCATGAGCGGTTGAGAGAGTGGGTTGGGGAGACTTGCCTGCTTCCCTGGGCAGATCAGGGGCGGCGTGGTCGCCGTGAATGGGACGTAAGACAGCAGCGACGGTGAAGGGAGGGAGGACACGAGGCGCACCGACGAGCCAGCGCAGCAAGGAGTGCGAGGGTGGGGAGAGTAGGGATATCTTAGGGCAGAGGAAGCGCAGGGCTGGGCGGCCGCGCGCACCGGCGACGGTGGCGTCCATCGGCGGGCGGCGGCGGTTCTGTTATGCAGACTCTCGTGGGGACGGGCTTTCCGGGACATTTACATATTTACCTAGAGCCACTGTCCGCATCTGGCTCTACCGGATTTTCATATTCTTTTAGCAGCGTTGCTCGTGAAACCATATGCTTTTACTATTTTTAATGACATGGCACGCCAGCGTAGCTGTCAGGGCACGGAAAATGACCTCACTGCCCCTGCCTTGTTTCTCTCTATCCCTCTCTAATGTATGGGTCCAACGGCTCCCCTCTCACCGACATGTGGGCACCACTTGTCATGTTCATCTTCTACCTTTAGTACAGCACATGTGGATGGGGTGGCGCTTGTGCGGGAGTGGAGTGGGAGGCGGAGGTGGGGAGGAGCAGGAGGGATGGCGGCGGCCGGGCGGAGCACCTCGTCCTCGCTACCGCGCGAAGCTCCCGCGCGCTCGCGTCGGCGGCTGCCGGGCCGTCCATCCCGTGCTCGCGCCCGGGCGGAGCTCCCCCGTGCTCATGGCCGGGCGAAGCTCCCCCACGCTCGCACCGGCAGCGGCGGGGCGGAGCACCCTGTGCTCGCGGCCGAACCCCAACGCTCGCGTGCGCCGTCGAGGACGCGACACAGTTGCGTGCCCGTGAGGCCGCCACGGCGGAGCTGCACGCGCGCGGGCCCGCGTGGCCGCGCCCAAGGTGCGTGAAAGGCCATGACGGAGCTGCACGGCTCGAGCGAGCTCGCTTGGCCGCAGCAGAGCTGCTCGTGCGCGCCTGCGGTGGACCGCCACCTCCGTCTCCTTTTGTAACATCCACAAGTATTATGCTTAACAAATTTAGCATTACATTGCATAAGCATCTCATGAGCATCTCATTTGCATTTTGGATTGGGTTTGATGTTTGCTTAATCTATTTCACAGAAATGTTAAGTAGTGTTTTCAAAACCCTTTTAGAAAGTGCTTGTTGCATTGTTTATCTCAAGTTGGACCTTAAATATGTTTTGTAGAGAAAATAATTTAGAACAAAAAGTCTATTTTTACCACATCTTGAAAATGCATTTTAGTCCTTCAAAAATGGCAAAAACAGTGTATATATATATTAAAAATTATTAATTTTATAATTTGAATTTGAGTCAAATTTGTATTTTCAAAAATATGCCGAATCTGCGAAAACTTTCTATATAAAAAATGCTTTAAATGGAGCAACTTTCATATTTGAGTTTTTTAAATTCGTAATATTTTGGAAGTTAAGGGCGGTCAAAATTCAATTCAAATCTTTAAAGGGGTGGGACCCACTTGGCCCCACCTGTCATTCTCTCTCTTCCTCCCCTGTCTTCTTCCTCTCGCTGAGCCGCGCAAGGCCGAAGCGCTGCGTCGCGACGCTGTCGCTGCCGTCGCTGCCTGTTCGCCGCGCGCCTGCATCGAGCACGCGGGAGCACTCGATGGTGCACGCCGACGCTTGCACCCGGTCGCTCGCCCGCGAGCAGCTTTGCCCGCTGCGCCAACGCGTCGTCCCGCCTCGCCCGCCGGCCGCCGTCGCTGCGCCGCGCACCTCACCCCATGCCAAACACTACGCGACATGGCAACTCGAGTGCGCGAACGCACTCAAGCACCCACGCGCGCGCCTGCCGTCCGCCCCTCGCTTCCCCGCTACAAGCACTGCGACGCTGCACCACGCGCCATCGCCGCCGTTTGGACGACCTCGCCGCTCGGGCCCGGCCGCGCACGCCACGGCTAGAATTGAAGAGCCCGGGCTGCCCTTTATCTACCCCTTCACCTGCCTCACTCTCTCCCCCACTCCATTTCCTTCTTCTCCCCTCGCAAGAGCCACCGCAGTCGCCGAGCTCGCCATGGCCACCGCCGAGCCCGCCGCCACCTAGCTCCCTCCTCGTCCCACCATTTCCCAATCCAAGAGCACTATCGGGTTCGCCATCATCTCCTCCATCACCTTGACATCATCCCGAGCCCGATTTCGCAAGGTGAGGGCTGAATTCGGCCGTTCCTCTCTCCCTGCGCGCCACGGCCGCCATGGCCGCCGGAGCGGTTCGCCGTGGCCGTGCTCCCTCCAACCCTCTCTGCTCCACTTCATGCACGATACGAGTTCGCTAGGTTGTATAGGAGCTCGCAAGGGAGTCAATGGCGTCGGCCGAGGCTTCATCTCGCCGGACTCCGGCCACCCTGCTGCCATGCTCGCCGCCGTGCGCCATCGTCATTGCTCCGCGCTGCTAGAGCCTGCACTTCATGCACCATTAAACTCGCCTCGTTGCACTGAGTTCGTAGGTACCGGGCTCGTCACCGGGGAACTGCGCCGCCGACGAGTTCACCGCCGATTAGCGTCGCCCTACTCCCGGTCCGGCTGACCAGTGGGCCAGGGTTGACCACGGGCCCCACCTGTCTGTGACCACGCCCGCTGGCCGCTGGGTACACGACACCGGGTACACGTAGCAGAATAGGGCCACGTGTCAGTCACAGTGGGTAAAAATCGGGGTACGCGTAGCGTTTTCGGGTCGATTTTTCAGAAAAGTATACCTTTACCTTTACAGATTTTGGTTTAAATCTTTAGAAAATCATAACTTACTCGTTTTAAATCCAAATGAGGTGGTTCAACTTGCAATATTTTTCTTATGAGGAGTACTATGCATGAAAAATATAATTTTAGTTTTTTGAAATACTTTTCTATATGGATTTATTTATTCCTTATAAATACTTTTACTAGAGAAATGCATAACTAATTCCAGGTTTATCCTAAAAATGTGATTCTTGTTTTGTTGTTCTAGTTAGGAGATGCTGGATCTATGAAAAATATTAGTTAGCCATGTCCTGTGCAAATATTGCTCTATCTTTTTAGGGTGCTAGTTTTATTAAGGAACAAAGAAATTCATAATTAAATAATTAAGTAAGATAATTGCTTGATAATTTTTGTAGGCTATTTTAGGGCTAAATAGGAGCTAGTTAAGCCATAAAATCTACTGTTTGGTAGGTTTCATAGTACAAAGTATTTTATGTCTAATTATTATTACTGCCTTGTGGTTTTTGTGTAGGATAAAATACTTACTGTTTTGACCTAAAAATTTTACAGTAGACTTTGACTAGTATACTTAAGCTCTTGTAATTTTTGTAGATTTTTATGAGTAGTATAAATACATGTTCTAGTTATACCCTATTTTAATTTAATGCCGAATTAGGGTTTTGTGATGTCATTTCATGTAGTTGTGATATTCCTTTTGTTTTACCTAAGATAATTATTGGTGGGTTGCTGAAAAACTAGTTGAGGTTTTCTAAATCGTATCGACACATCGCGTGCATCCTATCATCAGCCACATGATCATGCATTCATTCATAATTCATAATCATACATCATGTCCGCTAGAATGCATACATGGTATTCATGTGCATCGACGTATCATACAGGTTCATCGACGGACCTTACGCCGGTAGTTCTGGAGGAACCAGAAGGGGAACCACAGCAGGGAGTAGAGCTGCAGGAGGCAGCCGAGGGCGAGGAACCAGGCATTGACTTGCCAGAGTGCCCTAACCATCAGCCCAGTTGCTTCGAGAAAGACAAGCCCCGGAGCATTTCCTTCCTACAGTTTTATAAATAATTTAATTTGCGTCTTTTACTGTTTATGATGCATTAAGTTTATAGGTGTTGATCGATACCGTTGATGCATTATGATTACCCTTGACCACCTGAGTTACCCTAACACCCTGTTAAGTATAGGTTCGCTTATATAGCTTAGCCCTGCTTAACTAGATCGGTAGAAGTCGGGTGATTTCCTGTCATCCGCGAGTTATAGATAGTGACTTATAATGGTGAGCTATGTTGTTGCTTGGGAATAACCATGAGGAGTAATAAATCGAGACCGGGCGGGATTGGTGCTGTGGACAGAATTGGAGGTTCTGTGTTGTTTTATCCCGTCTGTGTGGAACTATGGCCACATCCGATGTCTCGGTCCTCTTGTCATTTTGAACGCCGCCCCATACTTAGTTGGCATTATGGAAACCACGAAGCCTAGTAACATGTTTGGGTCGGGTTTTGACCTGCTGAACGCATCATATTGGAGATGGCACGGGTGATTACAGGGGCGCGGAGAGTAAGCCTGAGGTCGGCGCTCGACTAGTATGCAGCCGGTCGGCCCCTAGGTACAATGGTTCCTGTTGATCCAGCGACTATCTTTTACCCAAACAGTGCAAACGGTGACCTAAGGTGCCGTTGTACAGGCATGTCTGGGTTTGTGTGGGGAATATTTTACCAGCTGGTTAGGAATCGATTCGAATCGCCATCACTCCTAGATAGTGAGTACTTGACTTGAGCACCAGCATCGTAGTAACAACTTGAACAAAGAGATAAGATGGTTATGATGTTGATGCTGAAAAATGCTCAACTAGAAATGGTTACTAATCTTGCCTGATTATCACACCATGATTATTTAGTTCAGGTGCTAATCTAGTATGATCAGGATAATGACTCTAAAATGCAAAGCTAGAAGGTTACATTAATTGTTCTTAATAAACTTAAGCTTTTATGCAAAGAACTGAGTCAGCTAGCCTCCTTATAAAGCATGCATACTCCTTGGAGTCAATTTATTTTAAGTTTATGACAGGTAAGTCTAGCTGAGTACATCCTTGTACTCAGGGTTTATTCCCATGTTGTTGCACATGGAGAAATGTTCTATGGCTATTGCCAGACTTGCTTCTACCCAACTATGGGAGATGAATAGACCTCGGGCAAGGTCGCTCCATATTACCGTATCTACATGCTTTTGTTGGATTTCAATGTGGACCTGGCACTATGTTTAAAGCTATGTGTGCGTTTGTGAACCAAAACTATATTTGCTTCCGCTATTTGAACTTGATCTTGGTATTGTAATAACTCTATTATAACTCCGATGTAATCCACTATGTGCGAACTTTATGTAATATTATGAATGGTATATATTGAACCTCATTCGATCTGGGTAAGAAGTTGAGATGTTTGAAATCCTTCGAGATTTCATGGACTACCGGGTTAATATGGGCACAATGTGCTAACTAAATTGCCTCGGCGGTTTATTTAGTATCTTGGGTTTATATTAATTGGGCGGTTCTGTTACACCTTCCCCGCCACGCATCCCCCATGCATCCTCGCCGCCTCAGCGGGCTGCCGCCACGGAGCCGTGGCTGCAAAGGTCTCGTCGTCATCGGTCATCAGAACCGCCATGTCGTCGCTCAACTTCGAGACCTCCGTCTTTAGGAAGGAGAAGGTGTCCCTAGCCGACCATGAGGAGGTATGATTTGTAGGCCTGCCCCTGCTTCCCTGTGCGAACCCACACACGCTGCTGATTTTGCTGGAGGTTGAAGATGAACATGATGCATGGAGCCCACATGTCATTGAGATGAGCTGCTTGGACCCATGTAACGAGGAGAGAGAAGCTGGGCAGGGACAACAAGGTCATTTCCCATGCCCAAATAGCTGTGTTGGCATGCCATGTCAGGAAAAGTGGTAAAAATGTATGGTTTCATGAGCAACGCTGGTAAAATAATATGGGAATCTGGTAGAGTGAGATCCGGAGAGTGGCTCTCCGTTATAATGGTAAAAATGTAAATGTCTCGACTTTCCCTCTCCGTTATAATGGTAAAAATGTAAATGTCTCGACTTTCCCTTTAACTCAGTTTTTTAGCAATCCCTTTAACTCAGTTGAGAAAGGAGAAAGTCTACACTACCGTATTCACTCCTTGTAATTCATTTCAATTTTTTATCCATCACTCGTCTTATTTAAAAATTTATTTAAAATATTTTTGTTGCATCTTATTTATTAACAAAAAGATCATAAAAATGTTATAAATTTGACTACGTTTCCTTAAAGTGTTTAAATAAGACGAATGGTCAAACTTGAGGTCAAAAAAATCAAACGTATTACAATCTCAAACGGAGGGAGTATTTAGGATGGTCTAGGTATATAACCCTAAAACCACACATTAAACTTTAGAAAACCCGACAAATAATCTCTAGTGGTATTGGGAGGTGGTTTCACTTATCTGGCGATCCATGTTGGCTAGTTTTTTGCGTCGTGGTTTTTGGGCCCACCTAACACATAAGTTAGACACCCTAATGCAATTGTGTTAGGGATGTGACAACATCTGTGCGTGTTTGTGGACGTGTCAGCAATGCACCCTGGCTTAAGGTAATGGCTTCGCGGCGAGATTGTGGCAGTGACGAGCAGAGCCAACTACTGCGGTTAGGGCGAGTCGTTGTCGGTGATCGTTGTGGCTGGCGAAGTGGAGTAGAGCTGGGAGTCTGCTTTCATATAAAAGCTCTAGTCGGCACAATGGTTGCAGCGCAAGCCTGCTGGAAGACTCTGTCTCTATAGCGATGCTTAGGCATTGATGTTCGACAACTTCCGTCATCTGTAAGTCTCGTCCACAATTCTTGCTATGCAGAGCAAATGTGTCTGCCAATTCAAAAGGATGTAGGAGGATGGCAGGGCATTAATGGGAGGAGCAGAGCACGTCACATGACTACATAAGCAACTATCAAATTTGTGTAGAGGATGGTGGCCAGTGAACTAGCTCCAAAGTTTAGTGTGCATAATGCTAGGGCACCAAGGAGGGGGCTTTATACCCGACCTTACCTAGGTAGGCTATGGATGGTGGGGAATAGGCAGGGGCATGTGTAGGGCGATCAAGCCCCTTGGGCTAGGGTTTGAGGCTCGGTGGGAGTGTGCGGTGACCTTGGTGCTTGAAAGCTCTTGTTTGGTTTTGGCTAATTGATGACACACTTAGTTGCTAATAATTTCATTAAGTGTATGTAGAATATATTAGCAACATGTGATGAAGAGCATGGTGGCATGGAGATGACCAAAAGATCATGGTGATGGACATGGTGTACATGTTGTCTTGATAGGGCTTTTTGGTTTGGTGATTGAGATACTATAAAGAGTGTGATCACATTTAGGATAGATAGTCGTACTATCAAGAGGGGAAGTCACGGTTATCTCATCAACCAAGTGCCACTAAGTCCATACTTTTTTAGCATATGCATTTTGATCTAGTGACTTCGAGAAAATCCTTTTAAAATGGTTGTGAAAAAGCTTGATTGGCACATTTGCAAAGGTGGTGGAGTTTGAGTGATGAGATGGGTTTGGGTATTCGATGCTTTTGAGAAATTAAAGTGTCTATTTTCTATTACGCCGGAGGCAAATTTATTGGTAGAAAGGAGATTGTTCTATCGAAGTGTTTTTGCTGATTTGTGAGTGTCCAGACCATAGTCAGTTGAAGGCCAGAGCTGGCATCGGACGCATCCAAGGTCTAGCCCATGCATGACGCCAGCGTCTAGAGCTGACTACTGGCGTGCGTGCCGAACCTCCAATGTGTCAGACGCTGGGCTGTCTAGCATTGGACACGTCCGGAGAGGCTTCAGACGCAGTCCAAAGAGCATGTAATCGGGGATGGCCGTCGGACGCGTCCGGAGCTGAGCATCAGACGCTGGGTCTGAGCAACCGGACGCTCCAATGGCTAGTTTGATCGGCGTTGTTTTGTGTGTGTCGGACGCGTTCGATGCTTGCGTCTGGCATGTCCGGAGCCCCCAAAAAAATCTGTTTCAAAGGGTAATGGTTGGATTGAGATGACACCTCTATAAATAGATGGTGGCCGGCCTTGGGAGGTATCTCTTACCCATTCTAACATACTTGAGCACTCTTTGAGCTAAAGAGAGACTCCCTCCACTCATCTCCTTGCATCATTGTGACATTCTTGTGAGATTAAGTGATAATCAAGTGCATTGCTTTGAGTGTTGCATCTAGAGGTACTTGTTCTTCGAGTTTGATGCGGATTTCTTATTACTCTTGGGTGATTCCCGTCAGCCTAGAAGGTTTGGAGCAACAGCGGTGTTTGAGCTAGAGTTGGTGATTGTTTGAGGCCACACCAGTGATATTTGTGAAGGGTTCTTGAGCCTTCCCCATGGGAGATCCAATTGGCTATTCTAGTGCATTGCTCGTGGCTTAGAGGATCCCCATCTTGTGTTGAGAGTGCCGCGCCCGACTGCGGGTTGGCTAGGTGACGCCATTTAGCGGGCACATCTCCAAGTGGGTGTATCGTCACAACGAGGACGTAGCTTGCCGGAAAGCAAGTGAACATCGGTAAAAATCATTGTGTCATTTTGATTGCCGAGGATCCATCTTTGTGTTTGCGATTGTTATTGATTGGTTCATCACCTCTACATCGGCGGTATAATAATTCAAACCCCTCTCTTGCACTTACATTCATAGATATATCTTGTAGTGCCAGTTGTCTTGATTAGCTTCTTGTGTAGCTTGGTTATCGTTTTCTTGCTCTCTAGAAGTAAATTAGCAACCTAGGTTTGTTGGTGTGGTTAGTGATCATAGCCTATCTTACTAGAATTGTTTAGGTGGCTTGCATAGCTTAAGTGAGCTAGTGCTAGTGAGCTTCGCCTTCTTAAGTACTAACCTTTTGTCTTAGTGCTTTGCAAGAATTTTTTATAGGCTATTTACTCCCCCTCTAGCCATTTAGGACCTTTCAAAGCGCTCCCATTTTTGAGCGGCACTAGTCAAGGGGACATAGTAATGTGGTGGTAGAGGGGCCCGATAGTGGGTGCAGGCCATGACGCCTGCATCACAGCAGGTGCGGGCATCAGTAGAGGCAGGTTGCGGCGTGAATCGTCAATGTGGCAGTAATCTAGAGGTGCGACGAATGCGGTTGAAACACGAACGCCTTGGATGACCTTTTCCATCTTCATCTAAGCTAGCACTGGCAGAGCGCGTGGTGAGAAGCAAAGAGGGACAGGGGGAGGGGATGACAGGCAGGGTCCACGACTCGGTGGCACGAGGGGCAAGAGAGGACATGTGCAAACACGGGCGCCTCTAATGTGAGGTAGTGGCTTCTCGTGTTTACGCCAATATGAGCATGAGCTATAGGCCACAACTAATGATGGTTGTGCGAGCACGAGTGGCTGGCTTGGGTCGGTTTGCTCCTCCTCCTCTTTTTTCTATCTATTTTCTATACATTTATGATCTATATGTTTACTATGTGGACTCCATTTAGTCTCCATAGAGTGGGGCAATAGGCGAGCAGATAGAGAGGGGATAGGGATAGGGGCAGGCCTCAGGCACTAGAATAACGCATGACCACGTGTGGCGTGGTGTGGACTGCTCGGAGCATGGAGGCATCGAGAGCAATTGCTTGCCCTGACAAAGCTGAGTGGTGAGGTATGTGAAGGAGACAAAGTGGGGTGGGGGGGAGGCACATGTTTGCGTAGAAAATCACAGGCCGAGAGGCTCAAGCACTATGATTTCACCGCTGCAGTGGTAGGAAGATCTTGGTGACTCTTTTTTATTAATATAATATAATAATTATATAGATATAGATATATATAGATAGAGATAGAGATATAATCAAATTAATTGATATTAATATTAATTATATAAAAATACAGATACAGAAGAGACGGGGGAGATTGTCCAAAGTCCGTCAATGATCTCTCTACATACCAACATTGTTTGCAATCAGAAGAATCGGGTTAATACTAAACACATTGTGTGAGATACGCTGTTCGGGCGGTCGGCAGCAAACAATGCGACTGCCTCAAGCAACGAACCAGACGAGGAGAAATGTTGTGCACGGGCCGGATAAGCTTCTGACCAAGCGAGTCAGTAGTTCATTCATTCGTTAACCGGTGGCTCTTTGGTCGTTCCATTCGCAGGGTCCCACCTCCAGCCCCGCCACCTCCACCGCCTCCCTCCTCGTCCCCTCCCGAACCCGGAATAGGCCGGCGCCACTGGGCCGACGGCATCCGCCGGGCGCTGGGTAAGATGGCGCGCGCCGCTACCCTGTGGAACCTGGCCGGCATTGTGGCGGCGGGCGGGCGCCGCGTGCGCGCCTGCGGCCAGCGGTGGGATGCCGGCTGGCGCGGCTTCCGCGCGGGGGTCTCCAGGGGCGGGGGCAGGGCGGCGCCTCGCGGCTCGCACCACTCGTCGGCCTCGACGGCGCGGCAGGCGGGGCCGCTGCGCGGCGCGTCGACCATGGCGGGGAGCAAGGGCTGGGTCACCGGCGGATTCCAGAGGTAGTAATAATGGCGCCGATGTGTGGGTTAATGTTGTCTGTTTTTTTTAATCAACACTATCGATGTGTGCCAGTATCGTCATGTTCATAGGTAAACGTTTATCTAGATATATTAAGGGTGGTGGTGCCCAAACTTCTTATGTTCGAGATGTTCAAGGAGGAATTTGTTAGTTGGATATGATTAGCTTGATGATGGGCATTAAGATGCAAATCTAGGATGATGACGTAGGATATTATTAACAGACAGGTTTATTTTCTTTTCTCTCAACTAAATGTTTAGGGCCTCTTTGTCACACAAGATTCTGGGTCGACAAGGTCTGGTACGCTACCCGCGTGCCCAGGTGGGGTCGACGAACCTGGGTCGAGGGTTGATGCTTTCGAACCTGTTTTTTGTGGCCATGGATAAGATACAAAGAAAAGTTTCCATGATATACAACTTCATGTTAATTTTCCTCCAAAATTTCTGTACATTCATGCATTGCATTGGCATCCATAAGAATTTCATAGGATTCAATACCTTGTTCCTAAGGGACATAGGAAATGTTCCAATAGGATTGGAATCCTTCAAATTACTATTTTTTTTCTTTTTTCTTTTGATGCAAAGGTAGCCATATCTTACTTGGTTAGTGGAAGCTTGGAACAGCAAGCGGTTGATATGTGTTTTTCATTTTGGTGTGGATGACATGATAGATGGATATATCTAATTTTACTATTGGCATTTAATATTTTGTTGTGGACTTGTTATCCTTTAATAGTTGCATTATTCTTGCAATACCAATTTTGTCTGCTCAATACTCAAATCTACTAAACATTGAGGCACTACTTGTACTGATTTAATGTCAAATAACTTTCTTGGCAGCGAGGATGGCAAGCTGACCTGTGGATATTCAAGCTATATAGGGCGGAGGTCTACTATGGAGGACTGCTATGACATTAAGTTAACTAAAATTGATGAACAACCAGTTAACCTGTTTGGAGTATTTGATGGTACCATTTTCAGTCTTGCCCTCATTAGTTTGTGACTCCTTGTGCATTACATTTCTTTATGCCTTGGTCTATTAGGTCATGGAGGAAACCTTGCTGCTGAATATCTGAAGGATAATCTGTTAAAAAACCTTATGAAGCATCCTGAGTTCCTGACAGACACAAAGCTTGCAATAAGTAATGCATTTTACTTCTGTTTAGCAGTGTCTTTTCATCTGTTGAAATCATTTTTAATGCTGCAAACTCATTTATTTTCTGTTACTTTTGCAAATCACAGACAGAACATTTCTTGAAACTGATGGAGATATCATAGAAACTATATCCAGTCCGTATAGAGATGATGGCTCAACAGCTTTGGTTGCTGTTCTGATTGGCAATCATTTATATGTGGCAAATGTTGGTGATTCACGTGCTGTTGCTTCAAAAGGCGGCAAAGGTAAAGTGGCAGCAAGAAAGAAAAGACCAAAACATACATCATCAACTTTTATCACATTTGTAAATTACTATTATTTTTTATTATATTTGTATTATGATTTTCTATACAATATACTGGAGCATGAACAGTTGAACCAGTACTCTGTTTCACTTCCATCATCAATGGTATCCAAGAAAAAAAATACTTCCATCATCAAGAGGAGTGGTCCTTGTTTGTTGTTTCTAACCGTATGAGTAGGGAATATAAACTCTGCTGAACTGAAAATTTATTACTGTACACTACTTCATTATGTTGCTATTTTGCCTTGATAAGCTTTCATGACCCTGAATCTATCAATATTAATCATTCTTTGGTTTATTTGCTATCTGTGAAGAACAATTAAATGTGCTATTTGTTTCTGTGCTATGTAGCTGTCCCATTGTCAGAAGATCACAAACCAAACAGGACAGATGAACGGAAGCGAATTCAGGATGCTGGAGGTGTTGTTATATGGGATGGTAAGCCTTTTAATCCTTAGAATACTTTTGATGTATTTAAGCCTGCTTACTTGGGTCAGCCTTTTTTTTCCTACAGAATCCTCAAAATATTTAGTCTGAACCACAAGCCCTCTGATTTAAGCAATTCAGTGTTTCACATTTACTTTTAATGGGGTGACATCTGATTGCATCAATATATGTTTTCCTGTTTGTCACATGGTTGAAGGTGCTTTGTAAGTATTAATTGGTTATTGTCAATCTTCATTTGATATTAGCAGTCCTGCAGATACATGGAGGGTTGGTGGAATTCTAGCAATGTCCCGTGCATTCGGCGATCGTCTACTGAAGCAGTATGTGACAGCAGAGCCTGAAATTCAGGTAGACATTTGAAGTCTAATTAAAACTCCAGTAGTTTTGAACTTCGGATGTACCTAGAAAAGGCTTGGTATGGTTGGTCTTAGAACTAAAAATAGCATACATCAGTCTATCTAGCAAGCTAAAAGGAAAAAAAAGATCTTTTTACTAGCCTGCCCTTTACTGATATATTGATGTTACCTTTGTATCAATATCAAGCCCCAGCCTCTGCACATTTGTGCAGGGATGGCTGCTGGCTATTTTCCCTTCCCCAGACCCCGCAGTGCGGGAGCCTACGGCACTGGGTACGCCGTTACCTTTGTATCAATATTTTAATGAACACCAGTAAGTATTCATGTTGTTGCAATAACCATAAAAAGTGGGTATTAGTGATCTAAGATGATATGCCCATAGTTTCTTGAAGAAGTTTGTTTAAGGTTTTCATCGCCTGATGTTTTAGGGGTACTATGTGGGATGTGGGAAGTGTTAAGGGACTTCATTTGTGGAAAGGAATATATATATTCTTCCGTTTCTTACTTTTTTTCGTGATAAGGAAATGGGTGTCAGATGAAACAAAGATCAAGGGAAATTTTTGTTTAACTCTGGACAACCAGGCAATAAATAATATTAAAACAATTAATGGAGTTGGCTGTCATGGTTTCTCCTGATGTATTTGTCACATGAGACTACTTGGCAAGTGTTTAGCCATTTGCTATTGCTCTAATTATTTTTCTGAAGAGGTATACCACATCTTGAAATGCAAAATACTTGGGAATCAGGATAACCAACCATCACTATCACGGTTTCTACTTTCTACCAATGATGGTACAATAAAGTGTGAACCGTAAGTTTGCCTCCTTTTGAGCTAGCATCTGGCCAAAAAGGGCAGAAATCTTTTAAGCTGTTGACATAGCTCTACTGGAGTCTGGAAGTAATATTCTGGAGTTTAAGGTTACCAAGTTTGAGTCATGATAGTACAAGGATGTGGTAACGTGTGTCCGAACATATGATGGCGACACCAGTGACTTTTCAATTAAAATAGGGCTACATCAAGGGTCAGCATTGAGCCCTTATTTATTTGCTTCGATGATGGATGAGATCACAAGGGACATACAAGGTGATATCCCTTGGTGTATGCTCTTTGCTGATGATGTGGTGCTAGTTGACGAGACAAGGACAGGGGTTAATAGGAAGTTAGAACTATGGAGGCACACGTTAGAGTCGAAAGGGTTTAGACTTAGTAGGACAAAGACCGAGTACATGAGGTGCGACTTCAGCGCGACTAGGAATGAGGAGGGAGACGTTAGTCTCGATGGGCAAGTGGTGGCCAAGAAGGATACTTTTCGGTATCTAGGATCGATGCTACAAAAGGATGACGACATCGATGAAGATTTTAGGCATAGAATTTCAGCCGGTTGGTTGAAATGCCGTCAAGCTTCAGGCGTCCTCTATGACAAAAGGGTGCCTCAGAAGTTAAAAAGTAAGTTTTATAGGACAACGATTCGTCCGGCGATGCTATACGGTGCTGAATGTTGGCCTACAAAAAAGCGACATATCCAGCAATTGAGTGTAGCAGAGATGCGTATGTTGTGATGGTGTTGTGGGCACACAAGGAGGGATAGAGTCCGGAACGACGATATTCGGGATAGGGTTGGGGTGGCACCAATTGAGGAGAAATTGATTCAACACCGGTTGAGATGGTTTGGCCATGTCCAACGGAGGCAACCTGTGGCGCCGATGCGTAGTGGGTTCTAAAGCGGGTTGATAATGTAAAGAACGGTAGAGGTCGACCTAAACTGATTTGGAACGAGTCGGTTAAGAGAGACCTTAAGGAGTGGAATATCCCTAAAGATTTAGCTATGGATAGAAGCGCTTGGAGACTAGCAATTAACGTGCTTGAACCGTAATTCTTTTTTGTTGTACCCTCTATGTGTCTTTTGTTTTCTGGTCTCTTTTGGCTAGCCTACCCTAACATGTTTAGGATAAAAGGCTATGTTGTTGTTGTTGTATTATAGTCTATTAGTCTTAATGCACTTTCTTGGCATGCGCTCGACCATAATCTTTGGGAAAGGTGTTCTTTTAGAAGTCTGGTTTCTTTTGTGTTAGATAATGGCACTGGAAAAATAATGTTTGGTAATGATATGCAAAAACGCAGGAAGAAGAGGTCAGCAGTGACTTGGAATTTCTGATTCTTGCTACCGATGGGCTTTGGGATGTTGTGCGAAATGAGGTATCCTCTTGAATGCTACCTTGAATGGTCGATTGAGGCAATCTGGCATTGCTTATGTGATTCAAGAAGAGAGCATGACATTAGATACTACCTAGCTACTAGTATGATTTAGGAAGGTTGCTCTGTTCTATTGAAGAAGAACAAAACCTTAATGATCAATTTAAACTGGGCATGCTATCCCATAGACTGTCTCAAACTCATACACTCTTGCTGGCGTGAGTGCAATTTTGTTTTAACCTAATATGGTTTAGGGTCTTATTAGCTCCATCGCTAATCATTGTTTACCATCTTTTGTCAACAAGGATGTCATTGCCGTTCTGAAAGCGGAGGATGGACCTCAGGCTGGAGCCGTGAAGTTGACAGAAATTGCCTACTCCAGGCGCAGCACAGACAACATCACATGCATCGTTGTGCAATTTCACCATGACAAGTAGGAGTCCTATAGGACTCGGATATTATGCCTGGTGGTAGCAAACTTTTGTCTATTAGAATATTAATAGCAAATATGCCCGTACGTTATAATAGAAATTATAACTTGTGTCATTTATTCTAGCACACTTTAGAGTCATATAACGTACGTTGGTTGGACATATGCTATCTAACTCGTATGAATATAAATCATGAGTATAGACGGCTATGTCTATGGCTAGCGACGTTACATATTCATTTTACAGTGTGTGGTGGCAGCAGCTGCCCTCAACAGCGACGCTAAGGCCAGTGGCGGCTCCCGTTCATTTGGCCTTGTGTGCCTTGCTACCGTCATCATGGCCTTCTACATCCAGTCTAACGCGGACGAGGTCCTCGCAGCGTCAGCTAGCTAAGCTCGCCGCCGTCCCTGGATAAGTGGACCTGGTTGGCAGTGTAGGCTGCGGAAACCGGGGCGCGGAGTCTTGATCTGATTTTCACTTGGATCAATTCGTGCTAGCCAAGCTCGTTGCCTTGCCTGCACAAGCGGACCTTGATGGCGGCGCTGAGGCACGTCGCGGACACTTTGGGCGACCTAGAGGCTTGATCGGATTTTCAAATCGATCGATTTGTGTATGGTGGATTGGTTTGATTTTATAAGCTATTTGTGTTTCCGGATCTATTTTCATTTGAGTTTGGATTTAGATGAGAGACCATCCATAATGATAAGTGTCAAAGTTGAACGACGACAACACAGACAATTCTTATTCATATCAAGTTTTTTGACTATTTTTTTCATCTTTGCTGTTGCGTACTATTTTTATTGGATTTGGATTTACCTTTTACCTGATCTTTACCGTCCGAATAGAAGGTAGAATGCCATAATTAAATAATCCTAATTCTAAACGGACTCTGAACGCAAACGGGAGAAAAGACAGAAAATTAAATATAATCCTAATTCTGTACAGATTAGACGTCGAGGAGAGGAACCTACCGTCACCGATCTAAACACAGAGGTAAAAAAAATTGGGTAAAGAAATTTTTACTTTTTATAGATATATATAGATTAGTTAGTTTTACCTGATCTGAGGATGGACCTCAGGCTGGAGCCGTGAAGTCGACGGAAATTGCCTACTCCTCCTATTAAGGCATGAGCAGCCCTGAAAGAGATCCCATACCCCTTTTATATTTAGATTGTATGGCATAATATACCTTATGCAAATAGAATTCTAGGGTTCCTTTATTTTCTTATGGAATAAGAAGAATTCTTCCATTCTCTTTTTATTTTGGTTTTCCCCAAAGAAAAACTCTTCGAGGGAGTGGAATTCCTAGTCCATTTTTCTTTTGAAAAAAGAAAATAAAAGACTATTTCAATTCCTATATAACTCTTATGTATCAGAATATGAATTTTTGTTGTTGTTTTTTCGTAAACAATCTTCTTGCTCGGGCATTCATTGTTTTGATCCGTAAGAAAAGACATTTCAAATCTTTACAGCGTTCCTGCCTTGGGGACGTGGCCACGTCATCGGAAAAAATGGAACGCTGGATTTCGATCGGACGGCTGAAATCGCTTCAAAAGTCGTTTTTCATGTGCACTGTTCATGTATGAATTGCTACGCGTACCCGCGAAATGTACCCAGGAATTTGGTACAGTTACTGTTCACATAGGAATTGGTACGGGTACACGAGAAACGTACCCAGAAAAATGAAATAAGCATTTTTCCTTTCAAGAAAATTTATAAAAAATTTCTAAATAAACTAAAACTACCCTAAATCCTACCAAAATATTTTGCACCCCTACTTCGTTGTCCAAAACTAAAAATAATTTTCAAATTTATATCATAGACCACGTACAATCGTATTTCAGTAATTCAACATGATAAAAAGCAACAAAACTAAATAAAAATTCTAAATAAATAATTTAGTACCCAAAACATATTACACTACACACTTAATACAAATATACACATATTACGTATTAAAAAAAGAGGGCCTACTTTAGCGCGGCAACGCCGCGCCATATTCTAGTGATGAGTATATAAATGAAATTTCTTCAGTTATTTTTAAGTTTTAGCTACTCAAATAATTATGCACTTTTATATCGCTCATTTGATGCACGGATACAAACTGCTGATTCTTGACTTTTGTTCTGGCCTTCTCGACCCTTTTCCCTACTCAAATTATTATGCACTTTTATATCGCTCATTTGATGCACGGATACAAACTGCTGATTCTTGACTTTTGTTTTGGCCTTCTCGGCCCTTTTTCCTACTCAAATTATTATGCACTTTTATATCGCTCATTTGTTGCACGGATACAAACTGCTGGTTCTTGACTTTTGTTCTGGCCTTCTCGGCCCTTTTCCCTGATTTGCAGTATGTCCAAATTGTTAAAGCCTGAATTTTAGCGAATTTCAGTCAAAGCATGTAGAGACTAGAGAGTATCTTCTTCTGAAGGATAGTTTGTTTGCGTCCCGAGGTCTAAAGAGTTCATATGAATGCATTTAGGAATATCTAGCTTAACCGAAGCGAATAGTACAATTTCGGATAACAGAACCAACCTAATAATCAAAGCTCTAAACAAACAACCGTAATCAACGACGATCGGACGGCTTGTGAGAGCTCCTGACCTGAGCAACCTCTCTAGCAACTCCTCTAGAAAGCAAATCACAATCCCATTCGTAGAGCCTGGTCTAAAACCCCTGGCCCTGAGCCAGGATCCCACCAAATCCACCCTCTCATCCTTAAACCCTAAGCCGCAGCAGCGGCGATGAAGGCGACGAGCCGTCCACCCGCAGGCCCTCGGTCGGCGCATCCAGGGGCGGCCGAGGTGGGCGGGACTCCAGGGGTTCGTTCCCGAGGTCGAGGATGGCCGGCGGTGAGTTTGGTGGCGATAGTCGCGGCGGCTTCGAGCGGAGGGGGAGGGTGATGAGTAGTGACCTGGAGGATGATGATGATGATTCCGGGTTCGGTTCCTCCAGGGGAAGGCGGGGACTGGGTGAGAGGTCGTCGGGGTTCGTGAGAAGAGGAGGGAGGGCGAATGGGTTTGATGAGGAGGCCACATTTAGGTCCCCTAGGGGGCAGCCAAGCCAGCGCGGGAGGGGTTCAGGTATGGCAAGAAGGGGAGGGAGGTACAGCGACTTCGACCGAGATGGTGGTGATGGTGACACTGGATTTGGATCTTCAAGGGGAAGACGTGGTGGCAGTGGACAACTGTCTAGATTGTCACAAAGAAGAGGGAGGGTGAGTGATTTAGATGACGATGAGGACAGTGATGATGATTTGGTTGGGTTTGGAGATCGTGACGGAAAGCAGCATCATAGTCGCAGGAGAGGGGGGAGGGAAGACACAGTTGGGCTGCGCCGAGGCCGGGGCAGGAGGGATTTGGGACGGGACCGTGATAGAAGGATGTCCGGTCATTCGCAGAGAAGGGGGAGGGGAAGTGATTTAGATGACGACGAGGATGACGATGCTGGTCTGGATGGGTTTGAGGATTCTAGTGTAAGGCAGCGAGGTGGCAGGAGAGGCAAAATGGCCAAGAGTGTTGGATCACATCGGGGTGGGAGGGACAGCGATGTGGATTTTGGGCACCGCCAGCCGAGGGGTGCGAAAAAATTCGACTTCGGCTTGTCAGAGGATGATGATGAGGCGGGGGAAGTTGATGAGGATGATGAGCCATCTGGGTTCGAAGATGACCTTTTTGATGATGAGGGTGTTGAGGAGGATGTGGGACAGATAACAGGTCATAAGTCTGGCTCATCTATGTCAGCTGAAGATGAGCCAGCTAAACATGAAAGTGTACAGGGCAGCCGAAGTACTGGTGGTGGCGATTCTTATCTGAGCCAGAAGAGGTAGCTCTTAACTCTTAGTGATGTAAATTAATATTTATGGCTCTCTTAGGTAGCTAGCTAGCTAGCTAGCTTGTTCTTCTTTTCTTGATGCGAATGCAATTATTGATCTGCATCAATGAAAATAGGAGAAAAATGATTGTTCATATTCTTTTAATTGCCAAGTATAAATCATGATAACTTTGATTATCTGTAATCTACTTGTGAACTTCTATGATGTTTGACCCATTGACTGCATCGATTCCATGACAGCTATCACTAGTACTTTATTGTTGAAACCTTCTACTTCTGCTTCCAACTTGGCTGCAACATCTCCTATCCTTTGTGTTGTTTGATGAGTTTCTGACTTGGTGTAATAGATTCCGGTTTACTTGATGTGGAAGTGTTATTAGAATCCTAAGTATTTCCAGGCAGCAAAGACCTGTGAATCTGAAGACATTAAGGCTGTGGAGGAATTGTGAGTGTGCTTTGAGGATCATTCAGGAGACCTATGTCTTAGTTTAACAGTCATCTCAGTCATGGTTTGCATCTACGGGCACTGGAATTGGTATTTGAAATTCACAAACAATGCACATTTTGAATTCATAATAGGTAAGGGATTGAAACTGTTAAAAGACGGAGCATTGGAGGAATGATATACAGATAGATTGCTTTGTTTATATTACTCACCAACATTGTAGATATTGCTTTTGGCATTTAGGCTATTAAATTGTGAGCCCACACTCTTGGTTTCTTTGAACTTCTTAGCATAGTTTTTTGATGATTTGTCTTCATGACATAATTTGGAGGACTTGGCAAACTGTTGCTAAAATTTTCCTGATTGATTGATGGTGCGGTTGATGTTGCTACTACAACTTTATTTTAACAGACAACTTTTTAAATATCTCTGTTCAATTTCTGTGCAGCTTGTAATAAACGATGATAACAGCTCATTGAATATTACTTAACTTCTCACCATGCTTTGATCAAGTTATGTACATATATATTGGCATTGCATATGCCTATGAGCTATGACTGGCTCTGCGTGTAGATAAACTGCTTTTCCCTAAATAATTCTGAATTTCATATATGTACCAAATGGTATATGCTTCAGTGATAGTCTACACTCTTTCCCGATGGATGTTCTTTCATTTCCTGACAGGTTTGATGAATGCCCACTATCTCCCTTGTCACTAAAAGGTGTTAAGGCTGCTGGGTATGAACAGATGACTGCTGTTCAGGAGGCCACTCTTCCTATCATACTTCAAGGTTGATTTCAGTGTTCTTTTTTTTATGTTTGCCATTTTTGGATTTACTTAATGATATAGCTTTTGTTTCAGCAAATATTTTGAGGTTCATTGCACACGCAAAGGACAGTTACCCACACATTTCTACTTTCTTGTCTTTTCTCGTTTCAGCTCTTTGTACCTTCATTTTTGAATGTTCGATATTGTTTTTCATGAACTACATGGGTAAACATGTTGCTTACATTTTTTATCATCTGTTAGTGAATCATCCATTATTTATATTGAATTTATTTGTACGCCTTTGCAAATGCCAATATATCTCACAGTTGATGTGAACATGTTTGGACCATTTTAGTCATGTGAACTGCTACCTTGAAACAAATGCATAGATTATTTTTCTTTTTGGGAGACAGATGCGCATCCTGACATCCATAGTCCATATATAATTCTATATATGTACATTATTGCATAAGTTGGAGTGCAAAATTGTTTTCTTAAAATTCATATGAAAACGACACGTTTTGGGTGAATATGTACTAGAAGACAATCACATGATTTTTTTCTAATAAACATGCACTTGAATTTTATTATTTTCATATGAATTTTAGATTGAGTTTGCATCTAAATTTTTGTGACAATGTATGTGCATCATATCATTTTTCTTTAACACTTCTAGGTATGTGTTCCAAGGGGTTTTCACGATTGCACCAAAGGGGTGGTTTGTGCCAAACACTTTGCCTTCAAAGCTTCAACTCACGTATAGTCTGGAATCTTTAGGATTATCTGAACCCCAGTCTGACGGAGGTGTTACAGAACTTAGAAGAGATATTGAATTTCTCTTTGTAGTTCTATCTGTATGTCTGTTTATGAAATCAGATGTGCACAGATTTTGTTGAGAAAAAAATGCATAGCTGTTCCTTGAAGTTGAGTAATGTTTCCTTTAAGTTGAAGCAGCCTGAAATTTTTGTTAACCATGCATAGTTCTCTTTGCATTAAGTATCCAGAGCTGAAGATATTGGGTGGGGAAGAGTTTCACAAAATTGTAGTTCTCTTTGTCCAATGGTTCAAGTAAAACAATGTCCTCATGTTTTCATGTTATTTCAAAGTAGTATTTTATTGTGAGTCAGGCAATCTGAACTGCATTAATATGAATATAAATTTTTAATTAAAGCACATGATTGTGAAAGAAGTTTATTTCCACTTGATTTCCATCTTTTCTAGTCTGTTCTCACCTATTAGCATGTCTTCTCTCTACAGGGAAGGATGTACTAGCCAAAGCAAAGACAGGAACTGGAAAAACTGTAGCTTTCTTAGTAAGTACCCTTCTGAACAGTGAATAGTATTTTTTTTCTCTGACTTTGAGTATAATGATCAATTGTTTTACATTCAGCTACCAGCAATTGAAGTTGTTTCCAAATTACCCCCTGTTGATCGTGATCTAAAGAGACCTCCCATCAGTGTTGTTGTAGTGTGCCCTACACGTGAGCTTGCTGATCAGGCTGCTGCAGAAGCTAACAAGCTTCTTAAATTCCATCCATCGATTGGAGTGCAGCTTGTAATAGGCGGCACTAGAATGGCTCTCGAACAGAAGCGCATGCATACGAACCCTTGCCAGGTGATTCAAATTATCTTATTGAATAATCCTGCGAAATGTGTTGACTTTTGTTCTGTGTCTGACCCAAAAAGCTGAATTGTTGAATTACAGATTCTAGTAGCTACTCCTGGAAGGCTTAGGGATCACATGGAGAACACTCCAGGGTTTCCTACAAGGTTGTTAGGTGTCAAAGTTCTAATTCTCGATGAAGCTGATCGCTTGTTAGATATGGGATTCCGGTCAGATATTGAAAAAATAGTGGCTGCACTCCCAAAACAGCGTCAAACACTTCTATTTTCCGCGACAGTTCCGGATGAGGTATCACTGTAGTATACTTGCTGTAATTTTTTCTTTGCTTGGTCAGTATGCCATTAGTTTCTGCTCTTCTTGCTAGGTTCGCCAAGTATGTCATATTGCCATGAAAAGAGATCTTGAATTCGTCAACAGTGTTCAAGAAGGAAGTGAGGAAACACACTCCCAGGTGCTTACTAGATCATCAAATATTATTTTGATTGCTTCTTATTTTGAAAATCCTGGTGCTTATGATTACTGTATTCAGGTCAAGCAAATGTATTTAATTGCACCACTGGACAAACAATTCTCCATCCTATATGGTCTTCTAACTGATCATATTTCCGAAAATGTTGACTACAAGGTAAATTTCAATTGCTATTGTAATCTTTGCATTGTCTTCTGTATACAAATACAACTATGTATCAACAATGATTGAGGCAACAAATGCAGGTGATTGTGTTCTGCACAACAGCAAAAGTAACAAGCCTTGTTTCTGAGCTTCTGTCTGAGTTGAAGTTAAATGTACGTGAGATCCACTCCAGAAAACCTCAAAGCTACAGAACTAGGATATCAAAAGAATTTAAGGAGTCAAAAGGTCTCATTCTTGTTAGCTCTGATGTATCCGCCCGGGGTGTTGATTATCCCAATGTCACACTAGTTGTGCAGGTAAATAACCTCTTGTACAATTTTCTGGTCATGTTTATTTTGTAGAGATTGCAGTTATGGGGTTTTCTACTTACTCTTTATGATACAAATGAGAAATCATAAAATCACTGAATAAATGTGCTTACTATTTGCCATTCTGAAGTTATATCTCCATGCAGCTCATAGCATAGTTGGAAGTCTGAACTTATACTGGTGTGCTTATCTTTTTGCCTGAAAAAAAAGGGCGTACCCAGTGCCGTAGGCTCCCGCACTGCGAACAATATTTCTAATTACAAATTGGAGTATTGACTCATCATGATTGTCACAGTTGGGGGTGCCAACTGACAGAGA
>CM041638.1:22175664-22233669 GCA_023333625.1 Bothriochloa decipiens
CACCTTAGTGAAATTTGGTCAAAAAATTTGCCTTAGCAAATTTTGAACACATTGTCCCTTCTTTTTTGTTCGAAGTGGATGCGTATGCTTCATTTAGAAGCTCAAAACATTTTCACCTTAGTGAAATTTGGTCAAAAAATTTGCCTTGTACTTATTAAATTGGATAAGTTAGCATTTTTTAGATTTAATAAAATGTTGATGCTAACTTACACTTTTGCATAGTTTTTTGCCGATGTGAGAATATATCTTTGATATACTCTTCAGCATTTTGTATTTTTAGATAAGTGAGTTAGAGACATTTCTTTGGGAAACTACTTTCTCATTTATACTTCATAAGGTTTACATAGAGACTGCCTCGTTAAAAAATCAATCACCCTGCGAAGGGTTTTCCCTGGAAAAAAAGAGTGTAGCTCGATTATACTTTGAAATGTAAACTTGCTTGTAATGAAACTTCTACCTCTACTTTTACGGAAAAGTAAACTACTCTTGTAATCTTGCTTATGGATAGTACTTGCGAAGTGCTTCTATGTTCCAGGTGTGATTGAGTTCTTCACCTTTCATATTTGCCAGATGATACACACCTTCCTTGTTTGTTCTTGTGATGATGAAGGTCCTTCCCACTTTTGTTGGAATTTCCCACCGTGTCTTCGTTTCTTTTTCTTTTGAGCATGAAATCTCCTGGTACTAACTCTCTTGGCTTGACTTTCGTATTGTACCACTTTTTTGTTTCAAGTTGATACTTCTTGATGTTTTCAAGTGCTTCGTTTATTTCTTCTTTAAGTAAATCTTTGCTTGTTGCTTGATCTTCTTTTGTGATCATTTGTATGTTTGTTCTTGGCCCTTCATACTTTATTTCTTTGGGAGTCATTGCTTCATCTCCATATTGTAACTTGAATGGAGAAAAGTCTGTTGGCCTTGATTTTGAAGTGTTGTGGGACAAAATTACTCTTGGTAACTCATCTACCCATTTTCCCTTTTTCAGATCTGTCAAGCATTTTAAAATTCCTGTGTAAATTATCTCGTTTGCCCTTTCCACTGCTCCGTTGGACTGTGGATGTCTTACTGATGCGAAGCAAAGTTTGATTCCCAATATTGTCTGAAATCTTCGCTGTCAAATTGAGTTCCGTTATCTACTATGATGTGTCTTGGAACTCTGAATCTGCATATGATATTTTGCCATAGGAACTTTTTCATTGTGTGAGAGGACATGTCGGTGATTGGCTTCGCCTCAATCCATTTGGTGAAATACTCAATTGCTACCACTGCGTATTGATAGTTGCCTTAAGCTGGAGGTAACTTTCCAATTATGTCGATGCCCCATCTTGCAAGTGGCCAAGTTGGTTCAATTGGCTGTAAGTTCCTAGTGCATTGATTTTGCTTCCTGCCATTTGATAACTGTGACATGTCCGGATTATTTCTTTGTTGTCGTTTTGGGCGGTTTACCAATAAAACCCTTGTCTGAAAGCTTTTCTAACTATTGATCTAGCCCCAGCGTGGCATCCACAGATTTCTTCATGTATTTCTCTCAACAGATTTTTTTCCATCTTCTCTTGAGATACACTTTAACAATGGCTCGCAAATTCCTTCCTTGTATAGTTCTTCGTTGATGATTTTATAGCTTCTGGTCTTTTGCTTCATTCTTATTTCATCAACTTCGTTTTCTGGCTCGTGAAATCCTATGAGGAATGCTATGATTGGTGCTCTCCAGTCTTCTCTTTCAATGATGTGTATTTCTTTTGGCTGTTCTTCTTTTGTTTTTGTTGAGGCTTCGGTGATAGTTTGGAAAAATACTTTTGGTGGCAATTCCAGCTTTTGAGCGGTAGCTTTTGCAATTTTATCTGCATCTGTGTTGTCGTTTCTTGAAATATTCTTCACTGTGAATCCAGCGAAGTGTTTCTCTTGATCTCTCAATAGTTGGAGATACTTTGCTAGTTCTAGGTCTCTTGCCTTGTAATGTTTCTCTATGTGCCCAACTACGACTTGAGAATCTGTTTTGATTATTAACTTTTGAATTTCCATTGCCTTTGCTTTGCGAAGTCCCAATACTACTGCCTCATATTCCACGATGTTGTTTGTGCATTGAAAATCTAGTCTTGCTGCATATTTGAGACTAATTCCAGAGGGCGAAGTTATGATTGCTGCTGCACCCCGGCGAAGCCCCAAGCACCGTCACAATAGATTATCCATTCTGACTGCTCCATTTCTTCCTGATTGTACTTTGAAGGTGTCCAATCTGCTACGAAGTCGGCTAGCACTTGGGATTTGATTGTTGTTCTTTTCTCAAATGTGATGAAGTATTGAGACAATTTTGCTGCCCAATTTCTAAATCTTCCAGAGGATTTACAGCCTTGTAGCACTTCTTTGAGTTGTTGATTTGTTGGCACTCTTATTTTATGTGCTTGAAAGTAGTGCTTCAACTTTCTTGATGCCATGAGTACTGCATACGCGATTTTCTCAATTTCTAAGTAGAAAATTTTTGATCCTGACAAGGCTTCGGATGCAAAGTATACTGGAATTTGTCTTGTTGAGTGCTCATTTTCTCCTTCTTGTTTCAACATTGCACTGACTGTACTTTCATTTGCTGATACATATAATAGTAAGTCTGCTGTTGGATCAGGTGTTGCTAAAGTTGAGGGATTGGATAGATGCTTCTTTATTTCTTCGAAGGCTTCTTATTATGCTTGACCCCAACTGAATTTTTCCTTCTTTGCCTTTAGGGCTTGAAATATTGGTAGGCTTCGCTCAACTGATTTTGATATGAATCTGTTTAGCGAAGCCAATCTTCCTATTAATTTTTGGATATCTTTGATGTTCCTTGGTACTTCCATGTTTAGTATTGCCTTCACCTTCTCTGGATTTGGGTCGATTCCTTTCGCAGATACGATGCAGCCTAGGATTTTGCCTATTTGAACTCCAAATGTACATTTTCCAGGTTCAGCTTTAGATTTTCTTTCCTGAGGTTGGAGAAGGTTTCTTGTAGGTCTTCGATGTGATCTTCTCTTTTCTTGCTTTTTACTACCAGATCATCAATATATGTAAGTAAGTTTCCTGGTATTTGATCTTTAAGGACTGTGGAGGTCATTCTGATGAAAGTTGATCCTGTGTTGCAAAGCCCTTCGACCATTCTTTGAAAACATTAAGTTCCAAATGGTGTTTTGAAGCTTGTGAACTCTTCATCTTCTTTTTTCATCCAAATCTGATGATAGCCTGAATAGCAATCAAGAAAACTGAGCATTTTACTTTCTGCTGCTTGATCTACCAAATTGTCTATTCTTGATAGTGGAAAGTTGTCTTTTGGACATGCTTTGTTGAGATCTGTGAAGTCTATACACATTCTCTAGTTTTTGTTTTTCTTCTGCACCATGACTATGTTTGCAAGCCAAGTTATGAATTGTACTTCTCTTATGACTTTTGCATCTAAAAGTCTTTGGACTTCAGCTTTTGCAGCTTGTGTTCTGTCTTCTGACAACTTTTTGAGTTTTTGCTTTTTCGGCCTAACGTTTGGGTCGATATTTAACTTGTGTTCTATGACGTCTCTGCTTACTCCTCCAAAGTCTTGTGCAGACCAGGCGAAGATGTCCTTGTTACTTCACAAGACTTGTATTAGCTTTTTTCTTCTTCTTTTAATAAGTTTGTGCCAATGATAACTTGTCTCTCCGGCACCATTGGATCGAGTCGTACTTTCTTTGTGTCTTCGCAGGGTTTCGCTTTTTCCTGAGTCTTGGCATTTTTAGTTTTGAGCTCGTCTTCTTTTTCTTCTTCTTGTATGACATGGACATTCTTGAAAGCTGGGCTTGAATCTCTTTCTATATTCTTGCTTCTGTTTGATCGCCAAAGATAGTTATGATGCTGTTAATTGCTGGCATTTTCATGCACAAGTATGAATAGCTGATTATTGCTTCAAAGGCATTTAAGCTTCCTCTTCCAAAGATTGCGTTGTATTGACTGCGCATTGCGATTAGCTCTGTTCTTGTATTATTCACTGTTCCAAATGAAACTGGCAGGACACAATTCTGCCAATGGAGTTGATTTTCTTTCCGCCGAAGCCAACTAATGGATGTTCAGCTCTCCCCAAAGTTTTCCTGTCGATTTTCATTGCATCTAGAGTTGCTGAAAATATGATATCAGCCGAGCTGCCGCCATCTACTAGAATCTTTGAGACTGCCCATCCTTCATTGTTTGCTTCTATTACCATTGCGTTCGTGTGAGGGAAATCTTTCAGCTTGAGATCTTGTTCTAAAAATATGATTGGGAGGTGAGACCATCTTATTTTCTTGAATGAGCCTTCTACTGCGATGGAGTTTACTCTTCTGAAATAATTTCTTCTTTCATTTCTTGTGTCAAGTTCCATACTGTTTTCTCCAAAAATTATCATAATTCTGCCTTTGCTTGTGATAATTGCATTTCCATTGCTTGTTGATGCTTCGGGGGTGTTATTGATATGTTGATTTTGGAGATTGCTGTTTGCCACTGAACTTTCAGGGTGAAAACTTTGCTGTTGACTTTGGCCCCATTGGTTTTACGGACACATTGCTAGTGGTTGGCAATTGTAGATTGGCGAAGGTGGTGGCAGCATTTGTTGAGGATAAGTTATTGACATGTAATTTGTCCTTTGAGGAGCTAGATGATTGACAACTTTCATTTGCGAAGTTGCCCTATTTTCTTCTTGTATTTCTTTGATGCTTTTCTTTACTCTTGGGCATATTTTGGATGTATGTCCAGCTGCTTTGCCATGTATGATGCAATACATTTCTTCTGGCCTCAATATTTTCCTTTCGAAACCCCTGCCTTGATTATTGTAATTTGTCCTCTGCTGTAAATTTTCTTTGTAGTTTCTGTTGCCTTGGAAGTTTCTTTGATTGCTTGGGCTTGGGCCTTGGCTGCTGGCTTTGCTTGTATTGCTGATGTGATTTATCCTCTGAAGTGGTCTTCGGTCAGCGTTTGTCACTCTTGAGTGTTGGAAGTTGTTGTTCGGTCTTGACATGTTTCTTTGTCTATTTTGTTCTTCTATTATTTTTCTGTAGTCTTCATCGGATTCACAATACTTTCTCATTTCTTCATATAGTTTTTCCATGTGGTTGGTCTTTCTCTTTTGAAGTGTGATGAGAGTTGTCCTGCTCGTAAACCTTTGATTGCTGCTATGATAATGACTTCGTCTGGGATGTTTGGTATTTGTGCCTTCACTTGTACAAATCTTTTGTAATATTGGCTCAATGGTTCTTCCGGTTGCTGCTTAATGTTGAAGAGATTATCACTTGTGAGTTCAACTCTTTGTAAGCCTTGAAAGTCGAGGAGTAAAGTTATGCGAAGTTGATCCCAGGATTTGATTGATCTTGGCTTTAGCGAAGAGTTCCAATGTTGTGCTGGTCCTCTTACTGCCATGATGAGTGACTTTGCTAGAGTATTTGTGTCTCCTCCGCTGACGTAACTGCTGCTTCAAAACTCATCAAGAATTGTCTTGGATCAGACATGCCATTGTAGGTTGGGATGATGTTGAATTTGAAGCCTGCTGGCCACTTCGCTAGGTGAATATCGATTGATAGAGGCGATTCTGTGTCAATTGTTGTGATTTGACTTTGATTGTCTTTGTTGCTAGTGATTTTGCTTGCTGAGTTTGAGTCTTGAATCATGACTTCGCTTTCGTTCTCTATTTCATCGTTGAGCTTTCTTAGTTCAGCTTCTGCTTCTGCTATTCTTTGTCTTAGGGACCTCTCTATGGTTTTTGCTCTTGCTTTTTTGAGCTATTTTTTCTTGATGATAAGTTGGTCTTCGAGTTCTTTGAGTCTTCTTTCTTTGCTCTGAGTTTCTTCATCTTCTTGTATGCGTCTATTTTCTGTTTCTGTCTCATCTTCCAAAAGTGGGTCTTTGTCTTGGATTGTATTGTCTTCAACTAGAGCTGCCTTTTTGCTGGATCTTGCCATTTTGCATCCGCGTGGTGGTTGTGGGTGTCTTCGATCACACAAACGGACGGCGCCAGATGTTGGGTAATAGAATCACGCAAGTGTAAATGAGGTAAAAACAATGTGCTAATTACAATTATATTTCATTCTGTCCAAAAACTTACACCACATGGGGTACTTATAGGCCCCCCGGCTTCGCTACACAAAGAAGCTTTACAAAATTAGTCATCATGTTTCCTATACATTCAGCTAGAAAGCAAGTCGGCGAAGTGGTGAAACACACTTCGCCCTCACGCCTTTGTCTCCTTAAGCAGCTTTGGACCTGATCATGATTTCTTGACTCAGCAGATATCTTCGCCGATCCTTCATGCGAAGCCACCACGTCAGCTTCGCCGGTTCTCGTGAGTTCAGCGAAGTCATCTTCGCTAGATATCCTGAAACATGTGAAAACATATATATGAAGTCCAAAATGATTATAGCGAAGCATCCATGTCCTCTTCGCCAAACATTGCAATGTTTCAGATATCTTATAGCGAAGAGTCTTTTTTTTAGCTCCAAAGTTTTGGATGGACATTTGTATGTCAAAGTTGTTCCCCAACAATGAACGTGTTTTTGTTGTAGTCTATATGTTGTTGATCGTCTAGAAAAAAGTATATGTTGTTGAACATAGCTAGATAAATGTCTATTTAATTACTAGATCATGCTTGTGTGTTGTAACAAGAACAAAATAATGCCATAATAATATACAAAGATCGTCCATGCCCAAATATCGTCAAAACCTTTAGGTATAAAGATCCTCAATTGTAATTTGTAATATTTCAAGTCTGGATATTTTGCAAGCAAGGTATCAACAATATGTCAATATATGGTCCTTGACAGTGACGATACCTACATTTAAGCATCATACTTATGTTGGCTTAGTGGCTACAAGTAGAAATCACAAGGTGAGACCTTGCCACGATTGAGATCACCTGGTGTGAGGATCTGCTCAACCTCTTTGTCTAGCCTGAAGAGGGATTGACATGCCAATCCTATAGTGACATGACAACCTTGTTCACATGAACCTATCGGCTTAACAGTCATGGTACAATGTTTTCTTCATCCGTTGCAGCCTCAGCATATTCAATGAAGCACTCGTCCCACTTAGTACTGCATGGGCCCCAGTGATTGGATGCCTCACCTTGTAAAGAACGATAAAACGATATTTTTTGATCCGAGGAAAAACCCTATTTCCATTTCATCACAACAGAAATACATAGGTTCTAAAACAAAGACGGCAACACAAAGAAAAAAGATCAGGTCCCAATTCGCTGATCACTACACATAACTATCACCCCTTCAACATTTGCTAACCCAAAAAGCAGAACGGTAGGAGGGTGGATGACCTGAGAGCAAATAGTTTTTGTCCATCTGACCAAATGATACTTCCTTTTACTCCCACCACCTTGCCAAAAGAAAGTTCTTATAATCTCATCTAAAGAATGAGTAACAGTTTTGGCACTAGATACATGGACATATGATATGTTGGAGTATTGTTCAGGCTGGAGTTTATCAAGATTGTTCTGCCACCAATTAATATGGAATCACCTTTCCATGCCATAAATTTTTTTACCACTTTTTCAGAAAGAGGAGTCCAACCAAAAACATGTAGTCTACTAGGACTTACTGGAACTTCTAAGTATTTGATAGGGAAGGACCCAATTTGACAATTAAAGATGTCAGCATATGTGGCAGTCCAATTATCTTCATCATTTAGTGTGATTACCTTACTTTTATGAAAGTTAATCTTAAGCCCAACCATCAACTCAAACATATATAACAGAAGTTTCAGATTCCTAGCCATAGCCAAATCATGCTTCAGACATACAACTGTATCATCAACAAACCATTGGCCTGGGATTTGTGCATCATTCTTGCTAACCTAGCAGCCACAAAATGGAATAAGATGGGAGAGAGAGGATCCCCCTGCCTCACACCTTTGTAGCTTCGGGTTAACGATGGCATATACTGAGAGGATAGGGCAACAATGGCGGCTCTCATTCACGAAAAAATTAGGAGGGTCTGTGGTGTGGTAATGTGGCCCTAGTTATTGGCGCAAATACAAAAATCAATTGGGGAGCCCTTTTGCCGGGGATGGATTTTGTTCAACATGGTGGATGATTGCATTTGGTGTTTTTTAATTGTAGAGATAGGGATTAGAAGTTGTATTACCATTGGTTCAGCAGCCAGCATGAGCGTCCGTGCAATTTTTTTTTTGCACATATACCATTTTTGAATGCAGATGCTAAGTTAAGATATTTTATATTGCACATAGCAAAATCAAAGTGGGTGCTGGGGTCTATTTTGGAAACTCTAATCTCGTTAGGATCGTAGGCTTTTTCCTATTTACCTAATTCATGAGTTACTTTTTCCTCTTCTTTACTACACATCATTGCAAAATTTATGTTTTGAAATACACCATTACATTTCGTCTAACTGGCCTGATGTCATTATAATTTCATAAGAGTTTAAAATACGCTATTGTCTACGCCAAACAGGTAACTGGACTGTGTTGTATTTTCATATGGACCATTCTGCCCTCCAGCGAAAGGATGAGCACACTATGCATGTGGACTAGTGGAATCATTCCATCTTATGCAAACAATGTTTAGTTTGTATGAAAATGCATGTTCACGAACTATGCTCAAAGGGAAAAGTGGCATGAAAATGCATGTTTTACTTCTGGAAATGTTGTATCTGTGCTTGACATGTCAATATGATGTATGCATGTACTGATACCATTAGCTCTGGTATAATTAACCGATTACCAAAGACATAACCGAATTGACCGAGACCGAGACCGAACTAACTGAGACGGAACTTTTCGGTCACTAGTTCGGTCCCTGCTTTCAACTAACCGAACTTTGTACGATGGTTAGTTCGGTCATAGGTCTCGGTTAACCGAACTAACCGAACTAACCGAATATTTAAATTTTATTGATATAATGTGTACTTTAGACTATTATTAGGGATATAATATTTATTCTAGTGGGTTTATATCAACCAAAACTCTTATAACGTTATTCAATCTATTTGTTGTATTATTATTTTTGCATAAAATAAAAATAAATATTGCTAAATTATATTATTTAGTAGATGTTTTGTGAAGTCCCGTTAATTCGGTCATGACCAAGACCGAACTGAGCTAACCGAGACCAAACTTGCTCGGTCTTGAGTTTTGCAACTAACCGATCGGTCTCTGTTTTTAGATGACCGAACTTTTGAAATAACCGAAGACCGAGACCGAACGCTCAAGGTGAGACACCATGTACTGACATGTCGATACGATGTATGCATCAGTGTCGCTGCTCGAGTTCTCTCTTTTTATAAGCCACCGATCGAGTTCAGCAAGTGTTGAAATGGACAGAACTGATCGTCGTGTGCTCATCGTTCACTGGAGGGCAGAACAGTCCATATGGAAATACTGCACAGTCTAGTTACCTGTTTGGCATAGACAATGACGTATTTCAAACTCTTGCGAAATTGTAATGGCACCAGGACAGGTAGGCGAATAGTAATGACGCATTTTAAAATCATGTAAATTTTAGTGTGTTTCCAATTAACCCTACTTTTAAATTAGGTGCACATCACCCACACACTAAGGGTGTGTTTGATTTCGTGGTCCAGTTCGACCTGGCCGACTAGCCAGGCTCTGGCCAGCCACAGCTTGGCCCAACCTGCACAAGTATAGTTGTTTTATTGTCTTGCATGAGTAGGACCTGACCCATGCCTTTTTGTTGTTTGATATCTAGCTTTGAGCCTGGTCCAGCACCAACTGCCACCAACTACCACTTAGGGAAGGTATTTGATTTGGACCAGGCCCAGTTGGGCCAATACACTTGATAGCAACAGAATTTCATAGGAACAAAGAAGAATTGCATCAGATTTTGAAATTCTGGGCAAATTTCAACAAAGCGGTACCAAAGTTAACATGAACAAGGCCTCAGACCAATTATAGTTGACAATCATAAAAGTTTTTCCCAAGTTCAACAAAACAAATAGTCATCATCGATCTTTTTTGAGATCTCAGTTATAGGAGCAACACTTTGACAGCCTGCTCCAAAGAGCAAACAACAACAACACAAGGATGCCAATGATCAAATTCTTACCAGAATTTGATTTGTCAATGATCACATTCTTACCCTCATTTGCACGACTAGGTGCCATGGGCACTAGATCAATCATGCCTCTAGGTTGAACCTGCCTGACAGTACCCATCCTTAGTGCATCAATGTATTCTTGCACAGCCTGAGCATGAGTTCTGTAGCTTTGATACCTTGCATGTTCAACCCCAAGAACATAAACACTGCACTCATGCCAGGATGTGTAGATCCCTGGTTTAAGCCCCTCAAAAACCACATACCATTTAGCCATGGGTCTGCAACAAAATGAAAACAAATCCTCAGTCATAGGTTTCATATTTCAAGCATGTCACCAAAGCGGAATTGAAGATCTCCGGTTTGTTTGTGCAAATCGGGGATCCCAAATGCCGCTCAAGTTACATGTTTGAATTGTATGAAGATTATTTGACATCATAGGATAAGAAACTGACAAAGGCCTTAGTTAATGCAAGCAATTTAACATCATAGGTAGCTGCAATTGAAGAACATGAACAACAAATAACAACAAATGAAAAAGTAAAGAAGGTCATGTAGCTGTGCCCAGAACACTTCCCTGCCACCACTTGGCATTGCACCAGTGTTGCAAGGGAATTATCCTATCCCACAAACTCCAAGACAATCATGCCACAACCATGAAAACATCAGAATCAGAACCATCTGCAGCTACCTCATCACCAGTGTTAGCATCTGCCATGTTGGTCACCATCAACATTCCTACTCACTAAAGCTCCTCTTCCTCTTCACACCAGTAGTGGTTGAAACTGGTGGAGTAGCCTTGCTGCCCTCACCAACCTCATAGGTGGGTTTGGCCTCATAGGTAGGAAAAGAGAAGTCCTGCCCCTCAAGCTTTGCAGCCATAGAGTCTGCATTGTTGACTCCCAAAGGTGCACTGGACCCTAAAGCAAACCTACCAGTTGCCAAATTTTAGCAAAGATGGATTCCATCTCACTGTAGAACCTTATGGGGGTGTTTAAGAACTCAGCATCTTTAGGGTGGTCCTGCAGTTAGTGTAGGTATAAGTGCATAAGCAAGTGTAGGTACAAGTGAAAGTATAATGTGATGCTAACTAGGTCATTTGTACCTTGCAATGACCAAGGTAGTGGTCCTGCTCTAGCATTATGGCATGGCAATCATCATCAAATGTTGCCCCACTCAGGTACTCAACATCAAAGATTCCACATATCTGACCCCAACAACTAACCTAGAACGATAGAAATGTGGACACACATGAACAAAGTAGCGAAGTTCAAGATGAAGTAACTCCATAACATCAACCATACCACAGATCTGACTACAAGAAAGAACCCTAGACCGAAACCAAGATCATAAGCATCATGCAAAGCACATATGTAAGTGCAAGAACAAACCCTAGACAACATCGAATGGGAAAACTAATAAATGATTTCATCTCGAGTCAGCCGGAGGGAGCCAAAGCAGGGCGAATCAAAGAGAGGTGGGGACGAAGTAGTAGATCTGGTGGTGAAGCACCACCAAAGCTGCTCGAAGAAGAAGAAGAAGACGAAAGCAGACAGCCTCACCGAAGCCCAGCAACGGAGGGAGCCGCGCCGCCTGGACGCAGATCCACACCGGGGAAATGGAGATCAAGCCCGGGGAAGACCACCATGCTGTTGGGAATATGCCCTAGAGGTAATCATAGAGATGATGATATTCTGATTGTATCTATGACATGCATTAAATGTTCATTGAATATCCATTATAGACAACTTTGTTGATTGGAAATTATGTGAATTGTTTGTGGAACTCAATTACTTGAATGGTTATTCTAAAGTTGTCCTTGGTCGACATTCTTGTGAGAACACACTTGAATATTAGACCAGCACATGTATTAGTTGATGGCTATGTTTCACAAGTCATGGACATGGAGATCTCAAACTAATAATGTGGGCACATGTGAGACATATAGGCTGGACTGACCCAACATGATAAAGTCTCTATTCACATCATGTACGTTATGTCCTTAGACCTAAGATTATGGTATGTACTCAAGATGTGAAACGGCCTACTTAGGGACTATCAAACGCTGCTCTGTAACTGGGTAGTTATAAAGGTGGTCCTTGGGTGGTCGGGAAGCATGCTATGAGACATAGACAATCAAGATGGAATTTGCCCCTCTCTACGCGAGAGAGATATCACTGGATCACTCAAGTGATTAGATCAACAAATGCATGGCCGTGCTTGGGTTCAGTGTTAACTCACGAGTTGAACCATATATCGAGTGGCAAAAGGAATAACTTATACATGGTCATAGTGGTTTGTCTGATATGATCTTTATGTATACATAGAAGTTGTCACGCCTTGCTAGAGGCCGCTGTCAGCTATTGGGCGACTAGGAGTACTCGGCCCATGTCTATGTGTGCGTGAACCCACAGGGTCGCATGCTTAAGGGTTGGAAGCCTAATTCCGGTTGGACCCGAATTAGACAAGGCATAGGGTTTCTTGATGGGCCTCCAGGTCAGGGTCGCATAGGGATGCCTATATAAGCAAGGGGTAGGGCGAGGCAAACATGATCTCATTGATCTATTCAACCGCCGTCGCCCACCCCACGCTCATGCCTTTGCTCCTCGCAGACCTAACAGTCCGGTTGTGCATTGCTTCTTCCCGCACGTGTGTGATACCTCGGAGGTGTTGCATCTGCAGCACAAGGACGGACCTTGTCGATCACGGTGGTCAGCAACTGGTCGGTGACTAGTTGGACTGTCGGGAATGTGCTGGGACGATCCGCAAGCAAAAGACGTACTTGACGGACGACCACGCAACTGCACGGCACTGCTACTACGCGTTTGACTATATCGAGTCTTCCGCTGCACCCGCGTGTCTAGTGGTAACCCCGTGACCTATATCTAGCAGTAGATCCTGGTTTATGAGGTAGAAAAGTTTTATTTTCTGGCTAGCGTAGCACCCTCATAACCCTTCACACGCGCCGGCAACCGAGCTCACCACCGCCGCTGGTACCTCAATGGGAGTGGAGTGGGGAGTGGAGCAGAAGAACTGAGTGGGTGGAGGAGGGGGTTCATATAAGCGGTGGATTTCGGCGACCGGGAGCGCGTGGAAGTTTCCCCATTCGCTGGGAGCCCACCGCGGCCTCCGGCCATGCCGCCGAAAACCACGCGCGCGCGCCGCCAGTGCCTGGCCAAGAGGAAACGCGAGGGAGGAGCGTGCGGCCAGAGCCAGGAGAGAGATTGCGTTTTGCATCCCGCTGGCCAGGCCCCAACCCTGGGCCAGGGAAATCAAACACGCGAATTTGGCCCCAACGGGCCTGGCCGGGGGTTTCTGGCCCATATCAAACATGCCCTAAGCAACCCACATAGCCGATAGCCTAGCAACCCATGCCACACGTTCCTTGATCACCACCTCCTTCCTCACTGAGCTGTACTTTTGCTCATTGTTGACCAACTTTGTGATTTGGGAATAAATAGTAGGATTAGAGTATATTGATATCTGGATGTTCATATATGCTTACTCAGTCAATTACCTTGGCACGAAAGTGATTACAGTTTAACACTTATGACATATATGTAAATCATGTTTTAGGTGGTAGAGAAGGGATTTAGGTTTATAACGATAGCATATAAGAAAATTTTCAACACTGTCGGGTGGCAACGACATGGGCAGTGAGGTAGTTTTAGCGTGCAATACATGAAGTGAACGTTTTTTTTTTAAACGAGGAAAACCCTCTGCTTTTCAGAAAGCACAAATCTTACTGCTAGTGAATCATGAACTAGTTGGAGAGGGAAATCCGAATTACTATGTCTAGATACATAACAATAGCAAAGTGAACGAATCAAAAAAGTTAAAGTAACTTATAATTTAGAACAGAGGGAGTAGTAGCTTTATTTGACAGCTCTAATTTAAGCACGTGTGGTATATGCAAGCGTCCTTGTCGTTCTAAATGTGCTTGCGTAGCTACGTCATGTATTATTTTCAGTGGATGTAATGTTTGGATCACTCTCGTAAAATCATGTGACTCCGTTAGCGGAAGGGTCCACCTCATGGATATACAGAGTGTTACATATGAGGTTACCTTGCAGTGGTATATATTCCTACGCTGCCAGCTTCCTTTTGTGTCCATATCGACATATAGTGGACATATGCTCAGTGGCCGAGGGAAGGGATAGATAAGGTGTCCGGGACCTGACATTTCTATATGTACCCTACAATATGACTCCTTAGTTAGCGACATGATATTATAATCAACTAGTTGATAGTACTATTTGTGTTTTGTTTTTGTCTTCTCTCCACATTAATATTTAATATCATCTCGTATAATTAAGAATTAGTCTTCCTATTATTTTCTTCATCTCTTTTGTTATTTCTGTTATTGTCTACCAAATATATAGTTCATCCATAGAATACACCCTCTAATTATCTTATATATAATTAAGAATTAGTCTTCACATATTATTTTCTCCATCTCTTCTGTTTCTTTCTATTATGCCTACGAAACGACTAGTTCATTCCCACAATGCACCCCTGTAATTAGCTAGCTAAATACAATTAGTGCTTTCTTGTTTGTTCTCCTTTCGAATTAATCTATATCATTTGGGATTAGTCTTGTTTTTATCGCCTCGATTTGTTCATATAAACAAATACAAAGCCTATTACTAAATCCAAATCCATCTTGGCAAAGAAATGCATGGGTGACCACCTCAGATCCTTTGCATGCTTCACTTATATTCTTCCTTTCTTCTACAACATATGTAACTAGTAATCTCTAGTACTTCAACCAGTGTTGTAGACCAATTGCATAACTGATATGATGACTTCATAAAAAAACTGATATGATGGCCGGCCTTTTCTCTTGTCAAAACATATATAAATGCAAAAAAATCTTATTCCCCGGCCACACCAACTAACATCCTAGGTGGTGCTATTCTGAAAGGCATCATAATCACAGCAAGGCTAAAATGTTCAAATTTATTACAAAGTACCAATTAGCCTCCATGAGATCCTCTCATTTCTACTTCCAGTTCTCCATTGTCATTTTTTTTGGCGAACAATTTTCCATTGTCATAGTGTTAGTAAAAAATCTAGCTGTTTGCACTAGTAACACATTGCCATGACCCAATTTTTTGCTGACAAATTACCAATAAACATGTACCATAGGCATAGAATCAAGTTTCCATAGATGTCATCATAAATGCTTTAATAACTTTTGATTTGGTTGGGTAGCAAATAGTTGGCTCATTTTGAGGGGTAACTACCATCTAAATCCCTTCAGAGTTGGAGAAATAGAAGTAGAAACAACAGAAGATCCCGTGCATAGATCATACTAGTATGGTCTACTAGCTTCGTCTTCTCTGCAAGGACATGACAATGACTGAGTACATGGTCTTTTCCTTCTGAAGGTGCTTTGCAACATTATATGCATATTCTTTGAACAGCTCATTGAGCACGGATCCGCCAAAATGGCTCATGAACAAGGGCTCCATCACTGCTCTGATGCTCTTAGCAACACTCACGCCACTTTGGAGGCTATCTTGGACCACATGACCTCTAGAGTCATCGTAAGGATCCCAATTGGATTCAAACAATTTTGCAGACCTGATGTAGAACAACTTGCTCTTTCGAGCCACTGCCGTCACTTCATTAGTTGATGGTCCATAAACGGGTAGATTGAAGGCATCGAGTTTTTCCTCTTGCACAAGGCCCTGTTTCAACATATATATAAACTATACCATAATTACATTATAAACTTCTGTGCTCAGAATACGCTCAAAGAACCCAAATTAAAGACAGTGCTATAAAGTTATTTCGATATAGACTCTAATATTTTTTGAGGGAATATCTATACTATTATTGCTACAAAGAACTAAAGATATAAAATATGCCTAAGGTTTTCTTCTTATTTTGTAGACAATGGTACAATTCACATCAGGATTAAGAGTGTGTAGAGCTATCAAATGCTGAGAGCCTGATATCATCTTGTTTTATGCTTCTAATAGAAAGATAATTTTGTACTGCCAATCATTTTCATTCTAAAAATCATTCTCATTCTACTCTATTGTACCTTCTGAATGAGAGACTGAATAGACAACGCAAGGAGCCCACAAAGATGGTTCAGATCGCCTTTATACACATCCTCATTCTTCCTTCCAAGAAACGTCAGCACCATCTGCCCGCCAAATACAAGTTCTTCATACCGCAGCTTGAGGAAGAGCAGCACGTCCATTTGGAACAGCTCTTGGTATAGTCTCGCTACAGATAATGGTGTCGTATTTCCAATGTAAATGTTTCCTTTGTTCACATATGTTTTTGCGTTGACATCTAGCTCACCAGGAAGCTAAATAGAAAAATTGCATTACGACGAAAAATTAAGCTGTGAGATATAAACTAACCAACTTTTTTATACTACCTGAGAGCGCCAATGGAGACAGTAGGACGAATGAAAGAGATGAACACTTTGGGAAGGGAAAAGCCTGGTGTAGTAGGATCCTGGCAACCCAGCAATATAAAATGGAGGCAGGGTTCTACCCTTGTGCTCCGCTGCAACCATCTTCTTGAAGCTTTCGACTGAACGAAAGATATAGTTGAAGTCGTTTCCGGGTAGATCATTTAGGAAGAATTGGATCTCCAATGAATGGTCACTCATGGCATTGATAACCTCGGAGACAAAGGTGAAGGTGTTTTCTCCTAAAGAACAGCCTAAGTCAACAACCACAAGATTTCGAGGGAGCACAATGGAGCATAATTCCCTGACAGCCTTCTCAATCGCATGTCGAGTCTTGAACAAAGCTTTTCTCTAGCGTGAAGTAAATGGAAAAGTTTAGAAATTAGAAGAACGAATAGTAGCAATTGAACAACTTTGTAAAGAGAGAGAATTATGAACAAGATTAGATACAGACTTGAAGCCTGGAGTTGTTGATGTAACTGCTTTCTCCTTCTCCTTTGGCCATATGGAAAGTCAGTATCCATCTTCATATTTAGAATAGCCTCCAAGAGAGTTAACGTGCTTATCATCCTGTAGGGAGGGAGACACGAAATTTTATAGTAGTTTTGCCTGCTTCAATTGGATGCACGTGGCTAATCACGTGTGACATGCAAATCACGGGTTTAAGCCTTCATATTTATAGAAACCATATGAAAACTGAGATATTAAACTAGCTAAAACCAGGCAAAAAAGGTCAAAAATGGTGTTGGAGGGTTCAAACCCTGGCCACAGGGGGCTATAATGGAGGGAACACACATGTGAGCTACACCTTTGTGATTGATTTTATAAAATACAACCTATTTAAACCATGTTAAACAAGTGGTTCAACCAGTTGAACCAAATTAACCTTGAACCAGAGCTTCAACCGGTTCAATGTCCGGTTCTAATAACTTAGCAGCTGAATGGATAGGTTGGCCCGATGAATGCTGAGAATAGGGACAATTTTCATTAAACCGAGGCATCAGGCAGTTGGGCATTTATATGGCTTGCTGGTGGGTTATAACAAGGTGGCAACATCAGGCACAACCATCTAGGATCTTTTGAAACAAGTGGCAAAGCGCGCGGTTTCGCGCGCGTGAGCGCCCCTGTCTAGGCTATTCTTTTATGGATAGAGCATGTTGGGTATGCTAGTTATAGGTATGATGGTTTGTTAAATCCCTGTACTTATGAAAGGTGTTACTTATTTTTTTTGTGAACAGAGAATTTATTAAAAATTAAGTAGCATCCTTACAAGAAAGTGATACAACCCACTCTGAAAAACAATAAAAAAAGACTCACAAACCTTAGGCCTAATAGCAAAATGCGCTAATTCATGCGCCAAATTATTTTGGTCTCTACTAGCTTAAGCACCTTCAACTGACACAACTGGCCGCCAACAGAGCATACTTCCTCAATAGTCTGCCACAACGTCTAACGATCGCGCCCTAGAGCTTGAATCTTGGACACCACCGATTGACAGTCAGACTCAAGGTGTTACTTATGATTGAAAAGGAACAGAGTCTACCGTTAACGATGAGTAAGCAATTAATTAATTTACATATACAGATGTCTCAGTCCAGGATAGCTAGGGGCATCATGGTGGGAAGTGCATATGGTCTAAACAGAGCTTATTGTTTACAAAAGCCAGGTGTTAATAAAAGCATTAGATCAGCTTAGGGAACTGCTGATCTACTCGATTGTGTCTTCAGATCATATGTCAATCCAGGTCCAGCGGTCGCCTGTAATGTCTGGTGTTTCTTCCTGCAGCAGTGTTGAGAGGTAGAATATCTGCAAATTGGTACATGAACTGAATGACTGCTTTTGAGATGGTTCGTTCAAGGTACAGTTAATACAAGGGTTTTGGTAAGTTACCTTTCTGTTTTCGAACTTGGTGCAGCAGTTGTGGATTTTGATTGAGTGATCTGTAATAGAAGAAACAAGGCTCTGAATTGGAACAGCTAATTCACATGTTGCCTCGTTCAAATCAGAAAGGCTAGTGGCAGGGCGTGCGCCTTCGCTCGCATCAGTGGGCTACGAAAGAAAACATGTTGGATACAAAGTTTAGTAGGGGCAACAAGAGGGGTATCATTTCAATATTTGATGATATAAATAATCATACTTTGCTCTGGACCATTTCTCTTTGAACAAAGCAGCACTTGTCAACATAACTACAATTTTGGTTACACCACTCATCAAAAAATTGTCTCACTGGATTGGAAACTACTCTGTAAACGTTACCAGGTATCCCACAACTATGTCCTGAACCCATATCTTTACTTTGGCTTTGAAGCATGAAGATACCAGCTGATAAACGATGCTTGCATTTTTTATCTGTTGACGTTTACACCATCGATGTGCCTGAACATGGACATGTTAGTCTCTTTAGGATAGCATGTGAACCCTTCATTATTTTTCAGCAATCAATGCAATATAGTGTAAAAATAAGGCTGGATGACTCCTCAAAATGGGGGGAAAAAGAAAATCAGGTATGGAAGTAATACACAGAGGAAAAATGTGTGAGCTCTTGGAGGCTGGGAGCAATATATAGGAGGGTGGAGTGAATAACTAAGGCATAACAACATCATCTAAAATCTTATTAGATTCAGTGTCATGAGAAAAGTATATACTTACTGTAAGGCATATAGGCTAAAGTACTGTAATCGATCCTTTTGTAGGAAAATAAATTTGTGCTCCTAAAGGAAATGCGAGCAGCACAAAGGAAAAGTTAGTAGAACAGTCCGTATCATTAGGCAAATGGTAAAATATGGTTTACATGCAGCATCATATAAAATCAACTTTAATCTATGAATCCTGGATGTAGTGTAAATGAAAATGATCAACTGGAACAAATCAGTCTACGAGAAGAAAGAAAGAAGCAAGAGGGAAGGCGTGTCACCTGAGTTTCTAGCTTGTAGAGAGGCCTTATAGATCATAAGAAAATGGATATTAGCGGCTTGCATTTCTGTTGCAGGCTGCTGCTTTTTGGATAATCATCTTTTGCCAATTTTTTCTCCTAGCATTGGGAAAATGGAATTAATTTTAGAATGTCTGCTTCAATCTCCCTGTACAAATATGATGCAAGCACTACACTGAGCAAATCTGAACCCCTATATATAGCAAAATATTTAGTGGCTCCCATCAGGTGGACCATTTTTTTTCATGTTTTGTTTACACGTAGACATTGTCAACCCATATGATTGTATACATGAAAATAATGGGAAATGCCAACACTGAATTTTTAAGATTTGAACTGAATTAAAGACATCATGTTTAATATGCTAACAAATTTATTATTTTTGAGCGGACCAATGCCAGACATCATATACAAGGTGAAGGCTTCTTCTATGACTGTATAGCTGATGCACAGACCTGAAATCATTTTTTTTCTAATTCATATAACTTGTGCCCAGGAAAAATAATAGGTTAATCATGATGAACCTACATGGCTACATGTATTGAATCCTTTGTTGCTGCCAAACTTTTTTTTTTTGAAGTATGGTTTGCAACAGCTACACTATCAGTCATTCAGAAAACTCTACACTACAAATTTGATAAAGCGCTCTCATTTATAGTTTCTTTTAGGCCCCACAAACAGCATTATGCGTGGTAAAAGAGATACCTATTTCTAGAGAAGCTTAGGCTGACTGCCATGGTATGTGTTAGCAAAAAAGGAGAAAAAATGGAACATATAGACACTGCAACACACCTGAATTTGTTTACTCTGTAGATAACAACGAACATGAAGGAATAAAAGAGTAAGTAACCTGCATTTTTCATCACTCCTGTAGCTAGGCAACCGGAGCCTCTTCATCCTTGTGTTCTAAAAAGCAACAGAAACATGGTGAGCTAGGATTAAGTGGGTGCTGAACTGATCGTTGACGAAATTGTTTATCTTTGTGCAATGTTAGAGATACAGGCCATAGATAATTTTTGCATCATGGTTATTGGTTACTGTGATCTGAAACCATGACAATAATGCAGAACATAAGAATCATAATAAGGTATTCATATAGTTATTCTCACAATCCTCTCTATAGGCTTAGAGTTGTTCCTTCAAAGCAGGGATTGTTTCAAGGAAATAGTAGTATGTTTAATTGAACTCTAAACTATAAAATAACATCCAAGAGAGGAGGATTTGTATGTACTCCCTCCGTTCCAAATTGTAGTTCACTTTGACTTTTTTGGTACACTCACTTTGCTATGTAGATTTTGTAGATTTTCAAGTTTTATTGAAAAATCAAAAGTAATTTTAAATGTTTGTTTCTAGGATTTTATTCCCTTTTGAATTTAAATTCAAATTTTAAAATCCAGACAGAATTTAAGGACGCCAGTTAAAGGAAAAGTGTAGCTCTTGAAAAGTTATGCAAATGATATTTTTGGATATTTTCAAGTTCTTATATAAATTTTGGAGTAATTTGCAATTTCAAACGAATGGCAATTCTGTAATTTTCTCAAACAGTACCGAAACCTATCGTCGGCCGCCATCGCCGGCTTCTCAACCTGCGCCGCCGTCCACCGCCGCGCATATCTCGGCCGCCAACTCACCCCGGACACCCGAAACTTCGCCGCCGTCGTGTCGCCCGTCCGTGCGTCACCTTTGGCCTATAAATACCGGTCGGCCGCCGCCGTTTCTCTTCTTTCTTCTTCCTGCCGCCACCGCCGACGACCTCGCTCCGCCGCTTGAATTCGCCGCCGTCGATTCACCACTGCCCGATTGCTCTTGCCATTAGCTCCGCCACATCTTTACGGTCAGTTTGAGCTAGCTTGTGCTTGCTCTCCTCGCCCGAGCTGCCCTCGCGTTGTCGTCTTCTTCGCGGTCGGTCGCCGAGCCGCCGCGAGCTTTTTCGCCGTCGACCGCCGCACAGGGTGAAAACATATGTCCATGAACCTTCCTGTCGTGTTCTCCATGCTATCCTACCCCTCATGCGCTTCTTGGCCAGCTTGATGGTCCACAGGAACTCCGGTGACGCTGTCCTTGCCGTCGGAGCGCCGCCGCCGCCATCACCGCCGCCATCACCGCAGCCATCCGCAGCTCGACTCGAACACTCCGGGCCTTCATCAATGTGCGCATCAGCACCGCGCTGAGCTCCTACATCTGTCTGTGCCTTCAATTTCATCTTTACCGCGTGGTAGTCGCCGGCCACCGTAGCTCGCCGTCGGCGCAGTTTTGCCAACACCGCCGCGCGCGTAGCCGTCGTGGCTGGAGTTCCAGTTTGGCCTCATCTTGTTGCCAAACGAGTTCGTCTGAATACCCTGCGCACGCTCGTGATCTTGCCGTCGCCAAAAATCACTCCGGTGAGCGTCGCCGCTGCGCCCGAGCTCCGCCGTGCCGCCATGGCCGCCGGCGTTGGTGCCGCCATCGCTCCGCCGCCACGTTAGCACCCTGATCGACTCCCCGTGCCAAGCTGAGCCCGATGGTTCAAGTCCGGTCGCCGGAGACCTCGCCGACGGCGAGTAATCGCTGGTCAACCGCCGGCGGACCGTCGGTCAGCGCGGGAGCACTGTGCCGATTTTTCTTTTTCTATTTTTTAGAAAATGCTTTAAATGCTATTTTATTTGAAAAATCATAGTAATTCATATATAGCTCCAAAAATTCTAAATTTTTTTGTGTGTGTTCTTTATGATGTCATCTACCTACAAAAAATATGAAATGCCAAATTTGAGTACTTTTTTTTGCATATGTTAAAATTAGCCCTTTTAATTAAAAAATGGACCTTCAATGATTTTTAATAAATAAAATAATTGGCTTTTAATTCTGAAATTTGTTTTGCCATCTAATTAGGCCAAGAGCTTTTCAAAATAAAATTTTGGCTTAATTTGATAACTTTAATTTTATGCCTTTATTTAATGCCTTTAAATAATTAATTAATCCCTTTAATTAAGTTTAATCATTATAGGATTTGTTTGACTTTGGGATTGATTGATGACCTTTGGTCATTAACCTTAACGACCTTTGGCACTTTAATTAATTATTTACGCTTATCTTAATCATATCATTAGGGCTTAATCAACGTTATTTTATGTGCTTAATTAATTTCTTAAATGACGTAGTTAACCCTAATGAGCTTGATAAGCGAAGTTTTGTTGGCTTGCAACTTTATCATGAAGAAAAGTTGTACTCAAGCTCTTAATCTGATCATGCATCCATCGAGCATCATGTTTACTATTCCATCATGTTAAAGCATATCAATTATCGAATAGTTTCCGTTAACGGAGAGTTAACGTTGTCGCACCAGATCCCAAGGACGAGCAGATTCAAGAATCGAGAGTTGATCCAGAGTTCGAGACCGTCTACCCCGAATACCAAGGCAAGCCCCGGATGCATTCAAACCTTATTTATAAAAGTTTTATCGCTTCAGCTATGATATGTTGCATTAAGTAAGAGGAGTTGAGTGAAAACCCACCAATTGCATTACCTGTCTTATTTCCTTATTTCTTGTTATCTGCTTTGGAAGATAAGTAGTAACGCTTAGCCCTGCTTAATTAGTTAAGTGTCCAAAAGTAAAAGAAGGAAAAAGATGAGATTGGTTTTACTTGTTGGAATCTTGATGATAGTTAATAAATCGAGTCCGAACGGCTAACTTGCACTGGGAATGGAGTCCCTCTGTAGTGTTTCCGTCTGTTGATGCCCTAGGTCCCGTCCGTTGGTGAACCGGTGATATCGAGAAATTAGAAATCCACATCCATGAAGTGGTATTCAGTGGGCCAGAGTCCCCACGTATATCATGGAGTGACATATAGTGGGCTAGAGTCCCCACATATGTCATAGTGTGTTATACTATGGGTTTAAGTTCCCATGTATATCGGTACACGAGGCAGAAGAGCTCAGGTGTATCATGTGGTGATATATGGCTGCGGTTGTTATCCCGGTATATGGGTTCATTTGGTATGCATCGGAGTTCAAGTCTCCGGTATCCTAGTGACCTAGGTCCCAGCTGGGTATGAAAATGGATTCGAATCGCCGTTGCTTCTCAGAGAAGAAGACTCGATCGGTGTTCATCATCGTAGTAACAACTTGAACAATGACTAAGGTTTAATAATGAAGTTGGTTGGTATTTGGAGCTAGATCAAGGCAAACTTTACTTTTTGTTAAGCTTTTTCGCAAAAAAATTTCTTATCTCTTACAGGCCTTACCTTGTCCCTCTAGCCTGCATTTCCTAAGTCTTCACCCCTCTTTTTCGTCGGGTCAGTCTTGTTGAGTACTCAGGGTTTGTTGAACCCTTGTTGCAGGTGAGCCTCATGGGCAGGAGTGCTTTGCGTCCTGCTGCATGACAGTCGTCGAGGAAAGTGACGACGAGTAAGTTGTTTAGCTCTTGGGCAGAGCTTATCGTTTGGTATTGTAATAAAGTTATCTACTGCTACTCCACTACTATTATGGTTTGTACAATTTAAACTTATGGTTGTAAATATTTGAAACTCAAAGGTTTGTAAACTTATGTTGTTGTAAGTCTTTCGCTATTTTACTCCGATGTATATTATTTGTATCTAAGTGTTGTAATACTGTAATGCCTCTTTATAACGATCGATCCTGCTCGGAGAATCGTGGATGATTCGGGATTTACCGACAGACTTTTTGAGTCGTATGGAACACAGTCATGGTTATTTGGAGTCTGTTTAGACAATAATCATGCGTGTGGGCCATATGATTTAGGAGGTTCTGCCACAGCTGGTATCGGAGCCGGATCATTATTAAAAAGAGTTGTTGTAGTATTCTTTTGTGAAAACTTCAAAAGTTTTGAGTCAAACAATTTTAACTTGACTATTTTGGGTCCAAATTACTTATTCCTTATCTATGATTCTTTTTGTCGGTCCTTATTCTGATTTTACAAAGTGTGGTGGTGGAATAACATATTATATTGTCCTATGTTATAAAAGTTATTTATATGTAAGTGTTGCTTTACAACCCTTTTACGTTTAGATCGTAAGTTCGTTCATGCATCATGTTTAATTAACTTGTTTAATTACATTCCCCTTTAAAGTGGTTTGGGTTAAGTAGTATCAATTCTTTTCATGCTAACCTTCAGATTTCTTCCTATCTATCCTTATCTCTTGTTACCTATCTTTCTTTAGGATGGCCCTTACTAAGCAAACTCCTCATAAGAGCACTGCACCGAAGGGGGTACCTCGACATCAACCAGTCCCCAGATACGAGATTGGCGAAAGCAGTAACAATCCCCATCCGGATCCGCAAGCTGAAATAGCAAGACTTAGGGCCGAGTTGGAGAGGGCTGAAGTCGACAGGATTGAAGAGGCCGCTGAAATTACTCAGTTGAGGCGATCCCGGAAGTATATGAAGCACCAAAGAAATGATGCTTGGGCACGAGAAGATGCAGCAAATAATCGTATCCAAGAACTTGAGGATTACGTGGAAGATTTGGAGGAATATGCGGAGGAAGCTGATGATGAGTGTGTGAGGTTGAATAACTTATTGGATCCTGAATATCAAAGACAGGCAGTCCAAGATGATCTTAGTCTTGTAATGGGTCAGGATGAGGAAGAGGAAGACCCTGAAGAAATAGAGTCTATCGATGATGATGTCATCGATGAAGAAGAAGAAAACCAAATGAATGTAGAGAATGAGAATGAAGGAGATGTTATGGAAGAAGAAGATCTAGAGATAGTGGAGGAAGAGCCTGAAGAGGCAGAAGATCCTGAAGAGGAAGAGGATCCTGTGGAGGAGGAAGAAGAGGAATATGTAATCCCAGTGGGCGAAAGTGAGGAGGATGAATAAGGAGTTTTGGAAGTGAGATGTGTAATATATCTTTCCCCTGCTTTCGGAAACCTAGTAGGTGTGGGAAGTCTTGCCGGGATGCAGACTGTTGTGACAAAAATAATGTATCATAAGTGTGTTATACTTTTGTAATATCCTCTTATGAAATCCAATAAGGTTTTGCGAATAAAGTATAGTATGTTTATCAACAGATGCCTGCTCACACCCGTTCCCGTGATGCTGCTGGCCCATCTCATGATGGAGGTGATATCCCAAATCCTCCACCAGTCCCACCCACTCTAGTAGATGCAGTTGCAGCATTAGTCAATGCAACAAAAATGATGGCTCAAAATCAGAATCAGAATACAAGGCAGGGAAATCATGGTCAGAACAATAGAAATAAAACCACATATGTGGATTTCACAGACACCCGTCCTCCGATTTTCACCAGAGTAGATGAACCAATGGAGGCCGATGATTGGCTCCGCACTATGGAGCAGAAGTTTGGGCTGATTGAGTGCACTGACTACCAGAAGCCCATGTTTGCAGCCCAGCAGTTGAGAGGTACTGCAGGGGCCTGGTGGGTAAATTTTGTCGCTGCTCAGTCTGAAGGTCATCGTATTACTTGGGCTGAGTTTCGTGAAGCATTTTGTGCACATTTTATTCCTGAGGGAATTATGACTATAAAACTTGAAGAGTTTCTTTCCCTGAGGCAAGGTGATATGTCAGTGATGCAATATTTTGGTAAATTCAATCACTTGTCCCAATATGCATCAGATTATGTTAGTACTGACCGTAAGAAGAAAGAGTGTTTCCTCAGGGGTCTGAATAGTAAAATTCAGAGAATGATGACGGGGAATCCAAATGCCACTTTTCATGAGGCGGTGAATATTGCTATATCTTATGAAGATAAGAATTGTCAGCATCTGGAAACTAAGAAGAAGAAAAGTGTAACCTCTGGATTTTCTGGTGGCAACCCAAAGCGCCAGAAAATAATCTATCATCCTCAGAATCATTTCCATCTGTCTTATCGTCCACCACAATACCAAGCCCAGCAACAGACATTCGTTTGTCCTGCTGCTAATCTTTCATATCCATGACAGCCGAATGCCCCTGGTATTCGTAACCTCAATTTTCAGCCACCAATCTTCCCATGTTACAACTGTGGTAAGCCTGGTCATTATTCAAGGAACTGCTCGTATCCGAGGCAGTATAACTCTTATGTCCCCAGGACTTTTGCACCACCACAACAATCATAGAATCAGCATAAGGCAGGAAATCAGAAGGTGCCGAATAGTAAGAATGAGAAGAAGTCTGGTAGAGTGTTCTACACTCAAGTTGGGGAAACTCCAGAAGGAGAGCTCGTCATGATGGGTACGTTTCCTGTTGCTGATCATCCTGCAGTTCTGCTTTTCGATTCTGGTGCATCTCATACATTCATTAATGGTACATTTGTTAAGACACATGAAATTCCAATAATGGGGACGAAAGAACAGTTCTTTATACAATCTCCTGGGGGGCGTATGTGTACTAAAGAAATGGTACATGATGTGCCAGTAAGTTTGGGTGGGTACATTTTTCCCACTGATATGATAATATTAAAAGATCAAGATATAGATGTGATCCTAGATATGAATTGGATGAAACGGCATGGCGCTGTGATAGACATCCTGAATAGAACTGTGAGAGTGAACATACCCAATTGCAAATCTCCACTTCTTATCCAACTTTCGACACTTAAGAGGACTGTTCAAAAGGTATGTGCAACTTCTGTAAAAGAGATTGAAGATATACCAGTGGTGTGTGAGTTTCCTGATGTATTTCCCGATGAGTTATCGGGTTTACCTCCTGATAGAAAGGTGGAGTTTAGAATTGATTTGAAGCCTGGTACTGCTCCAATATCCAGAAGAGCTTATCGGATGGCACCACCTGAATTAGCAGAACTCAAAATTCAATTACAAGAGTTACGGGATAAAGGTTTTATCCGACCTAGCTCGTCACCTTGGGGATGTCCTGCCCTCTTTGTGAAAAAGAAAGATCAAAGTTTGAGGTTATGTGTGGATTATCGTCCCTTGAATGAGGTAACAATCAAGAATAAATATCCTCTACCCCGTATTGATCTACTTTTTGATCAATTGGCGGAGGCAAAGGTGTTCTCTAAGATTGATCTTCGATCTGGGTATCATCAAATCAAGATTCACCTGAAAGATATTCCAAAGACTGCTTTTACCACTCGGTATGGTCTGTATGAATATTTGGTTATGTCTTTTGGACTTACCAATGCACCGGCCTATTTCATGTATTTGATAAACTTAGTGTTCATGCCAGAACTTGATAAGTTTGTGGTTGTCTTCATTGATGATATATTGATATACTCTAAAAATGAAGAAGAACATGCTGAACGCCTCAGAATTGTTTTGCAGCATCTGAGAGAACATCAATTATATGCTAAGTTTAGTAAGTGTGAGTTTTGACTGAAAGAAGTGAAATTTCTTGGACATGTTTTATCAGACAAGGGTGTTGCCGTTGATCCTAGTAAAGTACAAGATATACTTGATTGGGAACCACCAAGGACTGTGCATCAAGTTCGAAGTTTTCTAGGAATGGCGGGTTATTACCGTCGTTTTATACCTGATTTGCCAAAGATATCAAAGCCCATAACTGAGTTGTTGAAAAATGATGTTAAGTTTGTTTGGTCACCCGCATGTGAAGAGGCATTTCAGAAATTAAAGAAATTGATGACTACTGCCCCTATCCTAGCACAACCAAACATTGAGAAGCCGTTTGATGTTTATTGTGATGCTTCTGGTATTGGTATTGGATGTGTGTTGATGCAAGAGGGGAGAGTTATTGCTTATGCTTCTCGACAGTTGAAGAAACATGAGGAGCATTATCCAACACATGATTTAGAGTTAGCAGCTGTTGTCCATGCATTAAAAATATGGCGACATTATCTGTGGGGTAATAAATGTAATATTTATAGTGATCACAAGAGTTTGAAATACATATTTACTCAAGATGAGTTGAATATGAGGCAAAGAAGGTGGTTAGAATTAATCAATGATTATGACTTGGAAATATATTACCATCCTGGTAAAGCAAATGTAGTTGCTGATGCACTTAGTCGAAAAAGTCATTGTCATTGTTTAACAGTGAAGCCCTTGGATATCTCTATATGTCATGACATAGAAAAGTTAGGTATAGAGATGGTGCAACAAGGAAGTTTGTCTAACATTGCTATTGAGACAACCCTTAGAGATCAAACTATTGCTGCACAGAGGAATAATAAAGGCATTAAACATATTAAAAAGAAAGTTAGAAGAGAAAAGGTTTCTTGTTTCACAATTGATGAAGCAGATGTCTTATGGTATAAGAATCGTCTAGTCATACCAAAAGTTCCTGAGTTACGACAAAAGATCCTTGATGAAGCACATCTTTCAAAGTTTTCTATTCATCCAGGAAGTAATAAGATGTATCATGATTTGAAACAGAAATTTTGGTGGACCAAAATGAAGATAGAAATTGCTAAGTATGTGGCTCAGTGTGATACTTGTCAGAAAGTCAAAGCTGTACATTTGAAGTCAGCAGGAGAACTTCAACCATTTCCCATTCCAGCTTGGAAATGGGAAGATATCAGTATGGATTTTATAGTGGGTCTACCCAGGACAACAAAAGGTTTTGATTCAATTTGGGTTATAGTGGATAGACTCACAAAATCCGCATATTTCCTTCCAGTTTAAAGTACAAATTCAGCCTCGCAATATGCCAAACTGTATTTTGAGCGCGTCATAAGTCTTCATGGGGTGCCAAAGACTATTGTTTCTGATAGAGGCACGCAGTTTGTCTCCCAGTTTTGGAAGCATTTACACAATTCTTTAGGTACTGACCTTTTGCATAGTACAGCCTACCATCCACAAACAGGAGGTCAAACTGAAAGAGTAAATCAAATACTTGAAGATATGTTGAGAGCATGGTTCTTAATTTTCTAGAGAAGTGGGATGAATGTTTGCCTTTAGCAGAGTTCTCTTACAACAATAGTTATCAAGAAAGCATAAAAATGGCACCATTTGAAGCATTATACGGTCGCAGATGTAGAACTCCGTTAAGTTGGTTCGAACCTGGAGAAAGAAGATTCTTCGGAGTTGATCTTGTAAAAGAAACTGAAGCAAAAGTTAAGCAGATACAACAAAATATAAAAGTGGCACAATCTCATCAGTAAAGTTATGCGGACCAAAGGCGTCGACCATTGTGGTTCAATAAGGGAGATCACGTGTATCTAAAGGTGTCACCCATGAAAGGAGTTACCCGATTTGGAGTCAAGGGTAAATTAGCACCTCGATACATTGGACCATTTCAAATTATAGAAAGATGTGGACAATTAGCATATTGTCTGCAACTACCTGAATAATTATCGGCTGTACACAATGTGTTCCATGTGTCCCAACTCAAAAAGTGTCTCCGTGTACCAGATAAAGTTGTTGATGTTGAAGGTATTGAACTTGAACCTGACTTGACTTACTTCGAGCATCCAATTTGAGTTTTGAATCAGAAAGACCGTGTTACTAGAAGCAGAACAATCAAGTGGTACAAGATACAATGGGATCAACATTCAGAGGAAGAAGCCACTTGGGAATCAGAAGATTACCTGTTGGAGAACTTTCCAGAATTTTATGCTTCTATCTAAGTGATAATTCCTTCTACGAGTTGTAACTTCTCTAGTGTGAGTGGTACAACTCCTTTCCTTATAAATTTAGTTGAAGTGTGTTTTACTGACACATTTCCTTTTCCATTACTTCACTCAAGGCTTTAAATCTCGGGACGAGATTTCTTTAAGGGGGAAGGGCTGTAACACCTCTGGTGTTATATTAACTAAAACATGCCATGTCATCATATGCACTGCAAAGCATTCATGTTTAATTCAACCTTAATGTGCATTAACTAAAACAAGTTTATATTTCATAGGTTGATTGTGTTTCTGGAATGTTTTGTCACATGAAATAATAATAAAACCCTACTTTTGAATGTCATCGCAAATACTTGGTTTATATTCTATGTACTTGAGGTGTAAACTGTGTTTACACTAGTGTCAAGCATAGTGTAAAAACCTAAGTTTAACCCTTAAAAATTTGTTTTCATAGTTGAAGTTGAATTTGGGTTTCAAAGCTTATTCCCAAGCCTTGCGATTCAAATTTAAATTCAAATTGGAAAGCTATAAAGTGTTTTTCGAAAGTCAATTTGGTCAACCAAGGGTGTCATTGGGTCAATGACCTAAAAATGTCCTTGAATGATGTTTATGATCACTAATGACCAACCAATTAAGTTAGAAACCAAATCGAGTTTGAATTCAATTTCAAAAACCCTTTATTCTAAAACCTAGTTTTACCCCCTTTTCTGTAATTCAAAATCTATAACGAATTTGGAGATACTCTAAAAAGATAGTTTGTAGATCTTGACAAGACCTACAAAGTTGGTATATAAAGTTTTTCAAGTTTCCAAAAGAAATTTCAAATAAATTTGAAAATACAGTTTTTCAGCATTTGTCCCCTTTTGATTTTAAAACCATAATTTAAAAATTATGCATAATTTTGGAAAACTTTGTATGTGAAAAAGGTTTGGTTTGGAAAGTTAAACATTTCATAGTTTTGAAGATTTTCATGTTTTATTGAAAAATCAAAAGTAATTTCAAATGTTTATTTCTAGGGTTTTATTCCCTTTTGAATTTGAATTCAAATTTCAAAATCCAGACAAAATTTGAGGACGCCAGTTAAAGGAAAAGTGTAGCTCTTGAAAAATTATGCAAATAATATTTTTGATATTTTTAAGTTCTTATATAAATTTTGGAGTAATTTGTAATTTCAAACGAATGGTAATTCTGTAATTTTCTCGAACAGTACCGAAACCTATCGTCGGCCGCCATCGCCGGCTTCTCAACCCGCGCCGCCGTCCACCGCCGCGCATATCTCGGCCGCCAATTCACCCCGAACACCCAAAACTTCACCGCCGTCGTGTCGCCCGTCCGTGCGTCACCTTTGGCCTATAAATACCGGTCGGCCGCCGCCGTTTCTCTTCTTTCTTCTTCCTGCCGCCACCGCCGACGACCTCGCTCCGCCGCTTGAATTCACCGCCGTCGATTCACCACTGCCCGATTGCTCTTGCCATTAGTTCTGCCACATCTTTACGGTCAGTTTGAGCTAGCTCGTGCTTGCTCTCCTCGCCCGAGCTGCCCGCGCGTTGTCGTCTTCTTCGCGGCCGGTCGCCGAGCCGCCGTGAGCTTTTTCGCCGTCGACCGCCGCACAGGGTGAAAACATGTCGATTAACCCTCCTGTCGTGTTCTCCATGCTATCCTACCCCTCATGCGCTTCTTGGCCGGCTTGATGGTCCACAGGAACTCCGGTGACGCTGTCCTTGCCGTCGGAGCGCCGCCGCCGCCATCACCGCCGCCATCCGCAGCTCGATTCAAACACTCCGGGCCTTCATCAACGTGCGCATCAGCACCGTGGTGAGCTCCTGCATCTGTCTGTGCCTTCAATTTCATCTTTACCGCGTGGTAGTCGCCGGCCACCGTAGCTCACCGTCGGCGCAGTTTTGCCAACACGGCCGCGCGCGTAGCCGTCGTGGCTGGAGTTCCAGTTTGGCCTCATCTTGTTGCCAAACGAGTTCGTCTGAATACCCTGCGCACGCTCGTGATCCTGCCGTCTCCGAAAATCGCTCCGGTGAGCGTCGCCGCTGCGCCCGAGCTCCGCCGTGCCGCCATGGCCGCCGGTGTGGGTGCCGCCATCGCTCCGCCGCCACGTTAGCACCCTGATGGACTCCCCGTGCCAAGCTGAGCCCGATGGTTCAAGTTCGGTCGCCGGAGACATCGCCGACGGCGAGTAATCACCGGTCAACCGTCGGCGGACCGTCGGTCAGCGCGGGAGCACTGTGCCGATTTTTCTTTTTCTATTTTTAGAAAATGATTTAAATGCTACTTTCTTTGAAAAATCATAGTAATTCATATATAGCTCCAAAAATTCTAAAATTTTTTGTGTGTGTTCTTTATGATGTCATCTACCTAGAAAAATATGAAATGCCAAATTTGAGTATTTTTTGCATATGTTAAAATTAGCCCTTTTAATTGAAAAATGGACCTTCAATGATTTTTAATAAATAAAATAATTGGCTTTTAATTCTGAAATTTGTTTTTCTATCTAATTAGGCCAAGAGCTTTTCAAAATAAAATTTTGGGCTTAATTTGATAACTTTAATTTTATGCCTTTATTTAATGCCTTTAAATAATTAATTAATCCTTTTAATTAAGTTTAATCATTATAGGATTTGTTTGACTTTGGGATTGATTGATGACCTTAGGTTATTAACCTTAATGACCTTTGGCACTTTAATTAATTATTTGTGCTTATCTTAATCATGTCATTAGGGCTTAATCAACGTTATTTTATGTGCTTAATTAATTTTTTAAATGACGTAGTTAACCCTAATGAGCTTGATAAGCGAAGTTTTGTTGGCTTGCAACTTTATCATGAAGAAAAGTTGTACTCAAGCTCTTAATCTGATCATGCATCCATCGAGCATCATGTTTACTATTCCATCATGTTAAAGCATATCAATTATCGAATAGTTTCCGTTAACGGAGAGTTAACGTTGTCCCACCAGATCCCAAGGACGAGCAGATTCAAGAATCGAGAGTTGATCCAGAGTTCGAGACCGTCTACCTCGAATACCAAGGCAAGCCCCGGATGTATTCAAACCTTATTCTATTTATAAAAGTTTTATCGCTTCAGCTATGATATGTTGCATTAAGTAAGAGGAGTTGAGTGAAAACCCACCAATTGCATTACCTATCTTATTTCCTTATTCCTTGTTATCTGCTTTGAAAGATAAGTAGTAACGCTTAGCCCTACTTAATTAGTTAAGTGTTCAAAAGTAAAAGAAGGAAAAGATGAGATTGATTTTACTTGTTGGAATCTTGATGATAGTTAATAAATCAAGTCCGGACGGCTAACTTGCACTAGGAATGGAGTCTCTCTGTAGTGTTTTCGTCTGTTGATGCCCTAGGTCCCGTCCGTTGGTGAACCGGTGATATCGAGAAATTAGAAATCCACATGCATGAAGTGGTATTCAGTGGGCCAGAGTCCCCACGCATATCATGAAGTGACATATAGTGGGCCGGAGTCCCCACATATGTCATAGTGTGTTATACTATGGGTTTAAGTTCCCATGTATATCGGTACACGGGGCAGAAGAGCTCAGGTGTATCATGTGGTGATATATGGCTGCGGTTGTTATCCCGGTATATGGGTTCATCTGGTATGCATCGGAGTTAAAGTCTCCGATATCCCAGTGACCTAGGTCCCAGCTGGGTATAAAAATGGATTCGAATCGCCGTTGCTTCTCGGAGAAGAAGACTCGATCGGTGTTCATCATCGTAGTAACAACTTGAACAATGACTAAGGTTTAATAATGAAGTTGGTTGGTATTTGGAGCTAGATCAAGGCAAACTTTACTTTTTGTTAAGCTTTTTCGCAAAAAAATTTCTTATCTCTTACAGGCCTTACCTTGTCCCTCTAGCCTGTATTTCCTAAGTCTTCACCCCTCTTTTTTGTTGGGTCAGTCTTGTTGAGTACTCAGGGTTTGTTGAACCCTTGTTGCAGGTGAGCCTCATGGGCAGGAGTGCTTTGCGTCCTGCTGCATGACAGTTGTCGAGGAAAGTGACGACGAGTAAGTTGTTTAGCTCTTAGGCAGAGCTTATCGTTTGGTATTGTAATAAAGTTATCTACTGCTACTCCACTACTATTATGGTTGTACAATTTAAACTTATGGTTTTAAATATTTGAAACTCAAAGGTTTGTAAACTTATGTTGTTGTAAGTCTTCTGCTATTTTACTCCGATGTATATTATTTATATCTAACTGTTGTAATACTGCAATGCCTCTTTATAACGATCGATCCTGCTCGGAGAATCGTGGATGATTCGGGATTTACCCGATAGACTTTTTAAGTCGTATGGAACATAGTCATGGTTATTTGGAGTCTGTTTAGACAATAATCATGCATGTGGGCCATATGATTTAGGAGGTTCTGCCACAAGTAAGCAGCTATAGGTAGGAAATCAACATGAAAGGATAGAAGGTTTAGGTTTTGATTAAAATGGCCGGACATCATCCATTATCAACTATCACCAGCCCTTTGGAAAAAGTAGTATACATAATTTGTCAATATAGGCAAAAATAGCTGTAAAAATAATGGCTGCCATGTTTGGATACCACATTCACAGCCATAAGTAAAATGGGTATGCATACAGAGCATACCATTGCAAAGTACTCATATGATAGTTTACCTCATGGAAGCTTGTAGTCCCTTGTTTCATACTCCATTTGTAAACCAACGATGAGAAATGGAAATAAAGTCTCATTCAAGGAATAGAAGCTGCCAATTCAGCAAAAAAATTCGAAGTAGAAAACAAATCGAGATGGTTGTAATCTTCATGACCTATTTTTCATGGAATTACATACATCAAATATGAGGGGATGCACATTATGACTAACCATGGTAACAACGGCTTTGGTGCTAGAAGATGAGTTGCTCTCTTCCAGTAACATGTCCATAGCTGCAATCCGCTTATATGTGAATCAACAAAGAAGAACAAAACTTAAGGAAAAAATAGGCAAACAATGAGCAATGAGAATTAGGGGAATGAGGAAATATTGGCTTCTTACTGTTTGTATTTCTTCCCCAGACCAACTAACTGGTAGTTCTATGCTGCTTGTTTCCATGTGCACCTGAATTTCTTATCAACAATGAAAAGGCAGATTAGGAGTAAAAAGAATAAGATATTTAATAATAGTTAGAGGATACTTTGGACATTTAACTACCCACATAAATAAAGAGAAAAAGCACAACACATGGCGTGGACTTTTTGTAGCCTAAGATATTTGTGCACATGCCTCAAGAGCCACCATATAACTAGGATGTGGTTGATCCATCAGACATTTAGGTACCAACATAAATAGAGAGAGTAGAAAATATGAGCACTGGGATAAATTTAAAAGGCACAAGCCATGACATACAGTAATCTATTTAGCCTAAGATATTTTAGACATAATTAAATCAGTAAATCTCATCGATCCCTGCAATTCTATTTCAACAAGCTAAACTCATGTACGATCTGAGACCAAAGCTTTGATATTATTACATAATAAAAGAACTGGACAATAAAAATATGGCACCATTATTCTAAGGTAGCATCATACATTCTAGGGACCAGGGGACTGCAAGAAGCATGGTAATGTTAGTGTTTACCTATTGGGCTGCAACAAATAAAGCAAAAATCCGACCAAATATAGTTCACTTTGCAAATCAGGAGATAGGGGAACACATAAGAAGCCACCCAGCTGGTCTGTAATCTGATGGCAGTGGATAAAATGTTGAAATACCTCATAATAAGCACAATCTAAGATAAGAATGAAGGAGGCATAATATCAAATAATTAATTACCAACAGGGATGTTCTTGTAATTGGAGTTCTACAGACATATAGATAGGCATTTTAATCCATGAAGCTATAAACACATGGAAGGATGTTTCCTTACCCCAAAATCCAGTCAAAAAGCATGTGACCGAAATACTTTTGTGGCACCTATGTACCATGTGATATTTTTTTAATCTAGGATATCTTAGAGACCTCTATCTAACAGCCTGCTTTAGATGTCCTTGTTAAACCTAAAGAGCTTCAGAAGCAGGAGCAACTTAGGTACAGTTTCCACGGACAACAAAGTGCAAGCTTCTCAATTCAATTTTTGTATTAGAAATAACATGGCCAGTTGCTTGTACGACAATTGAATAGATTGATGTTAACTACAAGCAATTTTAACCCTACAAACATTCTCCATGCATGGTCATGGATATATAATTAAGAGCAATGACAAAGAACTCTAGAACTTTGTGACCCGAAAAGAGCAGGTATCATTATTTGCGGATTATTTTCAGTTACATATGACACTACTAACTATAAATATTTTCCAATCATACACAATATGAACCTCAGGACATCACAGAAATAAATAAGTCTTCCAAACTCATAGGAACTTTTGTCTAACACACAAAGGCGTGAAATGACGCTATAAGAAATGTGCAAGTATTGCACAAGCAAGCAGCGGTCACAGAAAGTAATAATCAAAACAGTACCTTAGGAATTGTCTGAACTCCTCTTCTTTCTTCAAATAGTCTGGGAACCTCCTGCAAGGGGACAACACATAGTTAAGTGCAGTACATACAGCAAGGTTTAACTAACAAATAGATGTACTAGAACAAAAGGTTTGCAGTTATTTATCAGAAGAAAGGTCTTCAAATGCTACCTCTCAACTTTAGCAGGACAAAATAAAAGCACCATCCACGATTTTGGTTGAACCATGAAGAAGGAGCATGTATCGTATTTTTTTGTAAGACTGTTAAAAACATACATATTGTTTTATCATTTATTCGACATCAACCTCTTTAGAAACATCTCTTGCCAAGGTCATGGACTGGCCTCCAGACGGTATACATCGATTCACCCAAAAACAAAAAATCCCAACGAAATCCCTAGAAAAGGGGCTTCCCAAGAGGCCAGCAGACCACAGAGAGTAGGGGCAGAGGCACCGCACGCTGCTGCTGCAGTCCGCTGTGGCGAGATTGACAACTGTGACAAAAGAGGCAGTTAGGGTTTCTTACCGTACGGACGAATCCTAGGGTTTCGTCACCCAAAGGAGAGCAGACGCGAGCCATCCAAATAGGCATGGAGGAGTCCACCAAGAGGATGGGGAGAAAAAGGGCACCGCCGGGCTCAGCCGCGCCGCGTCGGCGTGCCGTCCTCCGTTGTTGCCGCCCACCGCCCTTGTCACCTCGGGGGAAGAGGAGGAGGAGGACGGGGAGGAGGTGGCGGAGGTGGAGGACATGGGGAGGAGGACTGCCGCCGCCATTGTACGTCGCGCGCCCGGCGCCGTCGCCCCTGCTCGCCCACTCGGGTCGGGAAGAGTGGGGAGGACGGAGAAGAGATGAGGCCGACTCTTTTTTTTTTTAAATTTTTGCTGTGGTATATATATGTGGTGCGGTGGCTCCGGAGAAGAAGCCGGTTGAAGCCGGTAAGGGGCGTCAGAAGCTGATTTCATAAGAAGCCGCTCCGAACGATCTAGGCCGCCGAATGGGAGATCGAACGGACACAAATACAAGGTGACGTGGCCTAACCCTCCCTTCTAGGAGCCCTCCATAAATCTATTGTAGTAATAGCATAAACTGATTTAGGGGCTGTTTGGTTGGTGCCGCATGCAGCCATCAGGAGTGTGGCGGCGCCACAAGTTTTGTGGCGGACAATTTCACCGCCTAAGGCCCCGTTTGGAACAAGGGATTGGTAGACGAATTTTAGAGGAAAGTGATTCCTGCATTTTGATGACGTCACTTGCCGTTTGGATCAAAGGATTTGGAGTTTACCGTTCCTCCGGAAGGGGCAGCATGCTTCACAAAACAAAGGAACCAGAACCTCCGCCGGAAGCCAATGTTTTCGCTGAAGCCCGAGGAAAGCATGCTTGCAGAGCGTGCGCGATTGGTTCGGCAAGTGAATGAGTCAACTATTTTTAGGTGAGACACCATTGAGTTTTCCATCTTTTGATCAACAAGGTCCTACGTACAGGCCAGACACAATTCGTTAATGTAACAATGCAAACAAAAACTCATCTTTCATCACGTTCGTTAATCTGGTCATTAAAATCTAATTAGTATGTATTTTGATTGTCATTTCATTTCATTCCCATATTATGAATTCTTGTGATCCAAACAGCCTAAAATTTTAATTCCTATATTTTGGAATCCTGTGGTTTTCTACCTTCTATCCATTCCTTTGTTTTCTACTTTCCTGTGTTTCCTCTCGTTCTTTTCTTTTGTATCCCTGCATTCCAAACAAGCCCTAAGCTGTGGCGAAAAAGCTGCTGGAAATGAACTGCATGTCGTGTGTCGTGCCGCATATAAATGATAAACCAAACAGCTGCCTACTTCCCGTGGCCGCCGAAGCTTAGGTGAGGCGAACCAAGACTGACAACCAAACAGCCCCTTAATTGTGCAATGGTGTGTGCATTATATTCAAACATAGGGAATAAATTTGTTTTGCTAAATTAAAATCAATCATAAGGCTAGATACATGGTGATACATACATGTTGGTGAATTGGTGTTTTTGTCTGTATGGTTTTTGTCTCAACTCTCTCTAAATTCAGAATCCTTTTGAAGTCTCTACTCTAAAAAAAACTGAAACCGAGACTCTACCGGCAGGCCAACTTGCGTCGTCCCGTTTTGCTCTGCCCGGCGCTCGATCACCCCGACGAATCACCCTGCCTCCCGTGGTACATCTCCCTGGGAACCGCGCCCCCGACACTCCCTCGTGCTTCGGCACGCTCAATAGGAAACCGGCGCTCCCTTCTCACGACGCAGACCCGCCCCGGCGCTCCCTGGCTATACTGGCGAAACATAACTGGCGCTCGATCCTTCGCTCCATCGCACGGCGCTCCCTCAATCCCCAGTCGCCGCAAAGAGATCCAGCAAATCAGCCCTCGTCCCCAAGAACTCACCGCCTCTTCCCGCGTCGTCGATTGTCACACTCTATTTTAAAGGATAAAAATAGAATGTATAAATAGCCTTATATGCGCCCCAGGAACAGTCGCACATATAAGATGATAAATTACAGAGAGTATCGTCACCCTGTTTATTACATAGCGAACCAATATTTATTACAGAGTTTTACACAAAAACAAATAGATAACTAATATAACTTTATTGCGGAAGCTCCACACAGGGACACGCCAACTGGTGAACACCAAGCCTAGTACTCATCACGATAGCTCTCATTCCAACCTTTATCAAGTTTAGCTGGCGGCCCAAGAAGGAGGAAGGCGCGCGCGCTCGCTGCGGCTGGGCCGGGAGGCGAGTTGGGCCGAGCGGTTGCGGGGAGAGAAGCGGGCCGAGCGCGGGGGAAAGAAGCAGGCCGAGCGGCCAGTTGGGCTGAAAGGAAGAAAGGGGAGAAGGAGGGAAAAGAAATTGTTTTTCTTTTATTTGAATTTTTTTAAATGCATTTTCAAAAGATTTTGAATTCCAAATCAACTCCAACAAAATCAAACATCACAAAATAAATTATGCACCAGCATGAATGCATATACACATGTATCTAGCCATGATATAATTTTATTTCGGGAAAAATATTTATTTTGCTTAGGTTAAATGTCCATAAAAATGCTAAATTAGATCAAATTGACTATTTTCAAATTCTTGAAAAATTTAGGGTGTTACAATTCTACCCCCTTAAGAGAATTTTATCCTCGAGATTGGATTTAGCTTACTCAAACAACTGCGGATAAGCTGCCCTTAGTGCATCCTCAGTTTCCCAAGTTGCCTCAGCCTTCGAGTATCGATTCCACTGCACCTTGCACATCTTAATAACCCGGCTTCGGATAACCTTTTCAGCTGTGTCCAAGATCCTTACAGGAAACTCTTCATACGTGAGATCATTCTTAACCGTAAGTTCCTCCAAAGGTAAGTGTTCCTTCTCAGGTACACGCAAACACTTCTTAAGTTGAGACACATGGAACACATCATGCACACTAGCTAAACTTTCAGGCAATTCTAACTGATAAGCCACTTCTTCATATCTCTTTAAAACTTTAAATAGACCAACATACCTTGGTGCAAGTTTCCTTTTTTGGTTAAATCTCTTCACACTTATCATAGGAGACACCTTCAAGTACACATAATCACCTTCCTTGAATGTCAATTCTCTTCTCCGTGTGTCGGCATAACTCTTCTGGCGAGATTGTGTTACCATCAGGTTCTCCCTAATCACCCATACCTGTTCTTCTATGGTTCTCAGAACATCTGTCCCAAACAATTGACTTTCCCCAGTTTGATTCCAAAACAACGGCATCCTGCACTTACGCTCATACAGAGCTTCAAAAGGTGCCATCTTGAGACTCTGTTAATAACTATTGTTGTATGAGAACTCTGCATAACATAAGTTCTTATCCCAACTTGTACCATACTGCAATGCACAAGCTGTCAACATGTCCTCCACAATCTGGTTAAGTCTCTCAGTCTTACCATCAGTCTGTGGGTGATATGCTGTACTAAAGTTCAACTTTGTTCCCAAAGCACTATGCACTGCTTTTCAAAAGTGAGATGTGAACTGAGTACCTCTATCAGACATGATCTTCTTTGAGACACCATGCAAACACACGATCCTTTTCAAGTACAGTGTAGCCAATTGAGGTCCAGTATAGGTGGTCTTCACAGGCAAAAAGTGAGCTATCTTAGTTAGTTGATCAATTATTACCCAGATAGAATCATAACCTCTCTTAGTACAAGGTAATCATGTTATAAAGTTCATACCGACCTCTTCACATTTCCATTCAAGTATCTTCATTGGCTACAATAATCCAGCTGGCCTTTGATGTTTAGCCTTCACACGTTGACAAGTATCACATAAAGCAACGTACTCTGCCACATCCCTCTTCAGACCAATCCACTAATACTTTTCCTTGAGATCCATGTACATCTTAGTACTTCCAGGATGGATAGAGTAAGCTGACTCATGTGCTTCTTGCAGAATTACCTGACGAAGAGCTTCTACCTCCAGAACACATATCTGGTTGCCATACCATAAGGTACCTTCTTCATCAATGTGGAATCCAGGTGCCTTCCCTTCTGCTAACTTCTTCACTATATACTTTAGATCCTCATCTTCCAGCTGACCCTTGCGAATTTCTTCCTCTAAGGTAGGTGTCACCTCTATCTCCATAGCATTAGTAACAAGAGTGAGATTTAAATGAGCAAACTCTGCACACAACTTATCAGATTCAGGTGTCGCCCGAAGCTCATTAGCATGCTTCTTTCTACTAAGTGCATCGGCCACGATATTTGCCTTCCCAGGATGGTAATACATATCAAATTCATAATCATTTAATAGTTCCAACCAACGGCGTTGTCTCATGTTCAAGTCAGACTGGGTAAAGATGTACTTCAAACTCTTGTGGTCAGTGAAGATATCAGTCTTGTGCCCAATCAGATAGTGTCACCAAATCTTCAGAGCATGAACCACAGCTACTAGTTCTAGATCATGGGTAGGGTAATTAAGCTCATGTCTCCTCAACTGCCTTGAAGCATAAGCGACGACTCTACCTTCTTGCATCAGAACACAACCCAATCCCAAACGAGATGCATCACAGTAGATAGAGAACTTCTTGCTTAGATCTGGCAGTATCAACACTAGAGCTATTGTCAATCTCTTCTTAAATTCTTCAAAACTGGCTTAAAACTTATCGGACCACACAAACTTGGCATTCTTCTCTAGTAAAGCTGTCAATGGCTTAGTAATCTTCGAGAAACCTTCAATGAATCTCCTATAATAACCAGCCAACCCGAGGAAATTGCGAACCTCGCTGACATCTGTAGGTGGCTTCTAATCCAACACATCTTTCACCTTGCTTGGATCAACTGCTATCCCACCATTAGAAACAACATGACCAAGGAAAGAGACTTCCTCCAACCAGAATTCACACTTGCTCTTCTTAGCATAAAGTTTGTGCTCTCTAAGTTTCTGCAAGACTAACCTCAAATGTTCTATATGTTCTTCCTTGTTCTTTGAGAATACCAAGATATCATCAATGAAAACCACAACAAATTTATATAAGTATTCCATAAACACATTATTCATCAAGTACATAAAGTAGGCAGGTGCATTGGTCAACCCAAAGGACATAACTGTATACTCATACAACCCATACCTGGTAGTGAATGTCGTCTTCGGTATATCTAAACTCCGAATCTTCAACTGATGATATCCAGAACGCAGGTCAATCTTGGAGAACACACAGGCTCCTCTCAATTGATCAAACAAATCATCAATCCTGGGCAATGGGTACTTGTTCTTGATGGTAACCTCATTGAGAGAACGATAATCAACGCACATCCGTTGAGTTTCATCTTTCTTATCAACAAAAATCACAGGAGAACCCCAAGGTGATGCACTAGGGTGAATGAAACCTTTCTCTTCTAATTCCTTTAACTGTTTCTTAAGTTCTTCTAATTCATTAACACCCATTCTATATGGACGCGTAGCTATGGGTGCAGTGCCAGGTAATAACTCAATAATAAATTCAATGTCACGGTCAGGTGGCATACCTAGCATTTCATCAGGGAACACATCTGGGAATTCCTCCACCACCTGATTCTAAGGATCTCCATTGTCATCAAGTTGATTCAGTGTAGCTGTAGGTGGTGCTTGCACTCTGACATCAACACTGATTCTATCTCCTTTTGGTGTAGTAAGATCTACAACCCTCTCTTTACACTTTATCATAGCTTGGTGAGCTTCCATCCAATCCAACCCCAGAATTAAATCAATACCAGATGCATTCAACACTACAGGATTTGCTGAAAAATCTACCCCCCTTAAGTGAAGGTTAGATAAGGGGCAGTAGTAAGAAGCTGGTATAACACCCCCCGGTGAATTTACTACCATTTGGCTCTTCATGGCTACAACTGGTATGCTATGCTTTCTAACAAATGCTTGCGAGACAAAGGAATGCGAAGCTCCAGAATCAAAAAGTACAGTAGCAGAGATAGAGTTGATGTTGAGTGGACACATGGTTCACCCTTCCATGATTAGCATAGGACTTCTGGTTACCATTCTACTTATGAGGTGTGTGTTGGCTTGATTTTCTGGGGAAATTATTAGCATAGTGCCTAGGCTCACCACAAGATAACACACCTGAGGAGTATTAGGACTACTCTTAAGAGGTGTGTTGGGTGCAGTAAGGCACGGAGTTTGATTTCTAGATTGCTGCTGCGGCCGCTGATTCCCTTGCTGCTGGTGATTCTCATTCTTGCGCTGAGCATACTGACCATGGTTTCCCTGGCTAACTGGTCCCTGGAACCTCTGCTGGAAGCCCTGATGAAAGTTAGAGCGGAAACGAGAATTATTTCCAAAGCCCTGTCCATTCATCTTCCTTTTCTTGTCCTGCGATAGACGTTCATTATCCAGCACAATAGCACTATTTACCAATTCCTCAAAGGTGTCATACTTATTACCCTTCAACTGCAGCCTGAGTTCATAGTATATGCCATTGAGGAAATGACGCTGCTTATCAACGTCCCTTAGAACTTCATTGGGAGCGTAGCAAGCCAACTCCTCGAACTTAGCATGATACTCACTCATAGTCATAGAGCCCATTTTGAGATTCCTGAATTCATCTTGTTTCTGCTCTATGAGACCCTCCGGAATGTGGCGGGCCTTGAAGTCCCTCTTAAAAACTGCCCGAGTGATGGGAGGAGCATTATTGGGATGAGCAGCTTGATACAACTCCCACCAGGTCTGAGCAGCTCCCTGTAGTTGCCCAGAAGCATACAACACTTTTTCAGTATCATTGCACTGTGCGAGGTTCAACTGCTTGTCCACAGCACGCAGCCAGTCTTCAACATCCAAAGGATTAGTAGTGTGAGTAAACACAGGAGGATGACCTTGCATAAAGTCTCTGCATTTATCCCTTGGTAGTTGAGCATGCGGTAATCCTCCGGCTTGCATAGTCTGCACAAACTGAGTCATAGTATGCATCATCTGCATTTGTGCCTCCCTCATTTCCTCATTGGTGATATGTCCAGCACCATGGCCTCTACCATGGTTACCTCTTCCACCATGAGCAGCCATCTGTATTCCAACAAAAATCAAAACTTAGAGAGATTCAGGATACAAATCACTTATATAAAAATAAGGATTGCAGATCTGAAAATTTTTAGGCTAGTTTCAATTTCATCAGTATAGAAAAATACTCATAAATCAAGATCTAGGTATCAAAAGGAGACGTTCTATACTTGGTTGGAAAGGCTAAAGAATTCGCTACAATTTCATTCAGACCATATTACCAGATTCTGTCATCTAAGCCATCGAATTAATCAAACAACAAAAATTATTTAGAAGCTCCAAACAGCACTGAACAACAGATAGCGACAGACATAACTTCCAACTCAAAACTGATTTAGACATGATTCTTATGGGAATTGATAGATAAGGAAGTCTAGTTTCACCCAGTAAAATCTCATAAGCATTGGTCAAACCGATTTTGAGATATAACCAAAATCTCACAGGTTGCTTAGAAGACAGCAAAAGCAGAGACAGGATAAACCAACCCAACTTAATTTATTCAAACTTTAACCTTAATATCCTTAACTAAGAAACTTGCGGACCAGCCCACAAAGTTCCAGCACTCACATAAAAATTCAAATCATCCATATTACATAATCATAAATCATCAAGCACTCAAAGTTCATAAACACTAGAATGACACGACTAAACTTGACTCTCGATACTAATAACATGCCTATTACATAAGGGTTTTTAAGCTAAGGTCAAAGCTCATGGTTCAGTCGTTCATAGATCTTTGGTTGTCCAGTCATGGTCCTAAGCCTATCAATCTCTTCTTGCTGCTCTTTAATCTTCTGTGCTTGCTGGTCCACCGTGCTTACCAAGCGTTGATGCGTGAGCATCATGTCACAAGCAAAGTGTGCCAATTCCCATGACTCAGGTGGCAATTCTTGAGGATTCATCATAGCCCATCCATCCTCCATACTGTAGTCAGTGTGAGGCAAATAGCAAAACTCATCATCTCGCATATTTCCAAAGCGATGTCCACAGAGAGCAATCCAAGCCATAAAAGCAGCACCCTCTATGCCATCCTCTTGAGTTGGACAAGGACCAAGATGTTCATAGATCATCTCTATCTCATAGGAATTCGGCATCACCCCTGAGGAACATATAGCCACATTTGTCTCCCAGTAAGTACCTTCCAACGGATGGGTATGTTGGAAACAAGTGTACTGCACAGCGGGGTCCCAATCAGCATAGTAATCACGAAGAAGCTTCATGAGTCGTATATGCCATCTGGTGTGACACTCTGGTATGCGAGAGATCTTCACAGTCCATCCCATAGGACCGTGCGGTCCACCTCCTCCACCAGAACCACCCGCAGATGGCGGTGGAGATTGACCACCATCTTGAGCTACTTCCATCGTCTCACCATCGCTGATGTCGAGGGCCTCCTGCTCCTCATCCACAGGTACCACTTCCTCCTCTTCTTCTTCAGTGGCCTCCATTGGTTCTTTCTCTTCATCTTGAGGTGGTGTAGGCACCGGGGTTGGTGATGGCGGAACACCTTCCCTAGGCTCCATGTGGTTGAACAGAGCATGATACGCAGCAGCAGTCATGTGGCGGGTATAAGGAGGCATCTACAAGATTTAGACATAAGTTACAGTGGAGTCAAGATTTTCACAATAGAGTAAGTATAAGAGCATAAAAATTGAGTAAATATCAAAGTTAAAGTTAAGAAGCATGAAACTAGTGAAGCAAAGGGGACTAAGAACGACCATTCTATTTAGGCTTGCGTCCTACAGTCAACACGGCTAAGATACCAATTTGTCACACTCCATTTTAAAGGATAAAAATAGAATGTATAAATAGCCTTATATGCGCCCTAGGAACAGTTGCACATATAAGATGACAAATTACAAAGAGTATCATCATCCTGTTTATTACATAGCGAACCAATATTTATTACAGAGTTTTGCACAAAAACAAATAGATAACTAATATAACTTTATTGCGAAAGCTCCACACAGGGACATGCCAACTAGTGAACACCAAGCCTAGTACTCATCACGATAGCTCTCATTCCAACCTTCATCTGTTACCCATCCGGGATTTTCCAAAATTGAAAGTAAAGCAAGCGTAAGTACACAACCGTACTCAACAAGCATAACATGGGTTAATGAGGCTCAATTAAGCTGACGCTGTTTGACTACATTTAGCTTATATAAGATTATCAAGTTGAGCAATTAAGTAGCATCAAGGTAGCAAGTATTTTCTGAAACCATCATGATCAATGTAACATAAATAAATGTTTAGCAGTAATGACATTAAAAAGATCATCTTAACAATTTAAGAACCATTGATCATCAAGGCCGCCCTAACCGCAGGGCACGGACAATATATTGATTTAAACTCTGCGCAGAGGTGTACACTTTCACTGTGAGTCATGTTCTATAGTAAAGTGGGTTAATTAGTCCTAAGTCACCATAAAACATATAAAACCCCCTATAGATTCTTCTAACCAATCAGGGACGCGGATCCATTAAGTGTAGGAACCCCCTTCCAATATGGCATAATCCTTCCCGGCTATACTCATAAGGACAGAGGCCGTCCTATACCCAACTCACAGACCACTAACAAGCTAGAAAGAGGGTCTACAGGTAACTAGAGCCAGAGCCATATAGCCCTCGTAGTTGTACGGAATATCCATGATAAATCACTTACAGACAAGATCTCATGTTTGTTAAGAGTCATCATTATCGTTGGTAGCATAAACACACATCATGTTATGAGATCATGACTAATAGAGCACTAGCATCACTACTACCTAATGCAACCCGAGGTTTTCAAGGAATCTGGATATCAAACCTAGTTATAATCTCTAGGTCATCAAAGAAAACACAAGCATATGAATTATCATTTATAGTGAATAGGTAACAAGGAAGATCCATGCTATACTTGCCTTGATTCACAAAGTCTTGCTGGTCCTGCTGATCCTCAAAGTAGCCTTGCTCAACAAAACCCTCACCGTATGAATTCGATCGACATTAATAATTAACACCATGCAAGCCAATCGAGCATACATACACGAAGCAAATAAAGAGTTATTAGAGAAACAGTACACCAATCTCATCAAAACAGAATAAAAAGTTTATAGAACTATTCTACACACTGCCACGATCACACAGACGTCAAGTTCACCGAAAACGGAGTTATAACGGCGAAGATATAAATTTTTAAAGATTTCCTATTGATAAATAAATATATTAAATATGAACTAAAAATATAAAGTCTACAAAATATACCATCAATGGCACCACTGCATAGAATATGAAATTATGAATCTAACGAAATTTGAACGGACCAAAACGGAGTTAAAACGGAGAAGTTATAAGCGTTTGAAGATAATGACAAATTGTAAATAGATAAAAACGTATTTTGAAACTGAAAAAGAAAAAATACGTCTTTCAGAGGATGAAATGTATTCGATGATCTTTTAAAGAAAAAATACGCCTTTCAGTGGACAAAACGTACTTGGAATCTGCTAAGAAGAAAGTACGCTTTCCAGTGAGCAAAGCGTAATCGGTGAAAACCACTAAGGGCTCTTAAAAGAATAGAGAAAAGGCCAGGGGGTTTTTGGCAAAAGTGCCGGCCGAAGGGGTACGGGCAAACCAGACCCGTTGGATCTGAGATGGATGGCTCGGATCTGATCGGGGAGTCGGCCTCGCCGGGGAAGATGGCCGGCTTGGTGGTTGGCCGTGGCCGGCGGCGAGGACCTCACCGAAAAACTTGAAACCGAACCTACAGACCTCGGTTTGACTCGAGACTTGAACCAATCGAGAGCGGGGCTCAAGGCGGTCTCACTGGTGGGGGAAGATGGGAACCCGAGCGGCTAAAGACAGCCCGTGATCGGTGACGGCGGCAGCGAGCTCATCGACGTGCACAGAGCGAGAGCTACGGCCCACTAATCTTCTCGGGATAGGTGTCAAACGAAAGCGGAAGTCAAGGCAATCTCACCTGCGGCGAAGATGAAGCTCGAGGTGAACGGAGGCGGACCAATTGCGGCCGACGGCAGAAGGCGGCGGGCTGCGAGTAGCAATCAACACCGAGTGAGCACGATAGATCGAAATTGACAGCACCAACGTGTTCACGATGTTAAGGTGGAGCTCTAGAATCAACTTATGCCAAAATATAACCTACGGCCGCGATGAATTCCGAGCTCCGGTGGATGGCGGCAATGGCGGCTAGGGTTTGGCGGCGCTGCAGCTCTAACCGACGAGACGGCGCTGGCGACTAGGTTTAGAAGGTGGTTGGGAACACGGATTCAATGATTAAATAGTCCGAAGTATGAGGGCGGGCGACCGGCCGCCGGAGGCGGCGCGGGTAGGAGTCGGTCTCCACGTCCGGCTCAACTCCGGTCGGAGGAGGATGAAGGTGGTGCGGGTCCCACGCGTCAGCGACACACAACAGGAGGCGGACGCGGGCGCGCGGTGCGGCGGCCTTGCTGGGCCTCAGCCTGGCGGCCCAAGAAGGAGGAAGGCGCGCGCTCGCTACGGCTGGGCTGGGAGGCGAGTTGGGCCGAGCGGCTGTGGGGAGAGAAGCGGGCCGAGTGCGGGGGAAAGAAGCATGCCGAGCGGCCGGTTGGGCTGAAAGGAAGAAAGGGGAGAAGGAGGGAAAAGAAATTATTTTTCTTTTAATTGAATTTTTTTTCAAATGTATTTTTAAAAGATTTTGAATTTTAAATCAACTCCAACCAAAACCTAACATCACAAAATAAATTATGCACCAGCATGAATGCATATACACATGTATCTAGCCATGATATAATTTTATTTTTAAAAAATATTTATTTTGCCTAGGTTAAATGTCCATAAAAATGCTAAATTATACCAAATTGACTATTTTCAAATTTATGAAAAATTTAGGGCGTTAGATCGACCTCGCTATTGTAAAGCCTCCCAGAAGAAGGGAAGGTGTCGCAGACTCGCAGGCGTTGTCGCACGCTAGGTGCTCAGCTCTTCGTCGGGCCCTTCGTCAACGACGAGCACCGAACAGGCAACAGGTATGCCCACCCTTCTCTACGCAAATTGGACTTCTGGAGTGGAATAACTGTAAAAAGCCTTCGTTGCCGCCACTAAACTTGTGGTGCTCCAGCTCCCTAGACTTCATGCATGATCCCGTCGAAAGAGGCCGTCACAGCTCTGCTAGCGTCGTAGTACAAGCTCAGGTGACATATTCATTTTTCTTTTCATTTGATTGCTGAGATCTGGATGGCTCACAGTCTGTTACAGGAAGGAATGATTATGGGTTCTCTACACCTCCAAGCTGTATGATAAAATGACAGTAAGGTGAATTTGTATGAGAAATAATATGCCGTGTCTTTCTATTCTACCTAATAATATTGAATGGCGATTAGTGCATCTGGTTGTTCTATATTTAATTCAAGACCTATAAATTGTAGAGATATATAACTTGTTTGTCTTTCATGACTGCTAGAACATCTCCATCTGCATGCTTCAGTTCGATCTGCATGCTTCAGTGATATGATATGATATGATAACTATTCTGATCTATCAACTTGTCTTTTTCCCCTTGGAATATGCACGAGCTATGTATCTTTGTAGCTCTATACTCTGTAGTGGCTTGTGTTGATTGAGAAATTAATGCTCACTGATTTATTATTTTCAGATATATGGTTTTTTGTTACTTCGGAATCTAGCTATTTTCATGATTTTCAATACAATTGTTTTTCATACCATTAATAAATTAACTTCTTAATTTGACACATTATGCATGTTCTACATCTTCGAACAGTCAGCTTCCTATTATTTGCCTCCTATATGAACATCATTATTTTTCAATGGGCAATCTTGGGCTTGAAGCAATCCAGGCAGCATGGGCAGCAAGGGATCTCAACGGAAAATTAGACTCAGCCTCAGGTGAAAATCTGAAACAGTGTTGCTCTATCAAACATTTCATTATCTGTTCTATTATGTTATTTTCCATTCAGGTGTATCAAGCTAGAATGCTTAGTCCATATCTCCTATGGTATAACAGTGAAATAGGATTGATTGATCTATCCTTTATTTCTATATTCAAATGGACATATCTACTTGTACTGTGAATGAGGCACTAATGTCAACAGAATTTGAGATGGACATATCTACTAGAATTTCCTTTTTGTTTCCCATCTCCGCTGTCATCGCTTTGGCTTTGCTCTCTAGGTGTCCAGTCTCACCGTGTGTTCGCCCCCGTTGTGACTGTGGGGGGGATGTTGGAGTGTGTGTGTGGGCCACCAGGCCCAGGCCAGCCCATGTAGGGCAAGGCCCATTAGGGTTAGGGTTAGACACCATATGCCCATATATATGTACCCAAGGGGTTCACCCCCAATCAATCAATACATTCACTCTATGACATCCGCAATTTATGAAGTGACAACAACATGTAAATATTTTTTTTGTTCATTCTAAACTATTTCGTGCTTCTCTATAGGGTTATTGAGTTCAGTTTCACAGCCTTATATCCATGGAGGTTCCAAATAGTTTGGAATTTCAAGCAGTACTCAGAAAAGATCAATTCCTATGATCTTGGGTACTGATTTGTCTCCGATCTAGAAATGTGGTCTGACATATGCTCTTGGAGATTTTCTAGAAATGTGGCCTGATATGATTAGCAAAGATTTCATATTGACATTGTTGCTCATAATTAGCTCATGTTTGTTGCAACAACCTGTAGCAAACAATTCTTTTTTTCATGACCGTGCTTATAGCATGTATTTCATTAAGAGGGAGTAGAAAGTGTATCACAGAACAATAGCTTAGCCTGTAGCAAACAATTCATCATTGATTGGGGCCATTTTTACACTTGATTTTGGTTGTCAGAAGTTAGAACAATGCTGGTCGGTTTAACATACTGTGTTTTGCAAAATGTGAAATATTTTCGGTCAGCTTAAGCAGATAATTTGTTTGTTGTAACATCTTCACAAATGGAGACAAGGATATTAACTTCGCTGCAGATGATGAACTGCATTAGGGTCTTCTTTCAAGTTTTGAGCAGTGACATGCATGGATGCTGAGCAGCTTGCAATTTCAACTGCACTTCTAAGATGGTTGTTGTCAGTTATTTACCCATATAGAATTTTGTTATACTGGTGCACAAGCTTAACTATGGACTGCCATACAAGTTGTGTGTCTTATGTGCCCAGCATGGTTGTCGTATAGCACTTAGGAATACAAGAAGCTTAATTCATTTCATTGTACTTGAATATGACATAAAATTGGTTACATTATGGTAATTTTAAATGTTATCTGTCAATCAGATGAATCTCAACACACACTGTGACTGCTTATCACTGTCTCACTGAATTGTTTTAAACTGGAATTGCAGCCTAGCAATGATGAGTTAGTGACTCGCTTGGATTATTGAAAGCTAATTTCTTGGACTCTATTTGCCCTCTAAAAACAAGTAAGCAACTGTAAGCAGAAATGGCACTGTCAATAAATATTAAGAAGGCCAGACTTTCTGCTGCTATTGCAGAGAAAGAAGGCTTTTGCTGGAGCTTGGGGAACTTTGGGATGGATTTAGTGTGCTGCTGGCTTCTGCTTCTATTGAAGAGAAAGAAGGCTAGGTGGGTGCGTGATTCATATCCTCCTGCTGCTTGACGACATGAAGAAGGAAGAGCTACTGATTGCTGCTAAGGTGTTGGTGGAGATAAGAACAGGGAGCAGGTGTGCTTGCCCATTTATGGGAGATGTATTGCTGGATTATGGATTCGTGGCAAGGTGGAAATAACATCCTTTTAGCTTTGGATTGTAAAAGCATGCCATAGCTCTTGTTGGCCATGCACCTCACTTCCCTCTCGGAGTATGGCCTTCAGAATGGGTAGTGCATCACATACATTGTGATTAGTTCATATGTAGCGGTGAAGTATGATTTCTCCCCCCCTTTTTGCTGATATATTTATACATATGACACATGAGGTTGAGTAGTGCTAGATAGCTGCTTTCATGAAAAATCAAATATTGTCGGGAAACAATTAATGATCGATATCCAATCAATGTTCTGATTTATGTTAAAAACACTTGTGCATGGCCTTTTTCAACACAACTGGTTTTTGCATATTCCCTGAAGGGTTAGCATTTCAAATTTAAATGATCTGATGTGGAGGTCAATCAATGTAACAAAATCCAGCATGTGACCAGCCTACGCATAGTTAGTATGCACTATAGCCTTTGTACGAGGTAATTCCCGTTGCAATACACGGGTATTTACCTAGTTAGTCTTTAAATTTTGAAAAAGGAAAACTCCCCTGCACCCTTTGTGGCCTGAGAAGCCACTCTCCCTCTCATCTCAACCATCTGAAGTAGGGCAGTAGCTGCAAGCCCAATGTGAGCAAGCCTAGCTCCAATATCTGCTCCATCCCCTGCCAGGCCAGCCTAATGCCTTCACTTGCTGACACATTGACCCCACCTGTGAGTGAACCCATAGCTCGAAGGTCATCGATCCCTCACCTTCGGCTCCCTCTTCCTACCCCAATCCGCCATTGCCGCGTGTACGCACCCCGAGAGAAGACTTTGAGCTCCCCCTCTTCTCCCTCCTCTTGACCAGTTGTGCTTATCTGTCCTTCGCGCGCACACGTTCTGTGCCCGCCATTGACAGTGTGTTCTAGAGCTCGCACCTAAGCCCTTTTATCCCCCATATAAAAGCCGCCGTCCTCTCCCTCTACGATCTCCTTTCCCCATCTACAAGCGCCACCGCCTCATCTTGAGCAAGTAGCACAGCCGCAACCCTATGTTGCCGAGCTTGTTGTGCCACTCTTCCAAGCCACGCGTTGTCCTTATGTCTTATTTCGCGGAAAGTCCTTGGATGAGCTCGCCATCATCTCCTCTTCATCGTGCTCTCGCTTCTCTCTGCGTGACCCCACGTAGGTCCTTCTCTGTGTTTGTCAGCATGTTTCCTTGCCGCTAGCAATGGCAACCACTATGGTGGCCTCTCTACTCTAGGCGCTGGCAGACATGCAGCTCAATATAGTTCGAAGGCATGTGTTTTCTTCCTCTCAGTGCATTCTCGGACCATAGAAGTGAACCAAAGTCCCCCACCTGAGCACATCCTCCCGAGCGTCTCTCTGGGGGCGACTCGGGAGGCCCCCAGCGGCGCCGCCAAACCACCCCCTCATCTCGACCCCTCTCCGGCCGCCGCCATCGCCCTTTGGCATGCGGTGGCGGAGGCCCGCGGCGGCTCCTTCCATCCCCCTCTCTCCCTTCCTCCTCCACCACCCCCTTCCTCTTCGGCAGAAGCGACGACGGCGGCAGTCCTCTTCGGCAGAAGCGGCGGTGGCAGTCACCGGCAGGATCTGGGCCCTTGTGGGCCGGATCCGGCGATTAGTAGCGCTCGCCATCTCCCGGCGGCAGTATTGAGGGCCACCTTGTTGGGTGACCTTGACGTCGGTCGGCCGGCCCCGGGTTGCTCCGGTGGCCGGGACGGCGGTGGTCGCCCCGGATCCACACACTTGGGGACGGGATCTGGCGGGTGGAGGGCTAGGCGATCGTTTGGCGGCGCCGCTCCTGTAGCCGGCCGGTGGTCTGCGCGCCCTCCCCCATGGATGCGGTTGGTCTCTCCTTGATCGGAGGGACCGCCGTGGTCATCTGCTGCCTTCGGCCTGGGACTGGCCACCTCTGCTACGGCATCAGATCTGGTCAGCGACTGGTTTCAATGCCCGGTGGTTGGTTCACGGGACCACAGTTTGGGTGAAAACCCTGCCTGGCATCTTACGCCAGGCCGGTGGCAGTGGTACTGGTTGTGCCACACACTTTGCTGAAGGCGTCGCTAAAGCAGTTATGCCCGTGGGCGTTCAATAACTGGGTGAAAATCTAGTCTGGTTTCTCCGGGCCGACGGCGGTGGTACATTTGGCGCGTCGTCGAAGTTATTGTTCGTCAGGGCCGGGATTTCCTACCCGTGTGACTCTGCTACGCAGCTCAAGGTGGTGGTGGCATTCGATGGCGTAACAACTTGGATTTTGATGAGCAGGCTTGTATCTGCACCAAGTGCGTTGTGCTGTTGCCTTGAAAAAAGCATCCAGGCTTTAATGGTGGTCGGTATCCAACGTTTTTATTACCTTTTTAAAGGTCTGGCAGATATGTTTTGGCGGCTTTGTCTCGATGGTGGTGATCATACTTTAGTGGAGTCTTTCTAGTGGAGTCAACATCACAAAGCAAGCCAGTTTGTCGCATAGGACTACTCGAACTCCTTGTTAGGGATGTAATTTTTTCCGTAGTTTTCTCCTTTTTATTTTTTCAGTTGTAATTTTGGTCTGATTCTACTTTCGGGTAGATGTCTATCCTTTATGTAAAAAAAATATGTTTTCTTCCTTGGATCTAGTCTTAGCTGCATGACAAGCCTCAGTCTATGGATGAATCCCTGACATCAGCTGGAGAACTATCACAATTAGTCTTCTGAAGCAACGTGATCTTAGCGTTCTTCTCATCTACATACCTCTGATTGCAATGTGAAGACGACTTCTCATCAAACAGACATGCATACTTGATCTGCAGGGTGGCAAGGTTTTACATGTGCACTGGAAAAACTATATATCGTCGTCTCCACAGACACTACTGGAGCAATTGCGAGTTTGTGTAAGGAATTATGCAAATAAAATATTTATAAAAGTTTCTAATTAATTTTGTTAGTGGTGTTGCATTCATGCTGACCGCATAATTTTATTTGATTGAAAAAGAATTGGAAAAAATCGTTTAAGACTGGAATATGTTTCCTCTCCTTTGAGTTTTCAAAATTTTATTTCAAAAACAACTTTTCAAAAAGTGTTTAGTTTGGTTTTCAAAAGTTCTCCAAATAAAGTTTAAAGAAAAAGTACTTAAAACGTGATTTAAAAATAATTTAGTTTAAAACTATCTTAAAAATATTTTTTCTTTCAAATTTCAAAACGTACGATCTGTTTCAAAATCTTGAAATGTTTATGTTTGAAAACTGCTCAAAATGGATTTGCTTTGTGATGCATTGAAATAAAAAAAAAGGAAGCCTACTCCCCCTCACTGCGCACGAGTGGAACCTTTTTTCACCCTTTCCGAAGCCCATTTCCCCTCACTGCGCACCAGCCCAAGTGGGAGCCCGCGCGCCCCTTCCCTCTCTGCTCTGTCTCTGACGAACCGGCCCGCCACGCCGTCCCTGGCCGCCTTCGTCAAGTCCCTGGCCGCCGCCGCTTTGATCCGCCCCTCTCCTCCTGCTCCGTCGTCGAGAGACCTATATCTGCCGAGCTTCTCCGTGTGGTAAGGATGCTGCGGTTACCATCCCTGCTCTCCCTCGCGCTCTGCACCGCCCGCGCTAACACATCGGAGTAACCCCGACGAAGCCGAGCCGCTAATCCGCCTGCTCTCACTCTCGCTCGTACTACAGGAACGAGCTGCATTGTCTTCTCCACCTACCTTGACGCCGCCGCCGCCGGCCCGCCGCTCTACCCGGTAAGCCATGGAGGAGTACCTGGAGAGCATGAAGTCCCTCCGCTCCTACATGAACGGTGCGTGCATTCCGCGATCGCAACCCAAATTCCCTATTCCCTTCCTCACCTATGGCCTGATACCGTTCCGCCACCGTCGGGTGGTTGCGTGATGTGATGCAGATCTGGAGGACGACGCCGCGAAGCGGTCTGTGGAGGAGCAGCAGCAGCGTACGGCCATCGACGCCCACGACGCCGACATTGCGCTAGGTACGGACAAGTGTTGGTTTCCCGGGCTCACAACGTAGGCTAACTTTGCCTGGTGTTTTTTTTTTCAGTGAGGGCGCAAGCAAAGCAGACGAGCGAGGAGGCTGAGCAGTTGGTCACAGCGAGGGCTAAAGTAGGCATGCAGATGGCCGAGAAGCTGGGAAGGATTGCCACGCTGAAGATTGAGTGCGCCACACTGAAGCAGGTGAGGGCTGGAAATTATTGTTTCTAGTATTCGGCAAGTTCGATTTCCTAGAGCATTGCTTAGTGTGCATTTAGTAAAACTGATGAATGGTGGAAATGTTATGTAAGCTTATTTACTATTTAAGTGGGAAATTGTGCGATTTGGAAGAGGAAAGGAAATGTAGCAGTTGATTCTTAGGCCAGAAGAGTTGGAAACCAGACACTTGAACAACTAAATGTTGCTGGAAATGTCTTTTAAAAAATGTTGCTCGTAACCAGTATCGATAACTGATGATTTATCCAGGTTAATTCTTCTGAGGGGATTTAATTCTGAGTAAAGGTCTTGTTTGGAGTGTAGGAATGAAAAACACGGGAACTGAAGTAAACCGTTGCTCATGTTATCTTAATAATAGATACAATTTGCGCCATGATTCTACCGTATAACTTATTTCATTTTAAACCTCTTGAAGGGACATTCAAAACCACATCAAATATTAAGTTCATTATATTCAAATGTCTAACTTCATTTCCACCCTTCATGACTTGAGACCTTGGAGCTCCTTCATCAGGAAACTGCAAGTACTTTGGTGAAACTCAGTGAGAAAAGGTGCCACTATATCCCTTAAAATAACATACCATAAGTTCTAATAAGTTGTAACATACAGTAACTATAAGATTTTGCATGGGCAGATTGTTCTACACAAAGACAACAGAAACCTTGACTGTTAAACTACAGGAGCAACAGGTTTACTTTATTGTTTGTTTTCATGTTTACCTTTTATGATCAATAATATTTGTCTCTTGAGAAAAATGGCCCAACTGTAGATGCCATTGCCTAACAATCGAACATTGTTCATTTCACAGGAATGGCTTAGTATGAAGAATAAGATTACTAGAAAGGAGCCACATGTAAGCCTTTTGTTCACGTAAATAAATCAGTTTGCTTTGTTTTCATGATTATTGTTTTTGTGTAGAAATCTGATTCAACTATTATTGACTAGTCATTTATTATACTGTCGAAGTTTTTGGTGCACACAAATATAAATGAGAAATCATATGGATAATTTCATTTGTTAAGACTAGGTAATACTGCTAACAAGCTCAGGGAATAAGAGATGGGGAGGAGAGGAGGAACATGAGTGGGTGTGTGGCGGTGTAAACATTAGTCTTTAGTGACAACTGAGAACCAGCAGTAATGATGACTTAAGGCTTCAACTTGGTGTCATCCCTATCTGCAGGAGCGATGCTTTTTTCTTTCTTTCTTTCAAAAACACATGACTTTTTCCCAGCCAATCATTGATGATGATTGATTCCTTGCATGGCTTGATTCCTAGCCTTAATTCTAACAAAACTGTACAAAATTATCTGATATTTGCTAAACCACAGAAATGGCCAATTTATGTTCATGTCAAAGAATGCCAAGAAAATGTATCTAGTACCAGTGTGTTTTGTTCACAAAGTTCAGCCATTCTGTTATGTCTTAAGTTCCTGGTGGCACATTCACACTTGCACTGAGAGTTCCCAGAATTTCAGTAATGGAGCAGTTCCTAATTCAATGACCCTAGGGTCAACTGCTAACAAGTGGAAGTATTTTCTAGTGCATCTGATTGTGAATCTTAGCCCAGCTCTTGCATAGTTGCCTGAAACAGAATAATTTCCACACATAACATGGATATCTGTCAAGTCATTTCCATTTTTTAATGGCTTCCAACATGAAGCAGTCAATGTTTAATAAGTGTTGGAACTTACGTATGCAGGTTTCCAAATCTCAGAGCAAGCAAAACTTTATTGAAGGTACTGATTTCTCCAAAAACAGAGGAAATAGTTGGTGTCTTTCCATGCCATTTTATGCCTGTATTGTATTCATGTTGACATGCTTCCACATATGGGGAGTTTACACAGGGTACATTTCCAATGTGACATAATTTATTATTGTTTACATTGTTTGGCTGTTAAACTAGTGTAGGAGTCTTCTTGGGAGGGGTGGCTTGGGGGCGGCGGCTAGGGCTGTTGGAGCTGTGCGTGTCAGGTTAGGGAGGAGGGGTGTCGGCAGGACAGGAGGGGGGTGCGGGGACGGGAGGGAGAGATAGGGAAAGCCTGAGGCTATTAACTGCAGATGATTACAATGCTCCTATATTTATATTATAGTCCTAGATAGACTTGCATCTCAATTAAACTACTATCAAATCCCAGCTAATCTTATTTCCTAGATTGATTCTATTTCTATTCTTTCCTAATTCTTTCCTTTATTCTAGATCCTCC
>CM041638.1:22233679-22300114 GCA_023333625.1 Bothriochloa decipiens
TTCTATTTCTATTCTTTCCTAATTCTTTCCTTTATTCTAGATCCTCCAGGATATGGGCGTTGGTGGTGTAGCCGGGAGGCCGCCCCACCCCTGGGCACGCCCACCCTGGTGGCGCGGTTGGCCAGGGTGTGGCTGGCTTGGGCCCTTTCTGAAAACTAGTGAATTTTCTTTTCCCCTCTCCTACCGAGGACTACTGAAATCTACATAATCTTGCCTTTCCACATGTATGGATACAACATTAGGCAAGACACAGATGAGTAGCTAGTCAAATCATCAAACTGAAAAATTTGTAACTTCGACTGAACTTGGATGTGGTGTTACATGCAGGGGAGAAACATGTCATGTTTAACTCAGAAGGGAGCCTTGATAAGTTTGTTAGTATTCACACTCCTTCCTTCCTCCATTCCCACAACTATGCATATTGTGATGTGCTTTTCAGTTTTCAATCGAACAGGAAAGTGATCCTCGGAACAAGCACGGGAAACTCGACACTCAACTGGTGTCAGCTCAGCTCAAGATACAAGATATCAAATCACAAAGATCAGCGCTTCTTTTAGAAATCAGCAAAGTATATCAATTAGCACCTGAGATTCTTTATTATTGTATATACCTAGTGAAACTAACAGACATGAATATTCTTTGCAGATCAAGCAGATTCTAGAGCAAGAGAAAAACATAATTGCTGGCTTTCCTGTAATTTCACTGCTCATGTTTAAACATTTTTTTCTAGAACACGACTTGCTCATGTTTAAACATTGATAATGTTAAATTCTTCCCACATGTGCTGTCATCTGGTGCTTGCAGGCTCCACTACAGCAGATGGATATGAAGTCCTTGGAGGAGGAATACAAAGCTCTGCAATGTGATAAATCTGGGGAAGTTGAGTACTTACAGTCTCTTGAAAGAATTAATGGGATGAAGGTACTTACAGTCTCTTGCTGTTCAGTTTGGATGCCGCTTCATGACTAAAACAATTAGGAATTGTTCAGTTTGCTCATGGCCATACTTCATGGAACTCTTCTTAGCAATTTTAACATGTCACTTCATTCCCTGCATGCAGGGGATTTCAGATCTTGTCAAATGCCAATGCGGACTGGAGTACAACGTAAAACTTGTTGGTGAAGCCATGGATATAAGCTAAACTCGAGTAGAACAACCATACTATATGCATAGATGCACATCACCAAATTTCGTGCATATTGGATCTGTACATTGTGAAAGATGGGTTATTCCTTGGAGGGGACAGAATCATCTCGCATTTATACACGTGACTGCTTTGGGCAGAGCATGAATGAAGAATATAGAATTCTGATGTTAGAACTATCTGGAGCTTGAATGGACTATACGGTCATAGTTTTGTTCAATAATTGTTTTTCCTTCCCGCAACTGCTTGTCCAGAGTGCAGACTTTATTTCGCTACCCTCCGATTTTATTTGGATGAAAGTCTCGCAGAGTATTTGCAAGGATTTTGGTTCAGGATAAGAAATGATCCTACTTTAATAATCTGTTGGCACATCTAGAAATGCTGCAAATATTCCACCTATAATTGAGAGATTTTTTTTCTATTTGACACTAAAAAAAACTCTCTTATTTGACACCCAAACTTAAATAGTTGGAAAAAAAAGTTATGCTGCTTCGTTGGAAAAAAAGTTGAAAGTTGAAACCGGTAAAAGATCTCAGGAAAAAAAAGAAAGAAAGAAAATAAGCCATGGCGGAGTACCTAGACAGTTAGACACACTAGCCGCTGCCATCATCCGCCCGGCGTCACGTGAAAAAACAAAGCTGCTAGTTGTAAATGGGCGTGCTAGTTGTTGATTTTCAGTACTATTATACCTGAACATATATGAACACTGGATGTATTTTGAGAAACTGAACACAATGATTCATCTGATTCAACTCGATACGATTGTTACGGATCGAAACTCCGTTCATTTTCAGCCGAGTGCTGAACGCGTGGAGACGAAAACAGATACTAATTATTACTAAAACATGGCAACGAGAAATGAAACATGCGCTACACGGAGAAATCGATATTGACTGGGAACGACACCGATGACGACGAGTCGCCGTTCTCGACCAGCACCTTGCTGACGCCGGAGGGCACGACGGTGTACGCGGTCCTCTCCACGATGCCGAACGCCTTGCACACGTTGAGCGTGAAGGGCACGGTCGCGGTGCTCCTCGCCGGCACGAACACACTCCGGAACGCCGCCACCTGCTTGATCGGCGCCTGGGCCACCTCCGGTGGCGGCGTCGTGTACACCAGCACGACGTGGGCGCCGCCCCTGCCACCAGCGTTGGTCACGCTGATGTTGAAGCTGACGGTCTCGGTGCAGGCGTGGCCGGCAACGTCGACGGCCTGGCAAGCTGGGGTGCTAGCAACGGCGGGCTTGTAGCTGAGCTCCTTGCAGTGGCCTCCGTGGGCCGGGAGCGTGACCGAGGTGCCGTTGGTGCTCGTCTCGTAGAGGAACTTGGTGTAGCTGAGGCCGTAGCCAAAGGGGTACAGCACGTCCGGGCCATCGTAGAACTTGTACGTCCTGCCGGGGTACCCCTTCTCCGGCACTGGCCGGAACTCCATCGACGTCATGGGGATCTGCTGGATATACTTGTTCTTGAACCATGTCAGTGGCAGCCTTCCACCTATTTTTCATCAATCAATCAAGATAATAATTGTTAAACATCTAACATTCATGAATGTGATATATAGTAATGCACAAGAAGTGGTCTTGCTCTTGCAGTAACCTGGGTTATATCTTCCGAAGATGACATCGGCAATGGCGTTGCCACCTTCACCGCCAGGGTACCCGGCCCAAAGGATGGCACCGATCTTGGGGTGCTTGTGCACAAAGGAGATGTCGATGCCGCCTCCTGACAGGATCACCAGGATGATCGGGTTCGGTGAGGCCTTGGCGAAGTGTAGGATCTCCTCTGTTTGGTTCTTGGGTAGGAGAAGATCCTCCCTGTCGTTTCCCTCCCTCTCAATGTGAAGGTTTATGCCACCCAAGTAGATGGTCGTATTCGCCCTGTGCGAGATCTTCACGTCTTTGCTTATACCTTGGCGCGGCGTCACGTACTGGCATGGCGGTCCTGCAGATCATATACGAATGCAAGAGTAAGGATCAATTCTGAACATGGCGGCCTTTCCACATTTGATAATTGAGACACACTACACACTAACCTGTATAGTCGCCATCCATGACCTTTTCAGGTGCCCGGGCGTGTGGTCCGTGCACGGCGACGGCAAGGATCTTCTTTGTGTCCAGAGGAAGCAGGTTGTCGTCGTTCTTGAGGAGCACTATGCCCTGCCTTGCGCCGTCGAGGGCGAGGCTCCTGTGCTCGTCGGTGCATATGTCCGTCTCGTTCAGGGACGCGTACTGCGGGATGTTGTCGAAGTATCCGAGCCTCATGAGCGTCATGTACTGGTTCCTGAGCGCGCTGTCGACGTCGGACTCGCGCAGCTTGCCCTGCGCGACGGCGGCCATGCCGTACTCGCTGAGGTAGTCCCTGAGCGGCCTGCCCTTCTCCTCGATCCAGCTCGGCGCAGTCGAGGTCCAGCCCCGCCCTGATCGACGCGGCGCTGGACTCGGCGCCGGTGAAGTTGAGCCAGGTGGCGTTGTCCGTCATGACGCGGACGGCGTCGCAGTCGGAGACGATGTAGCCGTGGAGCTGCCAGTCGCCGCGGATGGTCCCGGAGAGGAGGCGCGCGTCGGCACAGGCGGGGATGCCGTTCACGCGGTTGTAGGAGCACATGACGCTGCTGGCGTCGCCGTCGCGGACGCACATCTCGAAGGGCCGGAGGAACGTCTCCGCCATGTCGCGCTCCGAGACGCGCGCGTCGAACGTGAACCGCGTGTGGTTGCGCCAGTCGTCCACGTCGTACGCGGCATAGTGCTTGCAGCAGGCTGAGGTCTTGATGGGTCGGGTAGACGGGTCGCCGCCGTCGTGGCCGGGGAGGTCCTGCATCCCGCGGACGAAGTTCACGGCGTAGCGACCGGCGACGAAGGGGTCCTCGCCGGGGGTCTCCAGAGCGCGGCCCCAACGCGGATCGCGCACCACGTTGATGTTGGGGCTCCAGTACGTCAGCCTGCCCTTGCCAAGGTTGTACATCGCACGTGCCTCCGTCGAAATAGCCTGCATTCATCCATATACCATCAGATCTGCTATTAGTATATCGTAGATCTAATGGTTTGATCTAGCTACAAACACTCTGAAATGTCGATGTCGAAATCGAAATGCAAATAACACGTACAAATGCAATGCCGATCTGTGATGTACTTACATACATATGCATGTTTCTATCGCGACATAGCAACGTGGCAGCACAGAAAACACATTATTACGAAGATCGATCGATCGAAATGTACACATTATATATACCTGGCCAATGGACTTCCATAGCGTCTCGTTGAATGAGGCGGCGCTGTTTATGACGTTGGCGAAGACGGTGGCGTTGTTGACGGTGGCGCGGCCGGAGTGGTTCCCCGGCTTGCTGTGGAGGCTGTCGAACATCATCGTCGGGCCGGTGCTGGAGACGCCGTGGAGCGCCTCGGACCACCACTTGTAGGGCGGCAGGCCGACGCGCGGCGCGCCGTGGGATATGTCACCGAGGTTGCCGACCTTCTCCTCCACTGTTATCCAGCCGATGAGGTCGCGCACCCTGTCCGCGTACGGCAGCGACGCGTCGCAGTACGGGAACGCCGACATGTTGAGCCCCATCTCCGCGAACCGATCCGCGTCGCACACCTTGGTGTACGCCTTGCCGAAGCTGGTCACGTTCACGGTGGTGGTAGTGGAGGAGGAGGGCAGGGTTCGCGACGAGATGGCCACGGGGATGGTGGCGCTGCACAACAGCAGCGCCGCGATGACGACGAGGAGATGGAACGACGACGGAGACGCCGCCATTGTTGGGAGGGAGACCTAGCCACTCGGTATGTCTGTTGCTGGATGTGGTTGGGTGCACACTAGTGGGGACCATTATATAGAGAGCTAGCTAGTAGATCGATAGAGTCGTCAGAGAGAGGCCGGTGAGAGGAAAATGGGCGGGGTCGCAACAAAGTTTCAAAATTCGAAGCGCCCTTTCGTTTCGAATAAGGATGAGTCCATCCAGATTGCGTTCCCGTTCGTGGATAATGATAGTTTGTTTTGGATAGAGAGAATCAAGGAGAGGCGGTTGGAAGGCATGTATGTGAAATTGTGAATGTGAGTGCCGAAAATGGTTGTCACTGAGTTCACGAGAGGACGTGTACTGCGGCCTCACGGTTTCTTAGGATTTTATTTTTATTAAAAAAACCAGTAGCATGCGCGCATTGCATCATGTTGATATTGATACACGGTTTTGAAGTTCTTCCAGACACTGCCTAATAAGCACATAGCCAACAAAAAAAAACAACAAGAAAACATTATAGTGACCAACATCAATCCATATTAGGCCATCACCAATGTATCTAAGAACAAGTTCTTAATTAGCCACTAGCACACAACGGTTAGGAAAGCCACCAAAACCAAACCCTTGTGAACCCAATTTGTGAAGAATAGCCCTAAATATAGTCAGTGCATAATTAAATACATAACTTGCAAGGGAAGAAGAATATAAATTTTTCAAACTTCAAGCCATATCTGCATATAACTAACGTAATTAACTAGCATAACACGGTCACTCCTAACTAAGGATGAAAACGGTTAGAAAAACCATCAACCGTTTTCTACTTATAATACAAAAATAAAAGCGAAAGCGGGAAAGCCGGACACAAACTTACGGCATAGCAAAAACGAACCAAATCGAGTAGAATTATATCGTACATGGCCGGTATACGAAAAATCTATATGGGATACCGACCTGTAGGATCAAGTTGTAACCCTTATATTTTTCCTCATGCCAAAATTGATTAAAAATTTGAGTTTCTTAAAATTTTACAATAAAGTAGAAAAGTAGAAAAATAATTGGAAATTGCCAAAGCCGTTTCTTTAGAATTGAATTTATATTTCTAATTTCAAACTAAATTGAATTTGTCTGAGGTATGAATATGATTGGGTCAAATGTACAATACTACTTTTGTTTTAATTTTGAATTTTGTGTTTCGTATCGATTTTAAATTTTATGTTCTGTATTTGGAATTGAATTCAAATTTGTTTGAAATGTCGGGTCAAGTGTTTAAGATTATGGAGTTCCGTATGAGATTTCTTTTCTTTTCATCCCTACTCAACTCTTTACAAAGCCCCATAACTTACTCATAACAGCACTAAATGTTCTAATTCTTACTAAATCCCCCCTAACTTATTGCCCAACATATTTGATGTGTTGGGGTTTAGGTGGCCCTACTAATTTATACTCCCTCCATTCTAAATTATAAGTCACTTTGACTTTTTTGGTTCACTCACTTTGCTAACATAGCAAAGTGAGTGAACTAAAAAAGTCAAAGTGACTTATAATTTAGAACGAAGGGAGTATAATAAAAAGACCAAACCGCACAAGCAATACAAAAGCCAAATTGCACTAGCAAAACAAAAGCCAAAGACAAATACTTAATTATTTCACCTTTGTGAGAAAACCAATAGGATTTACTTAATTGCTGCAGCCCACACAAGGCTCCCTCGTTGTTTGTATCCACGCGACAACTAGCATTCCTCTTGTATTGATTCGTGCCACAGTGCACCCAACTCTCCAAGCTCGGATACTGACCCAATACACAATACAATGGTTAGGCAAAGCATGGAATCTTTGAAGATTCAATGTCACTATCCGGATGAACTTCTTCGCCCGATAAGTATTGGCGGGCACCATGTTATCCTTTGGTAGCACAAAATCAATGATACATAACATCTTGTTGAAGCTAGTGTTGGAGCACCAAAAATGGGCCTTCAACATTACCATTTGGAGATCAAAATGGAGCGCGGATTGTCCTTATAGAGTTAATCAATTCTCCGCTGTGGGGGTCACTCCTGCTCCCTACCCTCGCTCGATGCCGAGAGGGAGAGGAGGCGAGGGTTTCCCCAAAGGATTGGGAGGGGGCGGGGACAGTGTAGAGGGACAGGACAGGGAAATGAATATCTATTAAAAATTGCAATAATTGGCATTAAAACTAGGCAACACATCCCCTTACAATGCACCACATTCCATGTATTTATAATTTATACCAAGAGTAAGTGGATTTTTACAATAGAGTTTACCTCATCTAGTCTATGATAGTGGGCCCGCACTAGAGGCAGTATGGCAAAGTAGTCCTGAAGCATTAGCCACCTTGGGGAGTGCCACATCACCTACCGCCGTCGTGGTTAGGGCTGACATCATCGCCTGGGGCTAGGCTGGCTGCAACTCTTCGAGCGGGATCTCGGCTGGGGCTAGGCCCGCTAATGGGCTAACCCTCGCTACCTGCAGTACAAAAGAATAGAGGGGATCGGTCGGTGGGCTGATCCAGGCTCAGGCGCTGGGCAAGGCACGATGCTTGACTCGATCAGGGCTTGCCCCATATGCGGGGGTTGAAAACCTAGAGGGAGTTTCCATCCTGCTAAGTTGAGGGTCACACCCTTGCGGGATTCCCACATTTCGAGCCCTTACTCGCCTTATGGTTTTCATTGTCGTTGGCCGTGCGAGGGCCGCAGGAATGATTGGGGTCCCTAGCGAGGGTTCCTCCCCCCAACACCCACCTCCTTCATCTCTCTAAAATTCTGTAGCCACCTCAGGCTCCCAAATAGAATGTCATTGTTGTCGAGGTGGTTAATTATTTCGTCAAAGCCCCACATCCTCGGGCTCTAGGGCTGCAACATAGTCGACTCAACATCCTCATCGCCCCCATCGTCAGTTATGTACATCTTGTACAAAATCATCCATCATGATGAAATTAGCATTGTCGCCAGCAATGTTGTGCTCCCTGGTTGATGTTGATGGGGTTTACATTCTTTATGGTCTACGTTCTCCGCATTCGATGACGATGAGCTCTAGACGCTACTTGTATATGCTTCGCCCATAAACCTTTAGACCATGTATTCTGGGAGAAAACCAAGCCTGATCAAGTGATATTGCACCATAATACACCACCTTCATCAAGGGAAAGCTTGTTCTTGTGGTAAGAATATGGACATATGATTCTCTGCCGCTTCAAACTCAAACTATGCTTTTGAGCAGTGAATACAAACTTTTCACCTAATCTATGTACATTGGTGAAAGCCTCAAGTACATCTATTTTGACCATCCCATGCCAGCAAACTTTGCACACGCAACAAACAAAACATAAGTATAGTATTTCAAAGAAATTGCAGTACATTAAGAACTAAATATGTTTTCTCTCTCCATGGAGAACTAGATCTAGATCACCCAAATTTTGAAAAAGAGACCAGAATAAGGATGTAGGGGCATGTATAGCAACCTCATGCGGTGTTCTTCGTGGAATCCAAATGCAAAACTTCTCCCTCTATAAATGGCAATTTTTAGAGTTTTGGAGCTCAAAACCCATCAAATAGGGAGATGCAGCTCATGGTGGAAGAAGTTGGGGTCATGGTTGGGGCAGCATTTATAGGAAATGATTAACTGAGGTGGGCATTATATGTGCAATTCCCTCTATTAATCAATGATTAATGGAGGCAGTCCATATTAGTTGAACCGCCTCTGTTAACCTCTTAAATGAGGTGAGCGGATTAATTCGCCCGCTTCCAATAATATTCTCTATTAATGAAAGTGGTGGCCTAATGGTGACTGCCTCGGTTAACAGATTAACAGAGGTTTGTATGCCCCCATTCACGATTAACACAAGTGGACGCCCTACTACAAACCCTACCTCAATTAACGAAGGCGACCATCTAATTCGCTCGTCTCACTTAATAAATGCGTGGTGCCTTGCAAAAATCATTTGTGTTGTAGCGGAGGTGAGGAGGAGTTTTGTGATGATGCTACATGGTGCATGTACTACATGTCATTGTGTTGTAGCGGACCATATCTAATATCACAAAGCTATCACTACTACAGAATTGAACTTCCGTGACGTTGCCCAAACCCCCTCCGTGGCGGGCTCCTTTTTTTGCCTGCTGTGGTAAATCCTATGATTCACCGTGATGGGCATTTTTAATTTATCATGGCGGGCAACATTCCCCACTGCGGTAAATCGATTTACTATAGCGGACAACTTAAAATGCCCGCTGCGATTAATAGATATTTTTCATGGTGGGCGTTTTAAGTTGCCCGCTGCGGTAAATTGATTAACCGCAGCGGGCAACATTGAAGGCCCGTCACGGAAAAGGGCGAGGCCCAACCGGCTTAGTATCGGCCCAACCAAACAGCTTCATATATAAACTGGATTAGGGTTTCTGGTCTCTCAGCCTCAACACACCGCCCCCAGACGCAGACTCACGCGACGCTGACGCATGCAGACTCCACGCCCACAGACGCACGCCTCCTCCACTCTGCCGCTGTTCCTCCTCCACTGATCTCTCTTTCTCCACTCTCTCTCCACACTCCCTCTCCAGGTGACTGCCTTTGATTCCCTGCCTCCCTCCGCCGGCCATGATGATGACGCTCCTCTAGAGGATCGTGGCTGGATTTGGCGGATCCTGGCTGGATCTGCTCAAGGGCCGTGGTGGTGCTAGGAAGGACGTGGAGGGCTGCTGGATCTAGTGCAGCTAGGCGTGGGTCTCCAGCGGCGGCGCCTGCTCAAGCGGATCCCGGCACGCGGCGTCGGCGGGGGAAGCACATGGAGGCGGCCTCCGTCCGTAGAAGGCCACAACACCGGCGGCGGATCCAGCCCTCCGACGGCGGATCGAGGTCAGCCACCCTCTCCGACGGCGGATCCGACGTTTCCACGGCGCGATGAGGTATATCCGTTGACCTCCCTCCTCTCTCAGACCTAGTGTGGATTTATCCTCACTCCCTTCCTCTCTCTCAGATCTAGCGAGTAGCGGTGCATGGGACACGGTACATGGATTTGCGGCGGCGCATGGAGCAGCGGTGTCGCGGCGGTGGCGCATGGGAGCAGCGGCGGGATCTGGCGGCGCGGAGCTCTCGGCGGCGCAGCCCTGGATGGGCGCGAAGTTCAGAAGATTCGCGACGAGGTGGGCACGGCCGAGCAGGAGCAGTGGGACCGGCGGCGCAGACGGCGGTCAAGCATCCCCGGCGGCGCTAGGGTTTTGGGCTCGCAGTGGGCTTGTGAATGGGCTCGCTGGTGGGCTATTGGGTTTTTTTTTCAAAATATTTACCGCAGTGGGCATCCTAACATGCCCGCTGCGGTAAATCCATCTTCCGTAGTGGGCAAATGCGCCCGCTACAGTGGAGGCCACGATTTACCGTGACCTTCCATTCGTGGCGGACGCATTTGCCCGCTGCGAAAAATGCAAAGTGCCCGCCACGGATGTTCTTTTTGGCAATAGTGTATGTTGTCCATCAGCAATGACTTTGACTGGCTAATAACTTACTGACTCTACTAATTGATGTGGCACCTATTGCTGGATCTTCTTGAAGTATAGTGGTTGTAGAGGATGTTTGAGTATCACACAATTGGCTTTGTATGAAACTCTTGTTGTAGTCTTGTATGAATAGAAGTTGTGATGGATTATCTACTGACAATAGACCTTTCGATATTCTATGGAAGTGTGAGGTTCAACCTCCTACTAACGCTAATGATAAAATTATTAATCTAATATAAAAACCATTGTTATATATTTGTGATAATAAATATACAAACGTCACATAATCAATTTGTAACATTGGTTTTTTGAAATTTGATTTTTTGTCAACTGGATGTCACAAATCTTAACTTTTGAGATTAATTTCATATATTTTGACATAAATAAAATGTCAAGAGACCACACAAGTCTTGTAGTGTCCCCTAGGCTGCCGCCGCACACTCGTCCGCTGGTTCGCCGGCCAGCATGTGCGCTCGCCCATGCCGTTGCGGCACTCGTTCGCTCGTTTGTGGGCTGCCATGCACGCTCGCCCACTCGTTCGTAGGTTGCCACACACTCGCCCGTGCCATCTCTTTCGTCCGTGCAACATTTATTGTGCCAAGACACCTGCATTGTGTTTAGTAGTTTCTATAGATAGTGTCTCCTTGACATGGCTGCTATGGAAACCTTGTGTAGGTTCAAGCGTTGAGACTCTCCATGTTGTGGAATTTTTTTTCCACCCAGAGCAGACGTGAGTACTAAGAAATAGAATATGTATAGACACACTTTAGTTTTTTTTTTATGATGAGCAAAGGTGGGTAATTCAGATGCCTATGCAAGATGTTACTTTAACATATTTTTAGTACTAGGATATGTGGACAATTTTAGAAGCATGTTTGGTGACTAATTTAGTCATTTTCTATGGTTAATTGCTGTTGGCAATTTGTATGCGTACTTCATTAGGATTTACTTCATGGTTCGTAAAGTTAGAGGTGAGTAATATGTATGCAGATTTAGAGCGTTATATTTATATTTTGTTTTCATAATGGCCCATGGGGGTAATTTGATTGGTAGCATCAGGTGTAATTTTTAGATCAAAGGCATTCATCTGGCTTTATTGAAAGCTTAACGAAGCCCCGATCATGGTTACTGGGGATACCAGTTTACATCGATACGCACATCAACCAGCGAGATAAACTCTCCTACTCCTCAGCTAACTCTACTTCCAAACACACAGCTCCAAGAGTCCATGCAACAAAGATAAAAACAAACCCTATTTAAACATCTCAGTACAGCAAACAAGTCTGCCCACGCAGGGGATACGGCGTTGTAGAACTGATAAGTACCGATCTGAACAGGTACAAGGATGGCCCGATCTTCACGACAGTAGGTTCAAGAACACAATAACTTGCTGATGAACAAAGATAATTTTCTGTAGAACCGCAAGGATAACTAGCTTTATACCTGACAAAGGTTGGATGTGACCAAGCGGGCAGGGAGAAAGGCACCGAAACCTTGAGGACCTCAACTCGATATCTGAGCGAACACAGAACCACAATCCGGGACTAATCCACACAATACGTCGCATCCGAATGGAAGCCGTAGAGCACGAAGTGGGAGACCTTAGAGAGATCTCTCACAATCCCAAGAAGAACTCGCAAGAACAAGGTTTGTAAGATTATACTCAGCAGTTCAACTGCAATATACCATATCAGGTTCTCAGATTATCAAAAGTTCCTTTCTAGGACTATAGAGGGGATATTTATACTAATAACAAGTCTCTAAGATAGATATGAACTGAAGAGGCCTCGTGGGGAGGTGGAAGGCCAACTGGCTAGAGCAAACTCGAGGTGGAAATCCGTTTCCGCGCGTCTTCTGGGCTTCTGTGCAGTCTTCAGTTATCTGGTCACAACTTCCTCCTCGGAACTTCAAAAGACATGCCGTTTGTTGCATTGGAAACTAGACTTGACGTGCTTTCCAATCATGTGTACCATGGCTCACGTCTCCTCTTGAGATGGTACAGTTTTGCATGGAGATTTGATGCTTCTGTGGTACACGGCTGGTTCTTGACTTGTCACGCTTATCATCTTGGGCAGCAATCTTCATGTCCACGGCGTGATGTGCCTTTGCGTCCTTCATGTAGCCCAATGGTGTTGCCTCTTGTGTAAACCTAAGTAGTATTAGAGTACATGATTTAGGCAGTATATAATTCTTATTGATATTAGAATGAAACTCAGAGAGGAAAGCGTGCACCTCCTGTTGAAGTTGCTTTGCACGATTGCGAGTAATTGGCCCTTTGTACACTTGTGTAGGTGTAGCTTGAGTTAACGATGGTATGTGCATATCATCCTCTCCTTGTTGAAAAGGAGTCATCCTCGACTCTTCTTCCATTCCAATGTAAGGAGACAGATCAGCGACATTGAAGCTTGTACTCACACCATAAGTACTTGGAAGCTCAATTTCATATGCATTGTCATTGATCTTGCGAAGCACTTTGAATGGTCCATCAGCTCGGGGCTGTAACTTGCTCTTGCGTTGTTCAGGGACGCGATTCTTGTGTAGATGTACCTACACTAAGTCTCCAGGTTCAAACAACATCTTCCTTCACCCCTTGTTGGCATTCTTCTCGTACTGCTTGGTCATCTTCTCAATGTTTGCTCTAGCTCGATCATGAAGATTCTTGACAAATTCAGCTCGCTTGCTTGCATCAAAATTCACACGTTCTTGCATAGGCAAAGGCAAAAGATTGATGGGAGCAGTAGGTTTGAAACCATATACAATCTCAAATGGACAAAATTTTGTGGTGAAATGTACCGCCCTGTTGTATGCAAATTCCACATGAGGCAAGCTTTCTTCCCACAATTTCAGATTCTTCTTTAGGACAGCTCGCAACAAGGTTGAGAGCGTACAATTCACAACTTCAGTTTGCCCATCAGTCTGAGGATGAGATGTTGTAGAGAACAGCAACCTCGTTCCAAGTTTACCCCACAAAGTCTTCAAAAGTAGCTCAAAAACTTGGTGTCACGATCAGGCACGATGGTACGTGGCACTCCATGTAGACGCACAATTTTCCTGAAAAACAATTTAGCAATGTGTGAAGCATCGTCGCTCTTATGACAGGGATGAAGCGTGCCATCTTACTAAAACGATCAACCATAATGAAGATTGAATCCCTCCCCCTCTTGGTTCGAGGCAAACCAAGAACAAAATCCGTAGAGATGTCTTCCCATGGAGCACTAGGGATAGGTAGAGGAGTATATAATCCATGAGGGTTCAACGAGACTTAGATTTGTGCCAGGTTATGCAACGAAGAACATGCCTCTCCACATCTCTTCTCATCTTTGGCCAAAAGAAGTGATCAGCGAGGACTTGCTCTGTTTTCTTGGCACCAAAATGAACCATAAGTCCTCCTGCATGAGTTTATTTGAGTGGGTAGTCATGACTTTTGGTTTGAAAAATGCTGGTGCAACTTATCAAAGAGCTATGAATTACATATATCATAGGTTGATTGGCAAAATAGTTGAAATATACATTGGTGATGTGGTCACCAAGTCAGGAGGATATGAGCAATATTTAGCCGATCTAAGGGAAACTTTAGAGTGCACAAGGAAGAATGGTCTGAAGATGAACCCACTCAAATGTGCTTTTGGGGTTTCTGCTGGTCAGTTCTTGGGGTTCATGGTTCATGAAAGAGGGATTGAAGTTGGAAAGAAAAGTATGGACGCAATTGACAAAGCTATTCCTCCAACCGATAAAGTGAAGCTTCAATCGTTACTTGGGAAAATTAATTTCACTAGAAGGTTTATTGCCAACTTGTCCAGTAAAGTTTTGCCATTTTCTCTTCTGTTGAAACTGAAGAATGATCAAGAGTTCAAATGGGGTGAGGCACAACAAAAGGCATTTGTTGAAATCAAGGAGTATATGAAGTCATCTCCGGTATTGATTCCTCCTCAATTAGGTAAGCCTTTTAAGTTGTACCTGGCGGCCGAAGACTTAGCAATTGGTTCGGCCTTGATGCAAGAATTTGAAGAAAAGGAGAGAGTTGTCTATTATCTGAGTAGATAATTGCTGGATCCTGAGACAAGATATACTCTAATAGAGAAGCTTTGCTTGTATTTATATTTCTCTTGCACCAAGTTGAGAAGATATTTGTTATCATCAGAATGTGTTGTGGTGTCAAAGGTTTATGTTATTAAACACATGTTGTCAATGCCTATTCTAAATGGTAGAATCAGTAAGTGGATGTTGGCTCTATCAGAGTTTGATTTAAGGTATGAATCGGCTAAAGCAGTCAAAGGGCAGGTAATGGCTGATTTTATTACTCAACATCATAAGCTGGCTAGTGGCTCTGTAGAGATAGCATCCTAGGTCATATTCTTTGATGGTTCAACCTACAAGCAAGGTGGTGGTATTGGCATCGTTCTTGTTTCCCCTCGGGGGGCAACATTTGAGTTTGCTTATCAGATTGCACCAACAACAACTAACAATCAGGCTGAATATGAAACAATTCTAAAAGAACTTCAACTTCTTCAAGAGGTAAAGGCCGAGTCAATTGAGGTATTTGGTGATTCTCAATTAGTAATCAGTCAATTACTCAGCCTATATGAATGCAAAGATGAAATTCTAAAGAAGTATTATGATCAATGCAGAGAGATTCTCTAGAAATTTGTTGTCATGACATTACAATATATTCCTAGAGCACAAAATCAGGAAGCAAATAGACTAGCTCAAGGTGCTTCAAGGTATAAATTGGTTCCAAAAATATCGGCTAATGACGTAGTTGATGATTGGAGGATGGAAATCATTAATTACTTGAAGGATCCATCACAAAAGGTTACTAAGAAGCTTAAGTACAAAGCGATAAAGTTTGTTCTGCTTGGAGGTCAACTATATTATAGGACAATTGATGGTGTACTTATGAGATGCATCAGCCAAGAAGAAGCTAAGTCTGTGATGCGTCAGGTTCATGAAGGGATTTGTGGTGCACATCAATCTGCATACAAGATGAAGTGGGTGATTAGAAGAGCTGTATATTTTTGGCCTACTATGCTAGAAGACTGTTTTAAATATTATAGGTGTTGTCAAGAGTGCCAAAGATTTGGTAATATTCAAAGAACACCAGCTTCTGTGATGAATCCTATCATGAAGCCATGGCCATTCAGAGGATGGGGTATAAATTTAATTGGTCAGATTTATCCACCTTCTAGTAAAGGGCACAAGTTTATATTGGTGGCTACATACTACTTTACTAAGTGGGTTGAAGCTATTCCTCTGAAGACAGTTACTTCCACAAATATGGTTGATTTCATCAAAGAGCATATCATTTATCAATTTGGAATCCCGGAGACCATTACAACTGATCAAGGCACCATGTTTACATCAGGAGAATTCAATGAATTTGATGAAGAAATGGGTATTAAGTTAGTTAATTCTTCTCCTTATTTTGCTCAAGCCAATGGGCAAGCTGAAGCTTCCAATCAGATCCTTATCAAGCTAATCAAGAAGAAGATAAAAGAGTAGCCTAGAAGATGTTGCCTAACTTTGAGTGAAACACTATGGGCATATCGAATGGCTCTGCATGGATCAACCAAGTGTTCGCCTTATGAATTGGTGTATGGCCATCATGCAGTAATGCCATGGGAAATTCAGTCTAGTTCAAGAAGGGTTAAACTACAGAAAGAATTAGCAGCTGGTGATTACAACAAACTTATGATTAATAACTTAGAGGATTTACATTATCATCGGCTAAAAGTGCTAGAAACAATTGAGGCCAACAAATTGAAAATTGCCAGATATTACAACAAGAAAGTCAAGCTGAAATAGTTTGGAAAAGATGAACTTGTTTGGAAACTCAGATTACCAATTAAAGTGAAAGATAACAAGTTTGGCAAATGGTCTCCAAATTGGGAAGGACCATATTTCATTGATCAAGTTGTCCCAGGCAATGCTTATATTCTGAAGGATTTTAAGGGAGAAGTATTCAAGAAGGCTATAAATGGTAAATTCCTCAAGAAGTATTATCCCAGTGTGATAGCAGATGAAGATTTGATTGCCAGAGGTTGATTTAAAAGATGAGATGTGATGAAATAGCCGATGTGATCATCGCCTTTAGCACAAAATAACCAATGAAAATATTGGTGATAGCTGATGCAATATGCATCGCCTTTAGAGCAAAAAATACCAAAGCAAATATCCAGGAGAGGCAATTATAAATCGATCTCAAGCATTCGATATGATCAGGAAGAGAAATTTATTGATGATTAAAATTTACAAGTAGTCGAGGATAGAAGACTGCATCCTAGTACAATCTACTGATTCTGATTACATGCCTTCCTTATTTGGACAGTGTAATGGACTACATCAGCAATATTCTTCCCCACCTCCTCCATGACGTCAGCAGTGGCCTCCATTTTCTCCTCAAGATCTTCTTCAAAGACATCAAAGTCGTGGAAGTCAGCGCCTGAGCTGAGCCGGACTGCATTGAAGGCGAGGGCCGCGCCGTGCCCTATGGCTGCATGAGAGATCTCGGAGATGCGCCAGTTGATGTTCTCCACTCGCTCAACAGCTGTTGTGCCAACAACATTCACAGTATCAGCAAGTTGAGCTATGGCGGTTTCAAGAGCCTTAAGCCTTGCTGATAGATCTGCAAGATTGAAATAGAAGCTTGAAGCATTAGACAAAGGACTGAAGAATCATGGAGAAAAATAAAAGATCTATAAAGATCTATACTTACCGACGGCTTGGCTCCTAGTGGCATCCCGCTCCTGGATAATATTGGCAATCTCTTCCTCTTTATCTGCTAGATCGATTTGGAGGTCTAGGACCTCGCTCTGGAGTTTGATGTTTGAGCTCCCTTGCAAGTCAAGTCGCTTCCGAGCTTCGGCTAGCTCTTGGGCAAGAGGACGCTCACTCCCCGTGGAAGATTGAGGGGTGTCATCATTGTCGGCCCTGCAAGAATCGGGTGATTAGAGATTGAACTAATTTCAAGAAAATTTTTAAATCAATTTACCTCTTGGAAAAAATCCACCGCGAAGTCACCCCCCATTCTACTGGATCTCCACTCCCCACAGAAGATTGTGATCCCCTTGGAAAGACCCGACGGGAAGTCACCTCCGCCTCCTCCATTGGGCATTTGCCATGGCCCGCCATTGTGGAGTTTTACTCTAAAGGTTGAAAAAGTTTTTTGGCTAGAATGAGATCGCTTGAGGATTGCGTGAAGGTTGTAATAGAGCATGGAATTGATTTATAGTCCAAAAGAATGGGCACGCGTCAAGATATGAATTGGAAAAAATACCATTGATGACTAATACTGTGCAAGGGTAATCGAGCGGCTGGTCAAATCAGTCCTGAGCGTGTTTTTGAGAAGGCCAACCATTTTGAGGCAGATTGGGAAGGTAAATCGGCTGATTGTTAAGGAGAATCGCTAATCAATCTTGAGGAACCTCGAGATCAGTTGAAAGCAGGAGAAAAATTTTCAATAAAAACAATTTTATCCCAAAATTGGGGGCATGTGTTTGCACCAAAACTTAGACTGTGGATGCACGAGGGAAGCTTCTTGTAGAAGATACCGCCAGAATCGGGTAAATGCTGGTAACAACCGGATATTAGAGAATCGGCTAAATCAGGGAGAATCGGCTGATCAGAATCGGCTATCTAAAGAAGCATGCGAGCCACATCGACTCCGATCCGACAAGATGAAGGACGACGCATTGACTGTACGGGACTCTACAGGACAGAATAGTAGGGCCCAAGTTATCTAGATTAGGCAGTTTTCGAGTTATTTTTCTTATTTGCAAGTCGTATTAAGTTAGGACTTAGTCAAAGCCCAGGGTATAAATATGTAAGCCTCGGTACCTAGTAAACTCTCTCGACATTCAATACAATCTTTCGGCTCCGGCCACCAAACCCTTAGTTTCTAGGATCTCGACGAGTTTCTTCATCAAGCTAGGCTGCATCGGGTCGTCTGACCTCTGGTTTGCTGTAAGTACCATCATGGATTTTACTCTTGTTAGATAGGGCAGGTTCGACCTCCTATCGACCATTAGTATGGCCAAGGGGCTTGTGTTTTTGCTTGATTTAGCTGGTTTGACCTCTTATCTATGTATTAGCACTTGTCAACAGTTTATGTTATCGTTTGATAGGGTCGGTTTGACCTCCTATTGTATACGTTAGCATAGGCTAGTTATCGGGTCTATTAGGTTTGATAGCCTAATAGATTCATTAAGTTATCAACAGCCAGTTATCGGCTCTGCTAGGCTTGGCAACCTAGTAGATTCATTAAGTTACCGATGTTGTTAGTTTATATTATTTATTTTATTGCAACAACATCTTTGCCCGATCAAGATCGGTACATTTGGCTTATATCTTTTAGATTCGATTGTCATCAATGCTTATCATGTTTATTCCTGTCGCATTGATGATCGATCTTGAGCTTGCATTATCTAGATTTTATTAATCTTGTTCATGATATGTAGCGCGTTCTAGGGTATAGATAGTTTTATGGTAGTTTGTGCTGTCCTAAGGCTGTTCATGCACCTAGTTCGTTCTCATGTCGATATCGGCAAATTTAGCCGATTCACCAGAGCTTTCACCTATGACATTGTGTACATGTTTTGTTTAATGCTAGTTAGTCTATTAAGCTTGCTTGGATGAGACTTGGTCCAAAGATTACTTAGTCCGAGGATTTCAAATTCACGGGTTTAATAGATCTATTGGTTTCTTTTTATAGATTATTGTATACATGTAGGATCTTTTATATGTTGTATTGAATGGACTAGATTGGCTAATGGCTTTGGTCTTTTCACGTTTACTCGAATAGCCGATCTAGCTAGTTCTTTACTGTTTATAGCACACATCATGAATTGTTTATACTTTCTTTTGCCTTAGTTATTTATACCATGTCATGATCGACTACTTTATTCATGCATGTTTATTTATCGAGCTTATTTATAAACGCATGTTGGATGTTGACTCCCTAGTCAATGCCCTGATCAAATCGGCTATTTAGCCATACATGAGGAACTACCATGCATTGGTCGATCCAAAAGGCATTACCATCCATTCATACAGCCTAAACTTGGTTTTGAAGGCTGTTTTCCACTCATCTCCCTCTCTCATGCGAATTTGGTGATAGCTACTTCTCAAGTCAATTTTAGTGAAAATTGTAGCACCATTAAGTTCATCAAGCATGTCATCAATTCTAGGTATGGGATGCCTATACCTAATGGTGATATTATTAATGGCTGGATAATCAACACACATTCTCCAAGATCCTCTTTCTTTGGAACTAGTAGAATAGGAACAGCACAAGGTGATAGACTTTCCTTTACATAACCTTTATTGATGAGCTCTTGTACTTGGTGTTGAATTTCTTTTATCTCTTCAAGGTTCGTCCGGTATGGTGCACGGTTAGGAAGTGGAGCACCAGGAACAAGATCGATTTGATGCTCTATTCCTCTCTTTGGTGGCAGTCCTGGTGGTACTTCCTTTGGAAACACATCTTCATATTCCTGTAACACATCAAAAACATCACTAGGCAAAGTAGAGGGTAAGTCGTTAGTGGAAAGAAAATTATCCTTGCATAGGAGTACAAAGAACATAGCATTGGGTTCACTCAGTTCTTTTAAATCCCCCTTCCTAGCCATTGTAACTAATCCCTCTTTTCCCGTTGGCTTGGTTCTTTGCAGTTGTGGAGTTTTATTTGGCTTTGGACACTCTCCCTCACTATGTTTGTGGCTCACTCATAATTGGTTCTTGCTCTCTCGCTGTCTTCTTTTTAGTTCATCCTTCAAAATCTCCTCCAGTGTTAAAGGAAGCAATGAGATCCGCTCTCCCTTGTACATGAATGATAGCTTATTGGTTCTTCCAAGAATCTGAACATCACGATCATACAACCATGGTCTCCTAGCAGTAGCTGGCATGCTTGCATAGGCAACATGTCATACTCTACTTGATCATTATACCTCCCAATAGAGAAAGGAACTGTCACAATATTGTTCACATGCAGTGCACCACAATCACTAAGCCATTACATCTTGTTTGGATTAGGATGACGCCGTTGTTTCAGCCCCAATCTATCAACCAATTCTTGACATGCAATGTTGTTGCAGCTGCCACTATCAGTAATAATTCTGCACAACTTGTCTTTGATCATGCCTCTTGTATGAAAAAGATTGTGCCGCTGCCCATTCTCTTCTTTCACAGTAGAAACGTTCAGCACTCGAAGGGAAATAAAGCAATTATTATCACCTTCATTAGGTTGTATCTCACTCACAACACTTTTAGGTTCTTCATCATATCTTGGACCTTCTTCCTCAGGATCAGTTTCAGATTCCCATTCACCACGCTCATTCACAATCATGGTCCTCCTACTTGAACATTGGGCTGCAACATGTCCACGAACATGGCACTTGAAGCACACAATTTCTCTACTTCGTGTAGAGGACGCAGCAGCTGAAGCACCGCTTGTGGCTGCTGCACTTGCAGTAGGTCATTGCTGATTTGTAGGAGATGATGCACTAGAAGCCACCATCCTTGATGGAGCAATGGATTGGGAGGGCCTAGCTGCAGCCCCTTGGGATCGACCCTCACCAAAAGAAGTAACAGGCTGCTGCTTGTGCCATGGGGCTGCTAAAGGACTGCTATAAGATCTTCCTCGCTTCTCTTGCTGATTTTTTATCTCAGTGAGCTTAGCTTGATCAACAAGATCTTGCAAAGTATGGTATGGAAACATCTCAACAAAATCAGAAATTTCTTCATTGAGACAACCAAAAATCTTGCCATCTTTGACTCTGCATCTCTAATTTCAGCCTGCACTAATAGCAGTTCCATCTCCTTATAATACTCATCAATCGATCTCTTTCCTTGATTCAACCCTTGCAACCTATTGCGAAGATCACGCTGATAACTTGAGGGTACAAACCGCCTCCTCATCACTCTCTTCATCTCATCCCAAGTGCTAATATAATCATGTCCCAACTCAAGTTGATTCTCTTGTACTTGGTTCCACCAAGTGAGAGCATAGCCAGAGAACTCAACTGAAGCAAGATTCACATGCCTCTGATCAGAAAGATTATGGACTCTAAAAATCCGATCGCACTGCTCCGCCCACTCAAGATATGCATCAGCATCTTCCTTTCCAGTAAATTTTGGGATTCTCAACTTGACATGAGCAATATTATCTGGGTCATCTCTATTACGGTGATGATTATGATGCTCTCTATCTCCACGATTAGCACGCCACCGATGATCCCCGCGCCGTCCAAACAGCCCATCATTGGCAAAGGGATTTTCATTATCATCAAACCCTTCTTCTTCATCAAAGTCACCAAATTCTTCATCTTCAAAATGCACACGGTGGCCACGACCATGCCCGTGAGCACATCTTCCATTGCGGCCTAGATGACCAGCCCGCCTATCACCACCACGACCATCTCTGAAACGGTCATGAAGGCCATGTAAAGCATCAGAATTTTCACCATCATTTTGATGTCGAGGAGCCCTCCGTCTGTGTGTAGGCATGCGTTCATCAAGCATCCTGCCCATGGCCTCCAAGAGTGAGTCTGCCATTTGGCGCAACTCAGCTCGTGCAACAGGGGGTTCTTCTTTTCCACGACGACCACCATGAATACTCGAGTTGGAATCTGCCATGTTAGCTCTAAGCAAAATATAGTGGAATAGAAAATATTTGTGGAATCACACAACCTCACCTCTTGCTTACCACGTTCTTACAAGTTCTCAAGGACCGTGAGTGTGAAAAGTGGCAGTAACCTAGTTGTGATAAAGCGATAAAAATGATACAAAATGAGAGATCCGGTTTTAGTATTTTGTGGAGCTATAGGTGGCTGTCAAGGAGGGCTATGGTACTATAACAAAGTGAGACAAACCGTTCAAATAAGATATGAAATGTTTCTGTCCAGTGCACGACAAATCTGGACTTTTGGATATGAAACTTGGATCTACATAATTCGCAATATGAACCCTTTATTACTTCTCTTCTCTTTTTTTTTACTCTTTCTCTTCACTTTTTTTTGATTTTTTGACTCTTTCTCTTCACTCTTTTGACTCTTTTTAAGCAAACACAAGATAACATATGAGGTGTGCAGATAAAAATTAAATAGAGTACGGCGGAAGAACAACGATGGTGACTAGCAACAAGATGAACGAGATGAACACAAAGTACAGTACCACGAAATGTCTATAGGATTTTTTTGTGGCTTTTTAGTGGACCGTAGGACATGAACAAACACAAATAGATATGGTGGAATAAAAATAATAGATGTAAACAAATGGATATATATAAGGAGATGATAACAAAACCTACCATGACAACAATAGCTCTAATACCACATGAACCGACACAAAGATGGCCCGATCTTCACGACAGTAGGTTCAAGAACACGATAACTTGCTGATGAACAAAGATAATTTGCTGTAGAATAGCGGGAATAACTAGCTTTATACCTGACAAAGGTTGGATGTGACCAAGCGGGTAGGGAGAAAGACACCGAAACCTTGAGGACCTCAACTCGATCTCCGAGCGATCGCAAAACCACAATCCGGGACTAATCCACACAATACGACACAGCCGAATGGAAGCCGTAGAGCATGAAGTGGGAGACCTTAGAGAGATCTCTCACAATCCCAAGAAGAACTTGCAAGAACAAGGTGTGTAAGATTACCCTCAGCAGTTCAACTGTAATATACCATATCAGGTTCTTAGATTATCAAAAATTCCTTTCTAGGACTATAGAGGGGATATTTATACTAATAACAAGTCTCTAAGATAGATATGAACTGAAGAGGCCTCGTGGGGAGGTGGAAGGCCAACTGGCTAGAGCAAACTCGAGGTGGAAATCTATTTCCATGCGTCTTCTAGGCTTCTTGCACGGAGATTTGATGCTTCTGCGGTGCACGACTGGTTCTTGACTTGTCACGCTTATCATCTTGGGCAGCAATCTTCATGTCCACGGCGCGATGTGCCTTTGCGTCCTTCATGTAGCCCAATGGTGTCGCCTCTTGTGTAAACCTAAGTAGCATTAGAGTACATGATTTAGGCAGTATATAATTCTCATTGATATTAGAATGAAACTCAGAGAGGAAAGCGTGCACCTCCTGTTGAAGTTGCTTTGCACGATTGCGAGTAATTGGCCCTTTGTACACTTGTGTAGGTGTAGCTTGAGTTAACGATGGCATGTGCATATCAAGAACGCTACAGGCAAGCTAAAAGTATTCTTCTTTATGCCACTTGAGATGCTTTCTCCGTCAGCAAAGCTATGATTTCTTCAGCTTTGGGCTTTAGCTTTGGCTTTAGTAGCGGCGACCAGGATTTGACTAGCATCAATGTCTTGAAGATCTACGCCGTTGGTGAGGAGATGATCTTCATGTTGAACACAACCTTATTCCTAATCTTCCAGGCAGTCCAAGTTGCACCTGCACAGATGTGAAATGTTGCTTTTCTGGTTATTCCTTTACAATCATCAACTATCTCTTGTAAGAAGTCTGCACAGCTGGTAGGGGACTTACCCTACCCTAGGTTATCAATAAAGAAAGACCAGAGAAAGATAACAGGGGCACACTAAAACAGGATGTGATCCACTGTTTCAAGTTCCCCACAAATACAACAATTTTGGTCCCCTGACCATTTTTTGTGTTTTAGTTGCACTCCCGATTGGATTATGTCGTGAACAGACATCCATAGGAAGATTTTAACTTTCAACGGCACATTACTCTTCCAAATTGTCATCATTTGTAGGTCCCTAACTCCCCTAGTATTTATAGCTCTATATAAGGATTTAGAAGTATATTTTCCTGATTGTTCTAGAGCCCATTTCACTCTATCTCTGCCTTCTGTTAAGCAAACATTACTCAGCAGGCCCATAAGCTCTTGCCATTCATGTCTCTGTTCCTCTCTTAGTTATCTTCTAAACTGTAGAACCCACTCACCATCATTGAACAACTTTGCTACACTAGCATCAGGTGAAGATGTGATTTGGTACAACTCTGCTACACTAGCATCAGGTGTAATTGCTATAATATTGTTGTTTACAATGGTTCTTTTCTTTTTGAGAATTGTTTACAATGGTTCTTGGTTGGCTTAGTAAATATAATGGATGCCTTTTCTGTTTTGATTTTATTAACTTTATTTTCTAGTGTGATTAATTATAAGATTAATGTGGACGATTTAAAAGGAATCACGTCATAATAGTACGATAAGAAGCACACATGCTCTATCTTTATGTTTTCTTGCATTGACTTATTAAAATCTGGACATGTCTACTGCCTAACCGATTAATTCAACCCTCCCTTTCAAAGGGTTGTTTGAAGGGAATAAATCAACCGGATAAAAATATACAAATAACCAGTTATTTGGTAACAAAACAACTAGATTATGGCTGACAGAAACAATACAAAAATAGAAAAAAATAAACAAACTGACAGAAACAATACAAAAACTAGGAAAATCAAAAAAAAAAATAGAAGAAACATATGTTACAGACATATGTTATAAACATAAACAAAAAAATTGAAAAAAATCACAGAAAGCAACAAATACAGAAAAAATCACGCTCACACGAAGGCAGTGTTGGAGGCCGGCCTAGGACCATGGGGCAGCGGTGGTTGGTCGGCATGGGGCTAGGTGAGGCAGCGCAAGGCCGCCTAGGGGGCGGTGTGGGGGCCAAAAGGCCACCTAGAGATGGCAGGGCTAGGGTCGGAGGCCGTCTTGTGGGGGAACGGACACCAGAGGAAGCTTTCGTGGGGGTGGCGACAGAGGTCGGCCCTAGGGTGTGCAGCTGAAGGGACTCCAGGGTGGGGTGGCTGAGGGCCAATTGGAGGCCGTCCTGTGGGGGAAGGGGCGCCGGAGGAAGGTCTCTAGGGGTTGTCCTGTGGGGGAAGGGGCACCAGAGGAAGCTCTCGAGGGTGTGGTGACCGAGGTTGGCCTCAGGGCATGGAGCCGAAGGGCCACCTAGGCGGGCGACAATGGGGGCAGTGTTGGAGGCCATCCTATGGGGGAAGGGGAGCCGGAGGAAGGTCTCTAGGGGCAGTGACGGAGGCGGAAGAAAATGTTGATCCAGAAATCTGAGGTGGGAGAAAGAAATAAGGTGGAAGGAGATCGGACGTTCCATATCGCGCCACATGTCACATCCAACAACTCAAAATCTGTTTTTTTGAAGGCTTGAAACAACCAGATACTATATAGCATTTCTCTAAAATCTTATAAGAATATCTGTCCACATATGCAGTTATTTTTTCTAAAGACTACTCCAAATCACAATAGAGGAATAATTAGATCTGAGAGGATGGCAAATACCTCTTTGTAACTTTTCGATACAAGGGTGGGTTTGGTTTAATCTAGCCCACTGCAGGGCCATCAGAAATGGCTCAATAGATAGCCTCTTCAGTAATAATTAAAGAGTAAAGTTGATCACCGGTTCTAAACTTATTCGCCTATGTCGATCTGGTCCCTAAACTCGCAAATCAATCATTTAGGTCCTCAAACTTATTCGTTTGTGTCATATCAATCCTTGATTTTGAGTCTCACGCGGTAAAAAACTAGGTGATGTAAAAGCTCTATTTAAATAATAATTAATAATTTTTCATACGAACTCAAATGTAGACAAACTTTATGTCAAAAATTACAGCCCTCGACGCGATCTACAACTTTGTAGTTGAGAAAATATTTTTTTATAGTCATCTGGTGTCCTTAACTTTAATTTTAAATCTTAAATTTCAAAATCAATAAACTTAAAATAATATTTTGGGACATAAACATTATTAAGTCAAAAAATTTTAACTACGAGGTTGTAGATCACATCGAGGGCTATAATTTTAATATAATTTTTTTCTTTATTCCAGCTTATATGAAAAAGTTATGAATTGTTTTTTTATAGAGTTTTAGATCGTCATGTTTTTGACCCAGATGAGACTCAAACTTAAGTTTAGGGATCGATGATATAACTAAATAAGTTTGAGGATCTGAGCACGTGATTTCCATGTTTAGGAATAGTGATGACATAGCCGAACAAGTTTAGGAGCCGTGGTGACACGGATAATTATGTTTGAGCATCAAAATGGTCAATTTATGAGTTGAGGGACTAGAATGACACAACCGTACAAGCTTAGAGACGACAGGTGGACTTTACTCATTATTAAACCCACAACATGGTCAACATAGCTCATTATTCTGGCCAACTTCAATTACATGCATACTTGATATACTGATCTATAGAATCCCGCCAGTATCATCGAGTATGAACTCTGGAGTACTCGAATTGCTGTGACCAACATGCTGGAAAGTATAAATCTTCCCCTAATGGCATGACATCGATGTGCATGAAGGCGCGTGTACAACAGGACATTGTCTCTCTCCTGCTGTACATGTTTGTCTATACCTAATGACGCACACCAAGAGAGCACATACCCTCAAAGGAAAAAAGACTACGTTTTCATGAACTTGCTTCATGACATTGGGGTAAGAGTGGCGAATCGAACATACAAGGACATAAACTGAAATCGCAATTTTAAGACAGAAACTTGCACTCCTCTTAATGGAACACGTGTCAACAGATGCTTCTCGAAAAAAAGTAGAAACTTGCATCGTCGGCTGTGACTAGTAGATAGTAATAACTATATAATTTGGCATGCAGTAACATGATCATCGGTCTGCTGGGGTCTGGCAAGCTACTTTATTTGCTTGCTAACTATTTGCCAGTAAATGTCTTTGACGTGACCCCGGTTGGCTATTCACAGACCTCTTATGCTACTACACCTGATTAACTGCAGCTTCCAATGAGAGGCATGAATTCGACGAATTACAATTACTGAATACTGATACATGAATGCATTACGACGAGAACGATTGCTGAATCACTTGCACCAGCTCTTCAGCGCTGAGCTCGCACTCTATTCCAATCTGTTGGATGGATATATCAGTAAGTGAAGAGTACAAAGAAAAATGTGACGGCAGTAGTAGCAAGTAAAATAGACTTATTAGTTCATTTGATGACATGATATGTGGCCATGCGGGATGTGGACAGGCGTGTATAGATATTGTTTTATGTTATTATCAGGAAATTAATATAATATGTAAAGGTCCAACAACAACGAACAAAGTAAGAAAAAAATTAATGAGAAAACTAATTTGCTTAAGATGTGGCAAGAGTACCATATATACAAGACTTATAATTAACCTACAATATCCAATTGTCCAGTGAAATAATAAATTATTGATAGTTCGGAATATAGTAGCAAAGAAAAGTAAAACATTATTTCCAGCAAACAAAAAGAACGAAAGAAAAAGTAAAGCAGAAACTATTGATAGTTTGGAATATAGTGTAGCACAAAGAAAAGTAAAACTTTTTTCAGCAAAAAAATATAAGTAGAAAACAGCAAAATAAAGCAGAAAACTAGATCTACTTAAAGAGATGTCATGGGCCACACAGCAATCAAGAATTAATGCACAGTGATGCACAATAGAAACACCAGTGTACACTATGCGAGCATATAGTGTCACGTACTTCGTGAGCAAGTGTGATATACTGTATGCCAGGATGCCATTATCCGGGTACAGCTAGCCTATGTACAATCCTAGCTACATATCTAACTACCTACCACAATTACGATCATCACCTGCAACTTCAACATGTAGTTTATGGGATGGTCACATGAAACAAATGCATTTCACTGACAGTTATTACTATTGTTTGCGCGTCCATACTACTCCATAAAACGTTGCGCTAGCTAAATGTGTGCTACATGATTTTCATTTTTGTTTTGAAAAATGTGTACTGTTCCACAACTACAAATCGTTGGAATATTCTATTTTACGATTTATTTAAAACAAGAAAAGAAGAAATAATCACCTTGATGGTGTAGGAGTTAACCGCAGTGTCGTTGACTGTGTTGATCTTGGCGTCGAGGATCTCCAGTGATCGCCCCTCCAGCGCGGCGATGACCTTCACGGTCTGCCCCGGCGCACGGTGCGACACCGTCTTCACCACCAGGTTTGCGCCGGAGAACTCCACCTTGACGTCCGGGAGGACGATCCCACCACCGGGCGCTGCTGCTGGCAGCGCCGCCTGCAGCTGTTTATTATTGGCGGTGGCGTAGGCGCAGAGGTCGGCAGCGATGGTGTCCAACGACGGCAGGTAGGAGGCTGCCGCTGGCTCCCGTGTCGGCGTCATCGCCGGGGACGCGTAGGCCGACGAGCCCGGCGGCTGTAGTGGCACAGACATCGGCTGCCTGCAGGGTTTGTATGGGCTGCTAGGAGTTGGCGGCGTCCTGGGGCTGATCGGGACTGTGGGCCGTGGGCTTATAGGCGGCGTGGACTTGAGTGGCGGCAGGGGCGGCCGGGGGCTGAGCGGAGGGCGCGGGCTGCAGCACGCCGGTGGCCGGGGGCTGAGCACCTGCTCGGTGTAGGCCTTGCGCTGCTTCTTGGCCTCCAGCGACTGCAGCACTTGCTGCAGCTCCTTGATGTAGTCCACCACCCCTCCGATGATGGATGCCTGGTCTCCCTACGGCGCAATCATAGTTATCATGGAACAGATGATGAATCGATCTCTTGGCTTTATGCCTTTATTATACAAGTAATGCAAAGTAGTAAGAGTAGTTACTCGTTTGACGTAGAAACAAGGCATGAGCGAGCGAAGCACGGCGAGGTGCTCGTTCATTTGCTTCCTCCGGTTGCGCTCCACTGCAATGTGCGATGTCTTATTGGCCGCACCATCTTCACTCGCGGCCGCTGCACCAGAGGACACCGGCGAGCACCTTTGCCTCTTTGGCGCCGGCACCGCCGTTCCGTCGTCCTCTTCCCGGCACCCTTGCCGCCGACGTTTTGCGGCCGCGGCCTTCTTGGGCGTTGCGGCGGCGTCAGCTGCAGTCTGATGCAGGACGACATCAGCGCCGCCGCGCGGATGAGTAGTTGCACCACCGCCAGTGACGCAGTCCTCCCACGCCTCGAGGATGCCAAAGAGGTCGTCGGTGTCGGAAGTGTGCTGCCGCATCAGGTCGCCGTCGACGTCGGAGAAGAGTTGATCGCACAGTGCCTCCGCCATATGATTATTGCTCTAGTTAGCACGTAGAGAAAGTACTACAAGAGCAAGCTAGTACGCACAGAATATTTGTCTCTGCCTTTGGTGAGAATGTGTGTGCGTGATCGGAGGAATCCTGGCCAGCTATCTGTCTACTCTTCTTAAAGGGTGAGATCGATCTTTGCTGCCTCCTTATTCGCGGTTGCTCATGAGAAGCGTCGACGGATCATAAATAGGGGCCGGAAGCAAGCAAAGACGGCTGGCCTGGGAGCACGTATATGCATGGGTGATAAATGTCGTCCATTGAATGTGGGCGGGCCCACCTACTATGCTTTATTAGCCATGCTTCTTGTTATGTTACGTTGGTGTCCCAACATTCATCACAAAAGAGTTCATCCAAAGCCTAAATCCTTAAACTAGTAATTAACTGAGCCATGAAAATAGCAACTAAACTAGCTTTTTTTAATTAAGTTGAATGCAGCAACGGCCATTGTAAATGGCCTTAAACTTTAAAAATGTATTTTTAGATCCTTAAACTTGTTAAATGGTATACCATAGGTTATACCAGCCATGTGGACATTTCTTACCGATATGTCATATTTTTCTACATTAACGTACTCCACTTTCCTCTTCTCTCAGATCATTTGTTCTCCTTGCTTCTCTCTTCTCTTATGGTGACTGCAGTCCATGGACAACCCATGACACTGGCCAGGGTGGGGTTAGCGTGAGAGAAAAGGGAAACAAGGATCCACTCGTGTGAGGATAGGGAAGGAAAATGGTTAAATATAAAAAGATTGTCATATTGGCAAGCCACATCAGCAAGAAACACTCATGTGGACGGTATATATGGACATGTGGTGCAACATTTCAAATGTTTAGGGTCCCAAAATTGATTTTTCAGAGTTCATGGACATAGGTGACACCATTATAAGTTTATATTTAACACTTATTTTATGTGCACTAAGTTATCAAATGGTTTTTGTTAATGGGCCATTTGCAAAGGCTATGAAAGGGAAAAGACCATAGTGGACCGTGGAAAGTGGTTGAAAGAAACCGTGCTAGAGCATGAATGCAGGTGGTCACGTAAGATCCAAGTGAGGATCCAAACTTCATAACGGAGACATATATGTCTCCTTGTTTAATTAGGTTTGCCTCACTTTCACACTACATTGCAAATATTTTATATAACTGAGCTTTTGTTTGTTTTTTGAATCAGAGCTTCTTGTTGTTGGTGTAAGGACACTACGTACAAGTTACAGAACACCCAAAAGCATTGCCAAACATCTTGGATTGAAGAAGGGAACAAAAGAAAGCAAAAAAAAGATGCTATGTTTTATTTACTACAGGTTTTCAAGGAACTTAGCTGGTTTTAGAAACCGACTGAGCTAGTCTTTGTAGTTGTATCATGTCAGCAATGCACTAGGAAAAATTTGCCTTTAATCCATTTTTTGCAGAAAATATCTGTAACGCCTACTTGGGCATTTCAAGAGGAACCCCTTTTATAAAGCTACTTCCACACCCACTATAGACAGTGTATCTCTAATGCAACCATGATCACCTACTCAAATATTTTAAGTTATACAAATATAGAAAAAAACCATATAGAACACATTTTTAAATGCTTTAAAAAAGAACAAAAAATGTCATATACGTCTTGGATAGACATCATTGTAGATTGTTAGAGATATATAACATTTAGTACTACAACTTAATGCATAATGGCATATGTCAATAAAGAGTGTCTAGATATCTGTTGACATATTTTATATAGTCAAATCTGTCAGATCTTTTATGCATGCGACCTAACATATGTAGTATAAGTCCTAAAGCACAATCAAACATATAAAATACTGACAATTTAGAACTAAAAAAATATGCCCATAGATTAATAGAAAAGTCATCAATAAAAGCAAACTAATCTTGGCAAATGACATTTTCTGACATAGAGATGGTGCTTGTATAGACATCTCACTTGGCATCCTCTAAAATCATGTCTAGCGATGGTGGAAGGATACCTATATATATTTAGTATATAAAAAAAGGGTATTTCTTAAATGGTGGATAAAATATATATCATCTATCGATGATTCAATTGTACCTATATATTAGATAAACCATAAAATATATGTTTATAATGTACTCTAGGTGTCATAAATATTTATGATTTTCCAATTCAATCTAAATAAAAATTTGCAATCTTAGGAATTGATTAATGGAGTATAAGAAAAAAGGGTATACGTGAGCAGTTGTGTCAGTATTATTTCCTCTTTACAGAAATTGATTTAATGTTCAAAATCAGTGACGAGTATGTGTGTGTGTGCCAGAGTTTTCATGCATGACACATGCCACCCACGTACTTCTGAACGCATGAGAGTGCTCCAACATTAAAAGTCTTAGCTGGCCATAAAGAGCAAGAGGAAGCATGCTGTTGGTCCTGTCACGAAATTCTTTAATCAGAAGCAAGCTTCTCATGATGATGTCTTGCTTCCATTTAATTTTATTAATTTCCTATCTTACATGTTGATGATCAATTCTGACTCGCAGCAGAAAACTCGAGCGATATCCATTTAAGGCTCACAGATTATAGTTTTAGTTTGTGCCGTGCAATCTCACAATAGCAGATCATTATTCCTTTTGTTGTACAGTATATAGTAAGGCTACTATCATTTTGAGCCATTCTAATGTTAGCGCCTTTTTGTTCACGCGAGTCTGTAACATTCCAGTTTCCAACATCTTAAAAGGAAAGTTGCGTGCGTAATAAACTACAAAGTGCTAGCAACATACGGACAATGCAAGCATTATATTTGCACGCACTAAATTTGATAAAAATAATATAAAGTTATGAGCTACTACCCACTTATGTATGTCTCTTTGTGCATGTCGTATGTCTTTTCATGTGTGCACGCTTTCATGTTTCTGGACCACTATATATGTATCTAGCTTCTGTGTTCATAAATGAGGAAAGATGCAGCATGACAAAGAGAAAAAAAAACCCAGCTTTGTGAGAAAATGGAGCAAAGGCATGCAATATCTGCAAATTCAAGAAGACAAATATCCTCAAAGCATAAAATATATTTCTGTAAAAAGTAAGGGCCCATTTTATTGCTGATTTTAACACATACGGTTCCATTCTGATTCAATTACGCCATTTGCCATGAAGTCTCTTAATTAACAACCTGATCAAATTTATCATACATCTTTTTCAAAATCCAATTTGAGTTTTCTTGTTTGTTTTAACCTCATGCTATGTTTCATTTGTAGTTTTGACCCCATATTTTTGAATGATATTTATTTGAACCCTAGTTTACATCTAAAGGATTATAAGAAACTTTGGACCAAACCCTACGCATTAGCCAAATATATGTTCAATCAGTTTCAAATAACCATCTATACCTTGTTAACACACCATCCAACAAATAGATATGGTTCAAATTGTTCGTCCATTGATAGTATAAGTGTACTTGTTGCAATGTTTGCACTCCAAACGTAATAGAGTTTTGAGTGCAAACATTGCAACAACTAAGCTTGGATACTATCAATGGACGAACAAGTCAAACCATATCTCTTTTTTTTCTGAGGCTATGAACAACCATTGAGAAACAAAGCTAAGTATTTATCGTTTTTTCCTTCAACTCAGGGCCTGTAATTTGGATCCCATGATATAAAAACTTTATATGTTTTAAAACTTTAGAACACTTGAGCACATTTGCATGGTCTAAATAAAGCTCTAATGTGAGGCGAGCTCAAGTTTAGAACTAACTTTTTAGACCACCTGTTTGCAGCTTTAGCTCTAATGTTTAGAGCCCAAAAGTTTAGTGCCTTCTGTTTTACTTTCATGGCGGTCGTGGAATCATATTGCAAACCATGTGGACATTGCACCGATCGCAAAATATGGTATATACCCATTTTTGGATAAAGGGGAAGTTTATTTCATCAAGCAAATGAAGAATATCCCGAGACCTCAACATAGTGAAATACATGTGACCGTAAATTATTACAAAGTTTGGCCCAAAGAGCATTCATACCCATCTACCACACAAAACGACTGAGATAAAGCAAAAGAAATTCGTTATAATCTTAATCTATTGTTAAAACCTCCATCCCTAGCCATCTAGCGAAGATTTCCATTATCGAAATTTTCAGTAGAAAGGCATGCATTACGTTACGCAACAAGCGGCACTCCTTTTGGAATTTTTGTTTAAACTGCAAACCACATATGCTTTGGATTTCAAGCAAATTGCATCCCTGTATTAAGTGATCATAAACCGTCTCTTTTTCTGTCTGCTCCCCTTTGTGCTGACTTAATATTTACACAGGACACAGCCACATTAAACCCTCATCAACTACGCACCCAAAATGCACGCGGAGCTTAGGTTATCATTTCCTCTCACGCGTGATATGCATATTGCCTGTACGAATTACTTCACTTGATCAGAGAGACACAGGGGGTGTAGAGAGAGAGAGAGAGGGAGGGAAAGAGAGAGAGAGAGAGAGAGAGAGAGAGAGAGTAGTTGCAGGGTTTTTCACAGTTTGCATGAGATGGTGTACTACGTGCACGCACTGCCACAGCTTGTGCAGGTACGAGTACTCCTACTACTGCCACACTGATCGTTGATAGCATGTCAGGCCGAGAAGAAAACAACAGCCAGACGACAAAGAAGCCTCCTGCGGTCACGCCGGTCACGAACAGAATTGCCGTTGCGCAGGACAACAATTATACTCATGTCAGGACTTGAATTTCTCGTGGCAGAAGTAGCTCCACATGGTGGCTAACTAGAGATAGTCACACACCCACTAATCAGAGCGTCACCAATCACCATGCAGTACGACTCTACAAAGTACATGTTCATATATACTCCATCCTTATCAAAATTGAGCGTATTAGGTGGCGGGATCAACGCTAGTGAATAATTAGATATATAGAATCAAATTATCATGTTACTAATGGCTTTCATGTAGCATCAAAAGTTGTGACATAGACGTACTCCCTCCGTCTAAAAATAGAAATAGAATAATGTTGTGAGATGAGTGCTGATCAAATTTTCTCAAGTTTGATTAACTTTATAGAAAATATTAGCAATATCTGTCGCTAAATAAATTTATTATAGAAATATTACGTGATTTATCTAATGATAGTTTTTATGTATTATAAATATTAATATTCTTTTATATATAATTGATCAAAGTTAAAAATATTTGACCTCTCAGAAAGTGAGAATGCCTTCTATTTTGGAATTGAGGGAGAACTATAGTAGTGTGTGCTCATGGCTAGTTATATGGTAGCTTGATACGTAGATCGAATTCGTATGGAATAGATTCAAATATCCCTTTTTACATTTTAATTTAAATTGAAATAAGTTTTTTTCAAATAATGCAAAATGGATGTCTAGGTTTAGGATTTGTATTTTAATATTTACTTAGTATAATTTAAAGTACATATATTTAAATTCAACATACATGAATACAACTTTACTAATAAGTTTATCAATAACCGAAGTGATTAAAATGAAAGTATACTTCTAATAATTTCCAATACATAAGTGAACTAAGTTATAACGTGTACTCCCTTCATCCCAAATTATAAGTCATTCTAAAAATTTTAGAGAGTCAAAGCTTTTTAAGTTTGACCAAATTTATACAATAAGATAATAACATCAGGACGTTAACTTCTTTGTTTTATATATTCATACTATACCTATTTCATGTCACAAATCCTTGTAATGCTCTATATAATTTTGGTCAAACTTAAAATGCTTTTACTCTCCGATGTTCTCTAAAATTTGGAGCGGATGGAATAATATTTAATAAAATGAGAGGTCAAGTGAAGAAATTTGAGTAAGGCCTTGTTTAGTTCCTCCCAAAATCCTGAAAAATGCACTATACAAAAATAAGATTCCCCGTCACATCTAACTTGCGGTATATGCATGGAGTACTAAATGTAGATGAAATTAAAAACTAATTGCACAATTTGCTTTAACTTTACGAGACGAATCTTTTCAGCCTAATTAATCAATATTTGGACAATTTTTACCAAATACAAATAAAATTATATCATTTTAGGACTAGATGCAAGCTGATATACTAGAAGCAATTCAAAATAATTATAACACACAAACAAACATCCTTTCCTTCCTTTCCCTACCTCGCATGTTTACAAACTCGGTCTCAAAAAAGAATAAGATTTTATATTTGAATTGAGCCAAATTTCTCTAAGTTTAACTATTCAGATTATATAAAAATATTATTAACATTTATGACTTGAACATATATATTATACAAACATATTGTATAATTAATCTCATGATATTCAGCCGGTTTCATAAACATAAACTCTTTTTTATAAATTTAAACTTGTAAAACTGTTTTAACTCCTAAAAAATGAGAATTACTATATTTTTATTGGAAGCACACACATTTTCATGTAGATCGGACGGGGCATTGAATGGCAACCACGAAAGAGGTATGACATGGATGGAGGCCCAGCTGTGGCTCCTTAACTAGTAGGGTTTCAGGAGGTTCCAGGGAGTACTGTACTATTGGAAAGAAGAATACTTTTTCCCAATAATATTTCGATATTTGCATAGATCTGCAGGCCAGCACAGTTAAGGGCCTCTACGCATTAAAGCATGGTTGGATTAAATGAGAGAAAATGGATGGCCGAGCAGCAACGTCGTCAGTGTATGCAAATGGAGCATGCTACCAGCAGTACGAGTAGTATTCATGAGTGGTTGGCTGTTTCTCTGATCAACAGCTACGTTACGCCCGGATACATGTCGGCTTTGAGGGACCACGCTGCGCTGGACTTTATTGTAAGGCCACAAAGATGTCTTCTGGTGCTTCTGAATGGCCGATTCAGCTTCTGGCGTGCCAATCTTGTCTCTGGGCTCCGCTAACTAGTAAAATCATAATGATGATAATTAATTGGGAATTATAGTTTCCTTGCCCAAAACGATGGAAATTTAGTTTGGTTTTCAAAAGATGTCCACGAAGGTTAAGAAACAAGCTAGTTCTAAAGTGTCTCAATGAGGTTTCATTTATGTTTCATTAGCATTGAGTACCACGACATGTTAGAAGATTTGATGACTTGACATGTTAATTATGAAGAGAGAGAGAGAGTTTCTAGGAGTTTCATCTACATTAAGTTCACTTCTGCAGTTAGCAATACAAAATCTAACGTGACAATCTTGGTATCTATGTCATGAAACTTACTAGTGCGACTAGCCGTAAGAGTTTGGATAATGTTGGGAGGAGACACTTTGAGTAGTAAGATGATGTTTCTTTTACTCTTTGACCAAAATATTAAGGAGAGTATGAATGATAGTTTGCTGAGGTGAGTCTAATGAGTGGATATGATGCACACTTATGAAACTAGCACTAAATAGCTTAAATGAAGCCCAAATATGGAATTAAAACCGAATTCAAAGGTGTTTGAAAGAGATGGGTAAGGCACTGGAGAGTTCACCAGGCCTAGAAACAATGCTATGATGATATAAAAAATAGGTTGAGTCCACCTTATCGTCTACTCCCTCTGTCCCCTTTTAAGTGTCGCTGGGAGGAGGGCACGGGAATTAAGACATAGCAAGGACCTGAACTGGCACAGGGACAATGATTGACAGTTCACAATGAGGGTGTGCAACAGCTGGGTGAGTAGTAGAGCGAATGGGCAGTAGAGCCAATGGGTGTGCAGCAGCTGGGAGAGCAGTAGAGCATCGTGCACAGTAGAGCCTTAGATACTTTTTCCTTTCTTAAAAAAGTTGGGTGCATGAGGCCCCAGGGTGAGAGAAAAGGATATGTCAGGCTTGCGCATAGTACTACACCGCAGCTGTAGCGTACCGATTCATAGGCAACTAAGTTGGGTGAGAGAAAAGTTGGGTGCATGAGGCCTCGGGGTGAGAGAAAAGGATATGTCAGGCCTGCGCATAGTACTACACTTAAAAAGGGACAACTGACTGTAGCTTCAACGACAGTTAAAAGGGGACAGAGGGAGTAGTGTGCACTGGGATACTCACATCGGAGCTTAGCAAAAATGTACGTGCAGAATGTGTGATTTTAGAGAAGATAAACACAACTAAGTTGTTTGATTCAGCACTGGAGCTAGAGTGAGTATAGAAAGAACTGTTTGGATGTTGGAGTCTCATCTGAGCACTCCAACGGTCCATATAGTATTGAATAGTAGACTATGAGTGGAGGGACGCACTAAAACTCTATGTGGTGCATGTATTTCACCTAAGTAGATTTCCAATGGCTAGGTTTTAAGGTGTGGCATATATCTGAACTCCTTTAGATAGGAGTTAGTTACACACATTGAGTTCCAAGCACTGTTCACCTACACGATTGGTTTTCCTATTTACACACTATGTAAACACTACACAATGTCTTATCGTGTCTGCTTAATCAACTATTTTCCCTGTTTAATCACCATTGTCTATTTAAATGGCCTTTTACCTTGAATAAATAGCTAAAAAAGAGGTGATTGTTTAGTCCATGTAAACATTTAGGCCAATATTGGTTCCAAGAGAAGCTTTTTGGCCTATTGGAGTGATTATTTGGAATCGATAATCAAGGATTAAGGAATTCAATAGTGCTTAGGGAGCAGCAATGTGTGTATCACACTTCTTCATATTAGGCTTGAATGGGTCAAGAGAAAATTTTCCTTGTTACTCTTAGTGATCAATGTCACCTAGATGGCTTAGGTTGATGGTGATTCGTTCTTAGTGCGTTCTCTCGGCGAGATGGTTGTGAGGGACCCAAAATGGTGTACACGACATTGCTGATGGTCGTGAGAGACACAAAATGTTGTACAAAACATCGATGATCGCTGTTCTAGATTGGAAACACCAGAGAGCACTTTATCCTTGCATGGATCAAGGGAGAGCTACAACCTTGCACGGGTTGTTGATTGTAACAACCCTAAAAATTCAAACACCAAAAATCTCAACCAACAAATTTTTTTCTAAAATAGCTCATGGTTGGTGAGTGTCATGTAGGAAACCATCTAGTTGTTGCAAAGTAGCACCTAATGTTAGCATGAGCATTGCATTTAATTTCCCAGAGTTTGATTTGCTTCTTGTTGATTTTATGTAATGAATAATAAAATCAACAACATCTTTATAACATATGTACCTACATGTGTATAAATATGCTACTAACCATGGACATGGCTTCCAATATCACCATGAGACCCTAGTGGACCTAGCTTAGTGCCCATGTCATGGTTACTAACAGTTTTACTAACAAGATCATGACATGGTTTGATTAAGGGCTTGGAAAGAATAGAAAAGAGAAAAGATAAAAGGAGGATAGGGAAAAGGCCAAAGCAGCCTGAAGCAGCCAGGCGGCCCAACGAGCCCACGACCGCCGGCCTGCCTCCCTCACGCGCCCCGCTGCCCACCAAGCAACCTAGCTTCCCCCTCACGCGGCCGCCAGCCCGCCTGCCCGCGTGGCCTAGTGGCCCAGCAAGCCCCGCTGCCCAGCAAGGCGCTGCCGCCCGCGCGCGCCTGCGTCCTTCCCTGCGCCGGCTCGCTGACGGGTGGGACCGCCCTGTTAGCTGCTGTTGGTGGTCCTTAGCAACTATTTTACACCGCCAACTTGAGACCAAAAAGGGGCGAATTATATATTTACATGCACATATACATTTGCTATTAACCCAATTCTACTTACACTTGGAGAATTATTATTTTGTAGGAATATACAATAAATACAAGGAATTTCACCCAAGAAATACGCTTTCCACAAAGTGTAAAATCAAGGGATTGGGAAGAGGTACCACGTTGGCATGATCTAGGCCCACTCCACACCCGACCATCCAAGGTTGATCAGGGGGAGGCGCGAACCAGGGGCGCGCGCCCCTAGCCTGGCGCGCGCCCGTGCCAGGTGGCCAGCCGGGCCTAGCCTCGGCAAGGCGGTTCACACCTTCCATGTGGAGCTCAGATGGTTGTGCACTTGACAATTCTACCCCCGAACTGCCTCTAGCCAACTATAAGAAGAGGAGGAGAGCACACCCCCATACACACACACCATTTGGAGCATTCTACCTCTCTCTACACTTGTTCTTTAGCTTAGTAGTAGTATTGTTGGAGCAAGGCTATAAGCTAGCAAGGAGGGCTTGTCTGCTGGGAAGCCAAGCTACTCTTGGTAATATTTCTATGGAGAGTTCTTCCCTATTCAAGTTCTCTACTCTTATATCGCATGTGAACTAGAGTATAGTCTTGAGCATGATGTATTCAATGATTATGAACTAGACTATAGTCCATATGGGAATTGTTCATCATGCTCATACATGTTCTTCATTGTTCATATGATACACAAGAACGGTGATAATGATAGGAATAGGGTAACGGTTCGTTGTTCCGTCGGGTTTGCCTATGTCCTAGCTCGTCCATCCATAAGGTGGGAGTCCTGGGGGGATGTAGGTAGTTTCTTAGTATGCAGGCGTGGTGTCCGGATATGAGGGGGCCTTCGGATATGATGGCATGCCCCGGTTGAGGGGTAGGCGGCGGGGAGTGACCTAGTACCGTCCGTCCTTTGTAATCCCCCACGTTTGTATGTCGTGTAGGAATTCATAAATGTCCCCATCGTCTGACAGATCAGCTACTGGGATCTCCCTGTTACTTTAGTCCCTGACTTGTTGCTTGACCTGTATATCGTGTGACTCAACTGTTCAATGCATATGTATCACATTTACCTGCTCCATGTAGTTTGTTCTTTTATCCTTTCATTCTTTTATTATTCTTTCATTCTTTTATTATTCTTTATTTCTCTTTTATCCTTATGGTAGATCCAAGTGTGTGTCTGCTATCTATCCAATGATTATCATTTACCCCTGCATAGCAATTGGCCTCACTTCGATGATATAAAATCATAACATTTCTATGCTAAAGGTACCTATACCCGCCTTCCTTTGGGAAAATATAAATAACAATACCCTGATAATACTTCTAGATGAAATGCTACAATGATAGATCCGTGCGCTTGCGGATATTTCTAAAAGGTTAGGATCTATCACATGGCAATCCTTATGTCGTTGCTAAAGAATCAATTCTAGTAGCGATATTAAGACATGCCTACACAAGGCGCTTCTAGTGTGACCACCGAAGATAGGTTTCCTACCTGTCTTTTGGTGTTCGCGCTAAGAAACGCCAATAAGCATTTCTGGTGCTGTTGCCGGGGAAGGCAAAATAGTGGTATGTTTTCTCCTGTTGTCTATGTAGGATAACTTGTATGTTTTCTCCTGTTGTGGATGAAAACAGGATAGTGTATGACTTGTTTCTCTCTGTCGGATAACTTCATCAACAATCCAGAGGCACTCCTAAGGAAGAACCGGTTTTGTGCCGCTTCTTCTCTTACCACTCCACCGACAGAAGAACCAGTCACCACAACACCTTCTACGCTAAGCGAGATGGCCTAGAAGTCACTCCACAACTTCTCCACCCCAGCTATTGCCAGTGTGCCCACCGGGCCCGTTGTCAACATTGGGGACAAGAACTTCGAACTCAGGACCGGGCTAATCACTATGGTGCAGGCGAGCCCGTTTTGTGGGCTGCCCAACGAGGATGCCAATGCTCACCTCAACATTTCCTGGAGCTGTGCAACACCATCGTTATCAATGATGTTGCACCCGACGCCATCAGGCTCCTCCTGTTTCCCTTCTCCCTAGTGGGGAAGGAAAAATAGTGGTTCTACAATGACAAGGAAGCTGCCGATACATGGAGCAAATGCTCCACAATGTTCCTCGCTAAATTCTTCCCTATGGGAAAAACCAATGCCCTGCGGGAGAGAATCGCCAACTTCCAGCAGACATCAATGGAATCCATACGGGAGGCGTGGGAGAGGCTGCAAGAGCATATTTAGGCTTGCCCCCACCACGGCATGGAGAACTGGCTGGTGGTCCAGAACTTCTACAATGGGTGAACACCCATGTCAAAGGGGCACCTCGATGCCACTGCTGGTGGCGCCTTCTTATCACTCACCGTCAAAAGCGCTATGGCGCTAATCAATAAGATGGTGGAGAACCAATCTTGGGGGAAGAAAGATCCCCCACTGAAGCACAAAAAGGCATACATACCGTAAAGGAGATGGATATGCTTGCCGCAAAAATAGACCTCCTACCCAAGAAGATTGACGAACGTGCCGTTGGAGATACACCCGGCACCGTCAATGCCATAGACGCTCGCATGATGTGTGAGGTCTATGGCAATGTTGGCCACTCGAGCAATGATTGCCCTGAGACCCATGAAGAAGCATCGTATATCAACAACAGGTATCGCCAACAAGGAGGCAACAACGACTGGAACAACCAATCACATCCTCCATTCCAAGGTAATTCAAACTACCAATCTAATTACAATTCGAATCAGCCTTCTTTAAAGGATCTTATTCTAGGCCAGGCGAAGATAAACGAAAACCTTACCAAAAAGTTGCTTAACAATGATAAAATTTTGGAAAACATAAATACAAAGATAGAAGGTTTATCTTCTGGTCAAGAACCAGCTAAGCTTTAATAAGATGATAGAAAACTAGTTAGCTCAGATAGCTGCTATTGTTCCTGTTGCCCCTGCTGCTCAGCCAGTAAGTTCTGTTGAAAATATAAACTCGATGACCACAAGGGGTGGTAAGACCACTCGTGATCCACCAAACCCTAACCATGCAGCAGGTAAATAGAAGATTCAACAGGAAGAGATACCTTCGTCCTCCACAATGTAGGAAAATACAGAGGAAAGATCAACACCACTTGAATATACAGAGGAAGCAAGCTGTGGACGAGCAGTTTGCGTGGTTTGTTTAGATGGTACAGAAGGTGCATATAAGCGTCCCACTTATGGACGCCTTACATGTACCTTCATACGCTAAGTATATCAAAGACATCATCAACAATAAGTGACCCCTGCCAACCACGAAAGTAGTGAAGCTGACAGAAGAGTGTAGCGCAACTATACTCAATCGCCTGCCTGAGAAGAAGAAAGATCCAGGGTGTCCCTATCAAATGCTCAATCAGGACACAATAGTTTGACCATGCCCTCTGCGACCTTAGGGCCAGCGTCAGTGTCATGCCCAAAACAGTCTTCAACAAATTGAACTACACCAATCTAGACCAACATCCATGACACTACAGCTGGCCGACTCCTCCATCCGCTATCCAGCAGGAATCGCAGAAGATGTCCCGGTGAAGATTAGGGGGTACTTTGTGCTAGTTGATTTTGTGGCGCTCGACATGGAGTTAACCAAAGAGACACCACTCATCCTTAGGCGGCCATTCTTGAGCCCTGTGGGAGCCCAAATTGATGTCAGAGCCGGAGAAATCCGCTTCAACATCAATAGAAAAGAAGAGAAATTCAAATTTACGCCCTGCAGGAAAGAAGAGTGCAACTTGATCCGCATCAAATATGGGCTCAACACTCAAGGAATCATGGAAGAGGAAATCCAGCCACATGACACAAGCTTTGCCCCTAGAATCATAAGAAAAACAAAACAAAAGCCAGAGCAAAAGAAAAAGACAGCTCCTCAGAAAATTAAGGAGCAAAAGACCATCATAGCTCCCACACAACAGAAGAAGAAGACTCCACCCCGGACTGAGGAACAGAAAAAGCAAAACAAAGCTCCTCTCAAGAACAAGAAGGAGCAAAACATCAAGACAATCCTTCAAAATAAAAAAGAAAAGACGAAGAAAAAAGCAAAGGAGTTCCACAGAATAAAAAGGGAAAGGGGAAGAAACCCCTACACCATCAAAGAAGGTGCAGCACAGCCAGAAACAATCTACACCACAATCTGCTGCACTGCCAAAGTCCAACAAGATGGCGTGGAGGCCTAAATAGGTACAACCGTCTACTTCTCCCAAGACGGACATGCCATCATCAAGCAAACAATGAAGGGGAGAAAGTCCTGCTCAACGGACTTAAAAATGTGAGCCCTGACCGCTAGGTAAACCGGTAAGTTATCTTTTACTTCTCTAAATAATATAAAAAATATATCATTTTACCTTTTCAATAAAATGTTTAGCTTAAGGAGTGATGTTTTGCACCATCACAACCTTATAGGCTTTATAACGCAAACATGGTGTTTGGGTTATTTAGCCTAATATGGCCTAAGCTAAGTTTTTCTTAGCCTGACCATAGAGCTAATCATAATAAGAATAATAAAATAAAATATAAAACTTGTATGTTGTCATCCTGCTCTATCATATTGCTTTGTTTATGCTGTATACATGCTGTTTTGAAAATATGATGTGTAGCTCATCATGTTTTCATAAGTTAAAAATGCAAGCATGGTGCTTGGATTTTTATCTTACCTTGGTCAATCCAATTGACCATTGAAACATATTGCTAGCATAGACTCGGTATATTTCTATGGACTAACCCATGCAGAACGAATCTCCAACATCATAAGGGAAGTTCAAAATGATGACAACAGACATAAAATAAAACAAATAAAATAAATGCTGCCTCATGATTCTACCCTGGACCATGAGCTGCAGGCTAGCTTGGGGGAGGATCCCCCACTCAGGTATTTGTATTGTATATTTAATTTTCCACAATTTATTTTCTTTTTAGCATGTTTAATTTCCAGCAATCATGCATTCAAAAAAAATGCTAAAAAGAAAAAGAATATTTATTCTATTCTATATATATGTACTATACAAATATCTAGTTCAATCCTTGTTGAGATGATGAATAGTTGCTCTGTCTTGTGTTTCATCTATATCCATGTTATAATTAAGCTTTCTCTAAGATTTGGGTTTATCAGCTAATAATGTCTCATCCTAAAAACTTGGGCTAGTGGGTTGTATATGCTTGATCTTATCTAAGTTATTGCCTGATATGGTATAGTGACATGGGCTCTATGACTTTGTTGTGAGTGAGACTTGACATTCGGAGTTTTATTTTCAAAAATTCAAAAACAAAAGTTCCTCAATGATTATGAAATACCTACCAAGGTCATATGACATGTTTCAATTCTGCAAAACACTTAGTCATATGCTGCTTATGGAATGTTGAGTTGGGTCAAATTGTTGAGACCTTAGTGAGATTATGGGCATATGGCCATAATTGAGATTCACATGCACCCACCAAATAAAGTCGACTCTCACCTTGAGAGTTGCACACAACATGCATCCATGCATACACCAAAAATACGCCAACTCCTACCCTGAGAGTTGCGCTCCATTTTTGTCCACCAAATAAAAATGCTAACTCTTACACTGAGAGTCGCGCATTCCTTATGCAAAATTTTACTCCCTGCATTCGCCATCATGACATCTCTCCATTTAAAAATTCTTCTTGTGCCAATAAAGGATATGGGCTATGCTAAAAAAAGAGAGAAAACCATGCCAAGGGGCATGAGTGAATAAACGGGAAAGAGAATTCCAAAATACCAGTTCAAAAAACAATAATGATGATCTTACAGCCCATATCCCTCCAAAAGTTTCATTCCATCCAATAAAAGAGAGTCATGATGCATGGAGTACCAAAAAGATTTAGAATTAGGATTCCACCATCATCATTTTTCACACACTTGCACATCTCAATCAAAGTATATGACTTGTATCTCCTTCTGGTTCGGTTTTTGACCCAGCAATATATGTGATGCAAGTATGCCCACTTTTATACCTACCCACAACTCCACTCTCAGCTTTAGTGGTAGGATAAAAGGCAACACTACAATGCCTTTGGTGAGAAAATCATACACATTGTGATCGAGAGAATCATTTGAGGAACTTCCCTTTCTTTGCAAAAACTTTTAAAACCTTTGGAAAGATAGTTGATCTTGGGATGAATGATAAGCAATGCTTGTTAATCTGTTCTATCATGTAATCACCCAAGACCTGAGATAGCTAAAAAGCCCATTAGTTTTGAGATAATAACAGGTGGATAGCATGCTGATTTATTCAAATTGAAGTTGAAAACTTTGTTATAACCTTGGTAAATTTGAAATATGATTGGCATCACAGCAACTCCTGATCAACAAACCAAAAGCCCAGCTTTGCTCAGGACGAGTAAAGGGTAAGCTTGGGGGATCTTATTGGCGTCCTTAATAGCTATTTTACACCGCCAACTTGAGACCAAAAAGGGGCGAATTATATATTTACATGCACATATACATTTACTATTAACCCAATTCCACTTGTACTTGGATAATTATTATTTTACAGGAATATACAATAAGTACAAGGAATTTCACCCAAGAAATATGCTTTTCAGAAAGCGTAAAATCAAGGGATTGGGAAGAGGTCCACTTCGAGACCAAACTGGGCCGAGTGCACCACGTTGGCACGGTCCAAGCCCACTCCATACCAGACCATCCAAGGTTGGTCAGGGGGAGGCGTGAACCAGGGGCGCACGCCCTTGGCCTACCGTGCGCCCATGCTAGATGGCCAGCCGGGCCTAGCCTCGGCAAGGCAGTTCGCACCTTCCATGTGGAGCTCAGGCGGTTGTGCACTTGATGATTCTACCCCCGAACTGCCTCTGGCCAACTATAAGAAGAGGAGGATAGCACATCTCCATACACACACACCATTTGGAGCATTCTACCACTCTCTACACTTGTTCTTTAGCTTAGTAGTAGTATTGTTGGAGCAAGGAAATAAGCTAGCAAGGAGGGCTTGTCTCCTAGAAAGCCAAGCTACTCTTGGTAATATTTCTATGGAGAGTTCTTCCCTATTCAATTTCTCTACTCTTATATACATTATCGCATGTGAATTAGAGTATAGTCTTGAGCATGATATATTCAATGATTATGAACTAGACTATAGTCCATATGACAATTGTTCATCATGCTCATACATGTTCTTCATTGTTCATATGATACACAAGAATGGTGATAATGATAGGAATAGGGTAATGGTTCATTGTTCCTTTGGATTTGCCTATGTCCTAGCTCGTCCATCCGTAGGGTGGGAGTCTTGGGGGATGCAGGTAGTTCCTTAGTATGCAGGCGTGGTGTCCGGATACGAGGGGCCTTCGGATATGACGGCATGCCCCGGTTGAGGGGTAGGTGGCGGGGAGTGACCTAGTCTCGTCTGTCCTTTGTAATCCCCCATGTTCGCATATCGTGTAGGAGTTCATAAATGTTCCCATCGTCTGACAGATCAGCTGCTGGGATCTCCCTATTATAAGTCCCTAACTTGTTGCTTGACCTGTATATCATGTGACTCAACTGTTCAATGCATATCTATAAGATGTACCTGCTCCATGTAGTTTGTTTTTTATTCTTTATTTCTCTTTTATCCTTATGGTAGATCCAAATGTGTGTTCGCTATCTATCCAAATATTATCACTTAACCCTACATAGCAATTGGCCTTACTTTGATGATATGAAGTCATAACATTTCTGTGCTAGAGATACCTATACCTGCCTTCCTTTGGGGAAATATAAATAATGATGCCATGATAATACTTCCAAGTGAAATGCTACAATGATAGATCCGTGCGCTTGTGGATATTTCTAAAAGGTTAAGATCTATCACATGGAAATCCTTATGTCGTTGCTAGAGAATCAATTCTAGTAGCGATATTAAGACCTGCCTACACAAGGCGTTTCTGGCGTGAATGCCGGAGATGGGTTTCCTACCTGTCTTTTGGTGTTTGCGCTAAGAAACGCCAACAACTGCCACATTTGGCCGATGGCTGTCCCATCCAAAGTGCCAGAAATGGCACGGCACGGCTCTGCCACTCATCCCACGTGTGTGTGCACACCGCTTCATCCATAACGACCGTCCTCTGCACCGCGCCCTGGGTTGCCCTAACCCTAGCTTAGGTGCACCCTGGCCACCCGATTGCCCCCTCTCTTTCCCCCACCGTCCTAGAAGCATGTCCGGCTTGCCATAGCCGTTGGAGCCCTATAAAAGGAGCTAGCCCACGCCCCTTAGGGTTTCCCTGTGCCCGCACCGCCACCTTGGCCTCACCCGCACCACTCGTCTGCCCAAGTTGGAGAAAGGGAAGAGGAAGGAGAAGAAGGAGGCGGGGAGAAGGGAGGCCAAAGCCGTAGCACCGTTGCCGTCCGTCACCATTGCTGCTCACCGAAGGAAGACCCAATGGCCCTACTTGACCACCACGACACTACTCTGCTTCCTTTGTACTACGCTGCTGCCCTACTCCCCTGTCGACGAGCCACACCGCAAGCTGCCAACAGCGCTGCACCAAGGTGAGCACCGAGCTCCATGACCACCGCTAGAGCACCACCCCGCGTTCCTGTTCTCCTTACAACCATTCCCTTCATTAGCTTGGCCGACGTGTTTGCCGTTAGCTAGAATGCCTAAATGGCAAGGTCGTGGAGCCGGTACGGACCATAATAGGGGCTTAGCACCTTTGCAAGCCCCAGTCTTCCTGGACTCCGGCCGTCGGAGCGCCACCGTGGTGTTCACCGCCGCACGCGCCCTGTTGTGCCCCGATAGCTGCGCTAGATAGGGTTTTGGAGCTCAGAGCTGCTCCAATAGAGAAGAGGAGGTGAAGATGGAGGCCAATTTCAACCTTCACCGCCGTCGCCATCGTAGGTCTTTTCGCATGCTCGGTGCGATTAAAGTACCCAGCCTCACTCGCCTCGGTCCCGCGAAGATAGTGCGCTAGTCAAAGACACTCCCTGCGCGCCGTAGCACCCCGCCGCCATGGCCATGCCGCCTCGTGCCATAGCCATGCGCATGCTAGTTGGCCTGGCTACCAAGAGCTCATCGCACCATTGTCACTGCCTTCACCGCTGCCTTGCAAAGCCCTGGCCACCGCATTGGCCGAACGGAGCCAACTCGAGCTGCACCACCGCTGGCCGCCGGCAACAGCGCCGTCATGCCTGGACGCACGCAGGATGAGGAAAGGGGAAGATTCCCCTGCCCTGTGAACCACGTCCACCGGACCACGCTGGACCAACCACATGTAGACACATGGGCGTTGAGTCAACAGTCCACCATGGACCATGTCCACGCTGCAAATGCCACAGACTCGGCCCGTTGTGATCCAGCCAGCCACGTGGCATTGTCCATGGCTCGACACATATCCGGGCCGGGCCAGTCGAAGACCGGCCCTACCTAGGCCCGCCGAGGCCCAGTCCGGGCATAGTCCGGGCCCAGTATCTTTTCTTTTTCTATATTTAGTTTTAAACTTCTAAAATTCATATCTTCTTCGTACGAACTCAGAAAATTATGAACGAAGTGTCCAAATATTCATAAAAATAAGCTCTACAGCATAAGCTTATGTATGATTGCATTTGGAGTTATTGAATTTTATTTGGTTCTTTGTGCTACTTTATAGGAGTCACTAACGCGACTATTACGTTTCATTTCAGCGGAGGAGCAGTTTGAGGAGGATGACTATGACTACGAGGAGGAGCTCGATGATGACTTCGCGGGTGCCACATCCCACCCAACCTCTTAGATCCTATTACGCATGGCATAATATCTAGATTGCTAGTGCTTTATTTATGAATATCACCTGATGATAGGTTGCATGGTAGAATTACTTGATGAGCCTTTACCTTATCGCAACCTTACTCTTGCACACCCGCTGATAGGCTAGACACATGCTTACTTACTTATGATGCTTTACTTCTACTACACTTATATCTATGATGTGATGCGTGGTGGAGAGTATGGTTATATGATTAAGGCACGTGGTGCCATCTTACTCGGGGAAAGTGTTGCGTGTGTCTTAGGTGTGTGGTGAGGGTTTGAGTCCACCGGACAAGATTCTACATCGAGCCTTGGGCGAGTCTTGCCGGGGGCTGTGTTCTGGGCATCCCCGTGAGAGGTGCCTGTGGCGAGTACATGGTGAGGTATATAGTGATCCCGAGGCCGAGGGCCTTTGTGGAGTGAAGCCCCGGGGTAGGAGGTGCTGTTGTAGCATGGACTGTTGTAGTCCCTATGAGAAGATAATCCTGTCTGATCCCCTAGGACCTGATATCTCTTGAGGACCAGAACCTTGGGACCTACGTGCTCACCGTTCGCTCCTGAATGGGCAGGAGACGGATGTCTGACTAGCTAGAACGGTGCCACTACTACTAGGTTGATAGCAGATAGTGTCGGGAGGTACGGACATCGAGATCCACACCCTCTTTAGATAACATAGTGACCTCGGGGGCCCGGTACTATGTCTCACAGTCTCAGTGTGCCGGTGGTATTCTAGGATGTCCCAGTACTGAGTGGTAGGGTGGCATCGCACCGTTAGAAAGCAGCCAAAATCAGCCTACGCGGGGCACCGCCGATGATGGTGATCTTGTGGTTACGGGAGTACACGCTCTGCAGAGTTATGAATCTATATATAGTCCGCGGCCTCGGTTTGGCCTTTCCCTCGACCTATGCTTCTCGGGAGTAGTGAGATGAGTCCTTCTCTTCTTCCCCCTGGTGTTACTCTTTTTGACTGTGAGCCGCTGAGACAGGCTCCGAGAGGGAGTTGGACCTGTCGACTGAGAGAGAGAGGGTGAGATGTGTGTGGTGTTGGGATGGGAAAGATGTGTGGATGAGATGGGTTAAAACTTGATGAATTACTTATGTAATTTTGGATACTACTCGCATAAGAATCCCAGCCATATATTAGGCCTCTTTGATTATATCCTTTGCATCCACCAAATATTGCATAGCAGAAGCAAAGCATAGGGTGGGAAACAGTGGCCAGTACAAACCGCACTGAAAATTATTTGGTAGGTGAGCCCGACTATGACTTCGACGATGGGTTCGAGGATTAGGCATCTCGTTCCTACGCTCAGGCTTCTTTTGGAGATTTGTTGTTGCTTCCGCCTACCGTAGCTGTTCGGGATGCTGCTACTCTGATGATTCTGCCAGTGTGGCGATGTACTATTTGATGTAACCCCCTCTATTTGTATTCCTTTATTCAATGTATGGATTTCTGTATCGACTGTTGCTGGATAATGTAATGGTTTGAGCTTCGAACTATTATATTATTCGCCATTCTGTGTATTTTTCCTACGTGAAAAATTGAGAATATTTCATTAATAGTCACTAACTCCTTATTTCATATCATCAACCATCCTTATATATATATTAGAACGTATATAACATCCACCATAGTGAAGGGCTTAATTAAAATAAATTTCAAAAGTTTCGGTGACTATGTGAGTGTAGGAAAAAAGGTGACATTGGACATGGTGAAAACTTGACCAAATCAGACTCCACCATGTTGAAGAGCTCATCAAGCACAGTGGCGGATCCAGGATGGGATCAAGAGGGGGGCTAAGTAATGGAGATGTTGATTGACAATGAAGATTTATGGGTGATTTAGAGTTGATGCTACAGTAATTCAATGGGGATTTGAGGCTCACGAGGGGCCCCCAAGGATCCGCCAATGATCGCATGAAACAAATAAGAAAGTTACGCCATTTAGAAGATCATGACACGGCCAAGCTAGAAGAGGAGAGTGGGGTAGGGTATCCTAATAGATGTCAGGCAGCCCAGGCCTAATCCTCTCTTAGACTTGGCCCATAATCTCCTTATCCATAATGAAACCATGTCATAGCACAAGGATCCATAGGCCGAATCGTCACGTCGAAACATATTCATCTTGGACCCAAATTTTACCCATGTCCATACAAAATTCCTCCCATAATAAAAGTAGTTTATGTAGCACGTAGTGTAGAGAGTCGCTCACTTCGTTCCTGTAGTCAATCAGCCCTCCAGTCTCAGCCTACCCTGCTCACTTTGTTCCTTCCAACAATCGACCATTCAGTCTATAACCCAGCCTGCTCTACCTTATTATTACCTAATGTTTATTTTGTACTTGCACAGTGCATTTACACATAAAAGCAGGCTCTCTGTCGTGTAGCTCCTCCAATGATAAATAATAAAAATATAGAGGTGGAATCAACCACTCTGATTGTCAACAAAACATTTCGAAAACAAACCGCCGGTGTTCTCTGCTTTCAGCTACCTTTGTGGACTGCAGCTACAAATAAGAAATGTTGTATCCCGTGCTGTAGTTACATTTGTCATCTTTTTAACGATCCCGATGCCCCTTCTATGCGCCGATAATAGCGTGCACGCATGTGGACAGTGTGCACAGGATTTAATGCTGCACGCAAGTCAACCACAGCCCGATGAGCTCTGCGATCGAGATGTGAATGTGCACTGGTATAAGAGATCGTCTGCGAGGGAGCTCAGGTCGTCGTCGTCAGCTGGGAATAGCTAGCTTTTCAGAGATGAGCTTGTCTGAGATGATGGGGAGGCATGAGTGTACCAAGAAAGGGAGCAGCAGTGCAGGAAGGGCTGCGACGATGTGCCTGCTGCTGCCTTCTCTTCTTGTGCTGATTGTGCTCAAGACTGATTTCCTGCCGCAGGTCGCCCGCTGTAAGTGACCGCCGGGTGTCTCGTCCTTGGACAAATTAAAGAACAATTCGATACATGCATATGATATTCTTTTTTTTCTATCCCCTAATTCTATCCCTCTGCTCAAAATTGTAAATCGTTTAGTCATTTTCTAGACACATAACTTTTAGTTTTTATGTTAGACATAATGTAATATATATAGGTCCATAACAAAAGTTGTACGTGCAAAAGTCAGAGCAATTTATAATTATATTTTGGAACTGAGGGAGTAAATTGGTAGTTCATCAGTGGGGCATGCAAGCTTGTTGGGTTTTAAGTACTTCAGCACGAGCTCTAAACTGTGGTGAAGCACCAAGATTGGCAGAGAATTTAATTTGTCGTATAAAATTTTGAAACGTTAGGAGGAAGTATTTTTAGGTTGTGATCGCATACATGTTGGAGCACTAGGCTGACAGTATCACAGAAATCATATGGTAATAAAACACAACCTATAAAAGCACAGTTACTGTGATTGTTTCAATTGGGATGCATATCGAGAGCCTTACATATATGTTGTGAGTTATGACCACTATAGCACTAAATTAAAATGCATCTTCAACTTTCTCCAGTTAGGGAGGCCAGATTTGTCAAAGACACAGACGGAATGGTTCATCACACGGTTTCATACAATGGTGAGTTATTGTATAAGTTTGATTCAGAATTAACCTCGGTTTTTCGTTTATATCTGTATGTCAAAAGAGTGATGTATAATATAATGGTATGATTATCACAATAAATTTAAGGTTTTGACAATAATGCAAGATGGCAGCAACATCCACATGACCCAGAAGCTGTAAAAGGTATGTCTGCTAATTGTCTCGAAGGAAACAAACTGTTAAATTAGCTATCCCGGAGAAGCTTCGATCAGTTTTCTTCCTCCATTGGTGATTGTAAACAATACAATACTCCAAGTGGGATAGTACACGCCACAAGTTGACTGCTAGTGTAGATCCCAACACCAGCAGATTAATTTAATTAGTTCAACTGACACAAAGAACAATCCATTAATGAGATCTGAAAATCTTGTAAATCAGAATATAAAATGCACGAACTGCAGTAGTACTTCGTTATTGAACAGTCAGTTTATTTAGTTATATAATGTGTTTTGGAGTATCTATGAAAGTGTTCGTATTAGATGCGAAACTAATACAATAACATTCATCATTTCTAATGCCTCAGACTACAACCAGCAAAATCAGATCCTTGACACCAACTGGCCAAAAGATAGTTCTTCAATAAATTCAGGTACATGTGCACATTCAAGGACGATTGTCATGAATTGAACTCTATGTTTGTTACGTTCTACAATCATTGTTTTACTAGATAATGTGCAAGATAATGTGCCTAAAATATTCTTAGGAGGATCTTTTTTCCATGAAAGAGTGATTATTTTAACTAAAAAATCATCTGTGATATATGCAGACATGGAAGCCCCTGTCAGCAAGTTAACCTGCAACTTCAGCAACCCTCACTCGGACACCTGCACAATGGAAGGTGACTTGCGCATCCATGGAAAATCGGCCACAGTCTACGTCGTCGCAGCATCCACCCACAGGCCTGAAAATTCTACGATGACGATTCGGCCATACACGCGAAAGTGGGAGCAAGAGACCATGTCGAGGATTCGGGAGGTCACCATGAGATCCCTGCCTCCGGCTTTCAGTTTCGTTATCCCACCCAAGTGCACGGTTAGGCACGACGTGCCGGCGGTGGTCTTCTCTACCGGTGGCTGCGGTAAAAACTTCTTCCACGCCATGAGCGACCTCATCGTGCCACTCTACATCACATCACGTGAGTACAATGGCCGCGTCCAGTTTCTTATCACCAACTACAGACCTGACAGGGTTGGCAAGTTCAGGCCGATCCTCGCCGCACTGTCCAAGTACCCAGTCATAGATTTCGACGCCGACACCGCCGTGCGCTGCTTCCCGTCGGTGCATGTCGGGTTGGAGAGTCACAACAAGATGCTTGGGATAGACCCGAGTCTATCCCGGCATGGTTACACTATGATGGGATTCCGTGACTTCCTCAGGTCTGTCTTCTCGCTGCCACGGCCATGGGTTGAACCCATAAGCCGAAGCTCAGGGCAGAAGCCTCGGCTTGTCATGGTTCTGCGGCGCCACTCAAGGGAGCTGACCAATGAAGCTGAGACCATCACTGCCATGGAAGACCTCGGCTTCGAAGTGGTCGCTGCACGGCCAGAAGACGTCAGCGATATGGACCACTTCGCGGCGGTGGTGAACTCCTGCGACGTGATGGTTGGCGTCCATGGTGCTGGGCTGACCAACATGGTGTTCCTGCCTCACAACGGCACCGTAGTGCAGATTATTCCCTGGGGTGCCATGAAGTGGGCGTGCTGGTATGATTTTGGTGAGCCTGTGCCAGGCATGGGACTCAGGTACGTCGAGTATGAGGTAACAGCAGAGGAAACCACACTGAAGGAGAAGTACCCAAAGGATCACCCTGTGTTTACCGACCCCCAATCCATACATCGCCAGGGTAAAGCTTGGTCGACCTTCCTCAATGGCCAGAACGTTACAATGGACATCGACCGGTTCAGAGCGGTGATGCAGCAGGTATTCCAATCCATCGAGACAGAGTAGAGTTGTACAGTTGGAGGCATGCACTAAGTGGTGGAATAATACTATAGTAAATTTTTATTTTGCTTTCCTTGTATGGTTTTGACTTTACATAGCCCCGTGTAGGGAGGCCCGGGGTTACTACATGATAGCATGGTACATGAAAATAATGGCCGAGGTGTTGCTTTCATAATGTGTAGAAACAATTAAAGATAGTATAGAACGGGCATCGGTTGTGAATCAGTGTATTTTTTATATTAAGATAATGGAAAGCAGATCTGACTTGTACCGTTTCAGAAAGAGGAATACACATGCCACCCAACCCACAATCTACATTTACAAATGGATTCCATATTAAATTAATTCTCAACAAATAACCGTCAATGCAAGGTGAAAAACACATCAAGTGGTTAGTCCCCAAAACATCTTCCACCTTATTGTCTTTCGCCTCACGAATCTAAATAAGCATGGCTAAAACTCACTAAAAATTTATCACCTAACCACACATCCTTCCAAAACATAACTCTAAAAATTTATCACATAACCACACATCCTACCAAAACATAACTTTGCTCCCCACTATGCACCTTAAAAGCACCGCAAGCAAGAAAAGCATCTTTGACTTCATAAGACCAGCCCAAAAATGCAAATATCCTGACCTATGATGCACTTGAATTGTAGATTTATTGGACAAGTATTTCCTTCTCAGAAGGTTTTGCCAAACTCCATCCCCATTAATCAACCTAAGCAGCAACTTACAAACTAGAGACACCTATTTTGAAGTAAGAGGTTATGTATTTCTAGACCACCAAAATCTTTCGATGTACAGAGAACACTCCACTTAGGAATACGATTATTTTTGTGCTCCTCACACTGCCAGAAATATTCCTGTCCTTCATGAAAGTCGATTGAGATGGCTAGATCACCTTCTGAGCACTAGGGCTAATCGGTTAGTCAAAACCTATGTGAAAATTTTAAAACTAACATTGAGTGTATCATCGAAATTTGTTAGAAACAGCTTATGTTCTCTACCTTGTAGCGTATCATGATCCATAAACACAATGGTATCATCCGCATATGGCAGGACTAAAAGGCCATCATCGACATGATGTAGGACAACTCCCCTTATTTTTTCCATTAGACTTATCCCAAAAAATCAAAATCGCTAACACGTCAGCCACCAAGTAAAATAAGATAGGAGATAAGGGATCGCCTATCTGATTCTTTTCTTAGTTTGCAAGAAATGTCCCACGTCATCATTCACTTTAATGTTTGGACTACCACCCCTCACAATTGGATCGATCCATTTACACCATACTAGTGAAAAGCCTTTTATTCTTAACTTTTTTGTAGAAAAGTCCACTTAACATTGTCATAGGCTTTCTCATTGTGTAGCTTTAAAATCACCCTATCTAACGTTTTCCCTTTGCATTTCATGAATGGTCTTCATTGCCCCATCCAAAATATTCCTGCCCTTCATGAAAGTCCATTGAGATGGCTGGATCGCCACTAGGGCTATTCGGTTAGTCAATACCTTTGTGAAAATTTTAAAACTAACAATGAACAAACAGATGCATAGAAATTGTTAGAAAAACTTATGTTCTCTACCTTTTAGCGTTTCATGATCCATATATACAATGGTGTCATCCGCATATGGCATGATTAAAAGGCCAACATCGACTAGATGTGGGACAACTCCCCTCATTTTTCCATTAGATTTAGCTCAAAAAAATCAAAGTTGCTAACACTTCAACCACCAAGTAAAATAAGATAGGAGATAAGGGATTGCCCTATATGACTTCATTCTTGGTTTGCAAGAAATGTCCCACATCATCATTCACTTTAATGTTTGGACTACTGCCCCTCACAATTTGATTGATCCATTTACACCATACTAGTGAAAAGACTTACATTCTTAATTTTTGTAGAAATGTCCATTTAACATTGTCATAGGCTTTCTCAGTATGTAACTACAATAGGCAAGAGTCTTATTGGCTTGCCAACAGACTATAAATGTTGAGCCCTTGCCGAAGGTCATCGGTAGTTATCAAAAAAAATTGAAGGAGTGTTAAAAAAAGAGTTGAAAAAAGGGCATTGGGGATATAAAAAAATAATATAAAAACATATATAAAAAGAAAAGAAAAGAAGGAGTCTACTCCTTTACACCTTTGCTACCAATAAGGCCCAAGGTCCATATACACTAGTGGTGTGTGTGATCTGGCATGATAGTTCACCTGAGTTGGAGCATGTACGACGACGCCACCGGTACAGCATCTTCAAGGAAATCCACATATGCTGCCGGTAAGAACATTCAGGTATGCAAAAGGTAATAAATGTTCACCAACCTTATCGCTCATACTTGTCTCCTTATGATCATTCAAATTCATGCTTCCCTGTTTATGACATATGCTCTTGTTTGGATGTATTCTCATGAGTAACATCCATAGGCATTTTAAATTAAGCATGGTGCTTAGGTTAAAATTACCTTCTTTAATCAAGTTTTGACATGGTGTTGAAATTTGATTAATGACTTGAGTTGTTTTCATAAACAATGGCAGTAATCTGATATGGAGATAAATCTTGGCTATGTTCGCATTGCATCTTTTGTTCTAGCCTTGCTTGAGCTGTAATAAAAGTTGGTTGAACAAGTTTTTAATAAAATAAAAACAACTACTAAAATTTTGTTTCCTTGATCTTTTAAGACAATAAGACTCTTTCCTATTGTAGTCCCTCTTATTTTTGTTTTCTTTGTTATAATAAAAACAGGTACAAAAATAAGTGTCGGGGAGATCCCTCAAGCACAACTCAAAAGAAACTCGAGATCTTCCCGACACATTGCACAAACATCGAGCAACCCATCGTACAGAAGGACGAGACAAACAACTTCCTTTAACTCCATCTTCAACGGTGGTTTGTGTAACTCTACCTTCGCTCCTTTCAAAAGTTTTGAAATTTAACATTGAAGACTTTTGAAAAGATAAAACTTTTGACGCTCCATCTCCATGTCATCCTGTGATTAAAGTTTACATACTCTTTATTCCTTGCTAATACTCCTACTACTTGTGAACACGTATCATAGGGACCCCATTTTATCTAAGTGATTGATGAATGAGATATAGTAGGATGACATGACGCTTGCTCATTTCTTGCAAAGAACTTGGGATTTATTTTTACAAAATAAAAATCAGTATAGCATGTTCCTTGAATGATATGCAAACACGTACCAAGGCCATATATAATCTTTCATGACAAAAACCTTCCGCATATGTCTCTTACTTTGTGTTGAGTTTGGTCAGGTTTTATGACCCCCTGTTGAGAGAAGTTTCATGCTCCCAAGATCAGAATTCATGCACCCACAAATAAAGTTGCCAACTCTTACACTGAGAGTTGCGCACAACATTCATTCATCCATCCACCAAATAATTGCACTACTCTTACCCTGGGAGTAGGCGCAAACATGCCTTCCATTTAGATCCACCCAAAAATGTTCTACTCCTACACTGGGAGAGAACCAAAAATATGCTTGTTAGGTTCCACCCAAATAAATGCTCTGAATTCTTGTCCACATCTCCCTTGAAGTTTTTTTGCAAATAGAGGCATGAGGCTATCATTCAAAAGGTGGAGAAGAAATGAAAAAAAGAATAGAAAAAAAGTGATGAAGAAAATATATATATATAGATGCAAAAAAAGGGGGAGAAGAGAAAAGAAAAGGTGGAAGAAAAGAAAAAAGGAGAAGAGAGAATAAGGATAGCCCATGCTCTCATAGAAGATCTTTATAAGTCCAAATAAGGAGGGAGATGTGTTTTTAAAGAGAATAGTAGAATTAGGTTAGACACCATAAATATCCTCCATACTTTCTCCTCACATATGCACAGTTCTGATCAAAGAGTATAACGCTTCCCTCCAGTGAGGTCCGGGATTTGACTTGACAATACATGCAAGGTAAGTGTGCATTAGAATTTTTAGCCCTACCTAAAGCTCCAGATAAACCTTTTAGAGGTAGGATGATCAAGTGAAGGAAAACCCTATATATTCCTTGGCGAGGAACCACATACAAATATATGAGTGACTTGAGAGAATCATTCAAGGAACAACTGCTATCTTTATGTTTTTTCAAAACCTTACAAAAGCCCAAGTTTCTGAGTAGGGATGCTAGTAAAAAGATTTGAATCCAGGCTATTCCATTTTTCAATTGCCCGAGATAACTTGGTAGACACTTGAAAGTTCACAGGTTCAGGTGAAGCTTGGAATAATTTGTATGCAGATTTTCAAATCAAGGAGATAAACCTATTTAGTCCTTCAAACCTTTACTCAGGGACGAGAAAGGGACTAAGTGAGGGGGAGTTGTTGGCGGTCCTTAGAGCCTATTTTCTACCGCCAATATATTACTAAAAGAAATAGTAGGTAGGGCTTTTATCTAACATTTCCAAAAACTTTCGTGTATATGTGACTTGCAGGTCTGACATGTGGAAACGCACAAAACTCTACAATAAAGCGCACTCTAGAAAACACATTCAGAAAAGGCGCAATCAAACATAATAGGGAAGGCCCACCTTAGAGGCAGAACTAGGCCTGATCGTAACCACAGGGGAGACCCAGGCCCAGGGAGCAACCGACCACACGAAGGCGATGGCCAGCCGGCCCCACCCAGGGACCGGCCGCACCCCTGGTGATGGTTCCCGGGCCCATCCTTCGGAGGCGGTGCTCTAGGTGGTTCCCCAAGGGTGGTTTCACCTCCTTCCATACTTGGGGACGCCCGAACCGTCCTACTCTAGCTATAAAAGGAGGAGCTCCTTCATTCTTCACACACACCATCATTTGGAGCCACTCACCTCACATTCCTCACTTGTACTATTTAGGTTAGTTTTAGTAGTAAAGCAAGGCAAGAGCTAGCAAGGAGAGCTTGTCTCCTTGGAAGAAGAAGAACACCTTGGTATAGTTCTCTTCCAAGTTCAAGTTTCTTATCTTATTTATATAGAAATGCATATGAACTAGAGTATAGTCTTATTCATGTTATGATCATGATATATGAACTAGCATAGAGTTTAGGTGTTATGTTCTTGACATGTTCATCATTGTTCTTCATCGTTCATCAAATTAGTATGAATAGAGGAAGAACTAGGGATGAGGTGACGGTTCGTCGTGCCTTCTCGGTTGCTCTTAACCTAGCCTGTCACTCCGAAGGGGTGAGGTCCATGGGGGTTAGGAGTTGTTTCCAATTACACGGGCGTGGTGCCTGGGTATGCGGAGATCGGCGGATATGTCAGTGCCCCACGGGCAGAGGGGTAGGTGGGCAGGTGGTGACAGCCTTGTCCATCCCTAGCATTCCCCTATGTTCGGGTATTGAGTAGGAGTTCGTAAAGTCTCTATCGGCCGGCAGACTAGCTGCGGGGATCTCCCTATCATCCCAGACTTAGTCCTGATGCTAGACGTGCTAGTTAGATGTTTACTAGCAGTTCTTTGCATAGCTGTATAAGACCAATGCCTGCTCAGTTAGATATATTCTTTTATTCTTTATTTCTCTTTTATCCTTGAGGTTGGCTCAGATGTGTGTCCACTATCTTCAAACTATGATTTACCCCTGCCTATGCTATGTCTACCTATGCACTCAATAAGTAATCATGTTTATACCAAAGCTAGATGCATTCGTCCTGCCCTCCTACGGGAAATTATAAATGTGACACCCTTGAATATTCACGAGTTGAAATGCTACAATGATAGTTCCATGCGCTTGCGGATTTATTCATATTGAGCTATCATGATTGGCGTACCTAACTACCGTTACTTAAGAATTGTAATCCTTGTTGCACCCCAAGGCGCCGTGCTGCAGTTTTGCATATCGTAAGTAATGACGGTTAGGAAGGCCAATCAGGAACTTCTAACTATTATTACCAGACTGCATTACCTAGGCCGCACCATTAAGGGCCGAGGGTTACCTTTTTGAAGTAATGGTAGTTAGGAATGTCAACACACGTTTCTAGTATTATTATTGAGTATGGACTTATAGTCTATCTTTAGTAGTGACGCTAAGAAACGCCAACACCTCCCAAGCTCGGCCGTCGCCGGGGTTCGATGCTGAGAGTCCGGCGTGGAGCAAGGAAGGCAGCAGCTAGGATTCCACTACTCTTGCGCACGGGGTGGAGCTGGTCAGCAACGACGAGTGGTTACGACGGAGATCAATGGCCGGCGGTGCTTCTCTGGCCTCGTTTGGCCAGATCCGGCGCCCTGCTGCCTGGATCTATAGCTCCTGAGCTTGGGCTAGGTCACAGGTGGAGTGGAGGTGCCTATGGCATTGGTGCTGGGTTATGAGGGTGCTACGCTAGCCAGAAAACAAAACTTTTTGACCTCATAAACCAGGATCTACTGCTAGTTATAGGTTACAGGATTACCACTAGACGCGCAGGTGCAGCGGAAGATGACTCGATGTAGTCGTACGCGTTGCAGCAGGCAGTGCAGTTGAGTGGTTGTCCGTCACCTCAATCCCCTCACGTGGTTCATCCCAGTGCTCCAGATGCGGCACCTCCGAGGAATTTCACACGTGCAGGGAAGAAGCGATGCGCCTCCGGACTGCTAGGTCCGCGAGGAACAGAAGGTGCGAGTGTGGGGAGGGCGACGGCGGCTGCCAAAGACGTGTGTTAACCCTGGCCGCGCTCCTACCCCTTGCTTATATAGGCGTCCCCAATGAGCTCATGAGTTGGAGGCCCATTAGTAACCCTAAGGCTTGTCTAATTCGGGTCCAACCCGAATTTGGCTTCCAGCTCCTTAAGCGTGTGACCTTATGGGTTCACGCACACATTGACATGGGCCGCGTACTCCTACTCGCCCAATAGTTGACAGCGGCCACTAGCAAGGCGTGACAACTCCTATGTGCACGCAAAGATCATATCAGACAAACCACTACGACCACATACAAGTAATTCCCTTTGCCACTCGATATATGGTTCAACTCGTGGGTTAACACTTAACCCAAGCATGTCCATGCATTTGTTGATCCAATCACTTGAGTGATCCAGTGATATCTCTCTCACGTAGAGAGGGGCAAATTCCATCTTGATTGTTTATGTCTTATAGTATGCTTCCTGACCACCCGAAGACCACCTTTATAACTACCTAGTTACAGAGCGGCGTTTGATAGTCCCTAAGTAGGCCATTTCACATCTTGAGTACATACCACAATCTTAGGTCTAAGGACAAAACGTACATAATGTGAATAGAGACTTTCTCATGTTGGGTCAGTCCAGCCTACATGTCTCACATGTGCCCACATTATTAGTTTGACATCTCCATGTCCATGACTTGTGAAACATAGCCATCAACTAATACATGTGCTGGTCTAATATTCAAGTGTGTTCTCACAAGAACGCCGACTAGGGACAACTTTAGAATAACCATTCAAGTAATTGAGTTCCACAAATAATTCACATAATCGCCAATCAATACAAGTTGTCTCTAATGGATATTCAATGAACACTTTATTAATCATGGATACAATTGGAATATCATCATCTACATGATTGGCTCTAGGGCATATTCCCAACAGTCTTCCACTTGCACTAAAGTTAATCTCTTAGATGTCTAATCCCCATATACCTCATGTGCGCCTCATGCTTAGGTTGTGGAAGAGCCTTTGTCAAAGGATCTGTTACATATAAATCTGTATGTATTTTGCACAATTTGATCTCTTCTCATTTCACAAACTCTCAAATGAGATGAAACTTCTGGGGTACTTGTTTGTTCTTTGGTGATCCCTAGGCTGCTTAGCCTATCAATCGCCCCATTGTTATTACAATGTAAATTCAATGGGTCTGATGCATTCGCAAACACACCAAGCTCAATGAGAAACCTCCTTAACCAAACACCTTCCTTTGCAGCGCTAGAAGCTGTAATGTACTCGGCTTCTGCTATAGAATCGGACACCATCTCCTACTTGGAACTTTTCCAGCTAACTACACCACCATTTATTGTGAACACAAAACCTGATTGAGATAGTGAGTCATCCCTGTCAGTTTGGAAGCTAGCATCGGTGTAACCGTTTACAACGAGCTCCTCCTCACCTTCATAGATTATGAACACATCCTTAGTCCTTCGTAAGTACTTTAGGATGTTCTTAACAAGCGTCCAGTGAGGTTCACCCAGATTAGCTTGGTACCTGCTCGCAACACTTAGAGCATATGAGACATCTGGGCGAGTACATATCATGGCATACATGATGGAACCAACGGCCGAAGCATATGGAACCTTGCTCATGCGGTTGCGCTCTTCATCTGATGAAGGACATTGCTTGTCACTAAAGCGCATACCATGTGACATAGGCAAGAACCCTTTCTTGGACTGTTCCATGTTGAACCGTTTCAACACCTTGTCAATGTACGTGTCTTGGCTTAATCCTATTAGCCTTCTCGACCTATCTCTATAGATCTTAATTCTCAAGATGTATGCTGCTTCTCCTAAATTCTTCATAGAAAAACTATTATTCAGTGAAGTCTTCACAGATTGCAACATATGAATTTCATTCCCAATCAATAGTATGTCATCCACATACAAGATCAGAAACACAATAGCGCTCCCACTTACCTTCTAGTAAACACAAGGTTCTTCTTCATTTAGACGGAAGCCAAACCCTTTGACTACCTCATCAAAATGAATATTTCAACTCCGAGATGCTTGCTTTAACCCATAAATAGATTTCTTAAGCTTGCATATCTTTCTAGTATTATTAGGATCAACAAAACCTTCAGGCTGTATCATATACACATCCTCTTCTAAATACCCATTTAGAAAGGCTGTTTTAACATCCATCTGCCATATCTCATAATCGAAATATGCAGCCATTGCTAGAATGATCTGAATAGATTTAAGCATCGCTACTGGCGAGAATGTCTCGTCGCAGTCAATTCCTTGAATTTGCTGAAAACCTTTTGCAACAAGTCGAGCTTTATAGATGTGAACATTTTCATCCATATCCTTCTTCTTCTTAAAGATCCATTTGCTCTCTATGGGTCTAACCCAATCAGGTGGGTCAACCAAGTTCCAAACTTGATTGTCTCCCATGGAATCTATCTCGGATCTCATGGCACTTTGCCATTTCTCAGAATCTAGATCCATCATAGCTTCCACATAATCCGCAGGTTCATCATCGTCTAACAATAACAAATCCCCACGCAATGCGTGAAGTCTTGCTGATCTTCGTGGTTGTGGTGGTGTCTCCACTGCCACAGGTGTCTCAACTTGCTCTGCTACATTAGCATCACTCGTAGAGTCAGTCCCTACTGGCTTATCTTGAACTTCTTCAAGATACACCTTTTGTCCATTCTTTTCTCTTTTGAGAAACTCTTTCTCTAAGAAAACACCGTTTTGAGTAACAAACACATTGCCCTTTGACCGGTATAGACATAATACCCTAAAGTTTCCTTCGGATATCCCACAAAAAAGCACTTGACCGATTTGAGTGTTAGTTTATCTGATATAAGTCATTTAACATAAACTTCACAACCCCAAATTTTCAGAAAATACAAATTGGGACTCTTACTAGTCCACATCTCATATGGTGTCTTAACTACGGACTTAGATGGTACCCTATTCAATGTGAAAGCGGCTGTTTCTAGAGCGTATCCCCAAAACGATAAAGGTAGGTCTGACTGGCTCATCATAGACTGAACCATGTCCAAGAAGGTCTGATTACATCGCTCAGACACACCATTTCTCTGAGGCGTTCTGGGTGGCGTAAGCTGTGGAACAATTCCACAACTCTTAAGATGATTGCTAAACTTGTGACTTAGATATTCGCCTCCACGATCAGATCGCAAGGCCTTGATCTTCTTGCCACATTGATTCTCTACTTCATTCTAAAATTCTTTGAACTTCTCAAATATTTCAGACTTATGCTTCATTAGGTAGACATATCCATATCTACTAAAGTCATCAGTAAAAGTTATGAAGTATTGAAATCCGCCTCTAGTTGTCATGCTCATTGGTCCACATACATCAGTATGTACAAGTTCCAACAAGTCAGATGCCCTCTCAGGAAATCCTTTGGATGGCGCCTTGGTCATCTTGCCTAGCAAGCAAGCCTCACATGTCTCGTATGATTCAAAATCAAACGAAGTTAGAAGACCATCATCATGGAGCCTCTTCATGCGATTCTCACTTATATGACCCAAACGACAATGCCACATATAAGTAGGACTTAACTCATTAAGCCGAGGTCGTTTAGCACTAACATTATAGACAGGTGCATCATCAAGATTTAAAATAAATAACTCATTCACAATGGATGCAAAAGCCACAAACACATCATTCTTTGAGATCACACAACCATTGTCTTTACTCGCAAATGAATAACCATCCTTCATCAAGCATGAAGGTGACACACCTTCATCAAACATTGTGTCTCACCTTCATGCTTGATGAAGGATGGTTATTCATTTGCGACTAAATACAATGGTTGTGTGATCTCAAAGAATGATGTGTTTGTGGCTTTTGCATCCATTGTGAATGGGTTATTTATTTTAAATCTTGATGATGCATCTGTCTGTAATGTTAGTGCTAAATGGCCTCGGCTTAATGAGTTAAGTCCTACCTATATGTGGCATTGTCGTTTGGGTCATATAAGTGAGAATCGCATGAAGAGGCTCCATGATGATGGTCTTCTAACTTTGTTTGATTTTGAATCATACGAGACATGTGAGGCTTGCTTGCTAGGCAAGATGACCAACGCGCCATTAAAAGGATTTCCTGAGAGGGCATCTAACTTGTTGGAACTTGTACATATTGATGTATGTGGACCAATGAGCACGACAGCTAGAGGCGGATTTCAATACTTCATAACTTTTACTGATAAATTTAGTAGATATGGATATGTCTACCTAATGAAGCATAAGTCTGAAGCATTTGAAAAGTTCAAAGAATTTTAGAATGAATTAGAGAATCAACGTGGCAAGAAGATCAAGGCCTTGCAATCTGATCGTGGAGGTGAATATCTAAATCACGAGTTTAGCAATCATCTTAAGAGTTGTAGAATTGTTCCACAGCTTACGCCACCCGAAACGCCTCAGAGAAACAGTGTGTCTAAGTGATGTAATCGGACGTTGTTGGACATGGTTCGGTCTATGATGAGCCAGTCGGACCTACCTTTATCGTTTTGAGGATACGCTCTAGAAACAGCAGCTTTCACATTGAATAGGGTACCATCTAAGTCCGTAGTCAAGACACCATATGAGATGTGGACTGGTAAGAGTCCTAGTTTATCTTTTCTGAAACTTTGGGGTTGTGAAGTTTATGTTAAATGACTTATATCAGATAAACTAACACCCAAATCAGACAAGTGCTTTTTTGTGGGATATTCGAAGGAAACTTTAGGGTATTATGTCTATACCGATCAAAGGGCAAAGTATTTGTTACTCGAAATGGTGTTTTCTTAGAGAAAGAGTTTCTCAAAAGAGAAAAGAATGGACAAAAGGTGTATCTTGAAGAAGTTCAAGATGAGCCAGTAGGGACTGACTCTACGAGTGATGCTAATGTAGCAGAGCAAGTTGAGACACCCGTGGCAGTGGAGACATCGCCACAACCATGAAGATCAGCGAGACTTCATGCATTGTGTGGGGATTTGTTATTGTTAGACAATGACGAACCTGCGGATTATGTGGAAGCTATGATGGATCTAGATTCTGAGAAATGGCAAAGTGCCATGAGATCCGAGATAGATTCCATGGGAGACAATCAAGTTTGGAACTTGGTTGACCCGCCTGATGGTGTTAGACCCATAGAGAGCAAATGGATCTTTAAGAAGAAGAAGGATATGGACGAAAATGTTCACGTCTACAAAGCTCGACTTGTTGCAAAAGGTTTTCGGCAAGTTCAAGGAATTGAATACGACAAGACGTTCTCGCCGGTAGCGATGCTTAAATCTATTCGAATCATTCTAGCAATTGTTGCATATTTTGATTATGAGATATGGTAGATGAATGTTAAAACAGCCTTTCTAAATGGGTATTTAGAAGAGGACGTGTATATGATACAGCCAGAAGGTTTTGTTGATCCTAATAATGCTGGAAAGATATGCAAGCTTAAGAAATCTATTTATGGGTTAAAGCAAGCATCTCGGAGTTGGAATATTCATTATGATGAGGTAGTCAAAGGGTTTGGCTTCCGTCAGAATGAAGAAGAA
>CM041638.1:22300514-22402550 GCA_023333625.1 Bothriochloa decipiens
GAGATAGATTCCATGGGAGACAATCAAGTTTGGAACTTGGTTGACCCGCCTGATGGGGTTAGACCCATAGAGAGCAAATGGATCTTTAAGAAGAAGAAGGATATGGACGAAAATGTTCACGTCTACAAAGCTCGACTTGTTGCAAAAGGTTTTCGGCAAGTTCAAGGAATTGAATACGACAAGACGTTCTCGCCGGTAGCGATGCTTAAATCTATTCGAATCATTCTAGCAATTGTTGCATATTTTGATTATGAGATATGGTAGATGAATGTTAAAACAGCCTTTCTAAATGGGTATTTAGAAGAGGACGTGTATATGATACAGCCAGAAGGTTTTGTTGATCCTAATAATGCTGGAAAGATATGCAAGCTTAAGAAATCTATTTATGGGTTAAAGCAAGCATCTCGGAGTTGGAATATTCATTTTGATGAGGTCGTCAAAGGGTTTGGCTTTCGTCAGAATGAAGAAGAACCTTGTGTTTACTAGAAGGTAAGTGGCAGCGCTATTGTCTTTCTGATCTTGTATGTGGATGACATACTATTGATTGGGAATGATATTCCTATGTTGTAATCTGTAAAGACTTTACTGAATAATAGTTTTTATATGAAGGATTTAGGAGAAGCAGCATACATCTTGGGAATTAAGATCTATAGAGATAGGTCGAGAAGGCTAATAGGATTAAGCCAAGACACGTACATTGACAAGATGTTGAAACGGTTCAACATGGAATAGTCCAAGAAAGGGTTCTTGCCTATGTCACATGGTATGCGCTTTAGTGACAAGCAGTGTCCTTCATCAGATGAAGAGCGCAACTGCATGAGTAAGGTTCCATATGCTTCGGCCGCTGGTTCCATCATGTATGCCATGATATGTACTCGCCCAGATGTCTCATATGCTCTAAGTGTTGCGAGCAGGCACCAAGCTAATCCGGGTGAACCTCACTGGACGCTTGTTAAGAACATCCTAAAGTACTTACGAAGGACTAAGGATGTGTTCCTAATCTATGGAGGTGAGGAGGAGCTCATTGTAAATGGTTACACCGATGCTAGCTTTCAAACCGACGGGGATGACTCACTATCTCAATCAGGTTTTGTGTTCACAATAAATGGTGGTGCAGTTAGCTGGAAAAGTTCCAAGCAGGAGATGGTGTTTGATTCTATAGCAAAAGTCGAGTACATTACAGCTTCTGGCCCTGCAAAGGAAGGTGTTTGGTTGAGGAGGTTCCTCATTGAGCTTGGTGTGTTTCCGAATGCATCGGACCCATCGAATTTACATTGTGATAACAATGGGGCGATTGCACAGGCTAAGCAGCCTAGGGATCACCAGAAGAACAAACATGTACTTCAGAAGTTTCATCTCATTCGAGAGTTTATGAAACAAGAAGAGATCAAATTGTGCAAAATACATACGGATTTAAATGTAGCAGATCCTTTGACAAATGCTCTTCCACAGCCTAAGCATGAGGCACACATGAGGTCTATGGGGATTAGACATCTAAGAGATTAACTCTAGTGCAAGTGGGAAACTGTTGGGAATATGTCCTAGAGCTAATCATGTAGATGATGATATTCTGATTGTATCCATGATTAATAAAGTGTTTATTGAATATCCATTATAGATAACTTGTATTGATTGGCAATTATGTGAATTGTTTGTGGAACTCAATTACTTGAATAGTTATTCTAAAGTTGTCCTTGGTCAGCGTTCTTGTGGGAACACACTTGAATATTAGACCAGCACATGTATTAGTTGATGGCTATGTTTCACAAGTCATGGACATGGAGATGTGAAACTAATAATGTGGGCACATGTGAGACATGTAGACTGGACTGACCCAATATGAGAAAGTCTCTATTCACATCATGTACGTTATGTCCTTAGACCTAAGATTGTGGTATGTATTCAAGATGTGAAACGGCCTACTTAGGGACTATCAAACGCTGCTCCGTACAGGGTAGTTATAAAGGTGGTCTTCGGGTGGTCTGGAAGCATGCTTTGAGACATAGACAATCAATATGGAATTTGCCCCTCTCTACACGAGAGAGATATCATTGGATCACTCAAGTGATTGGATCAACAAATGCATGGTCGTGCTTGGGTTAAGTGTTAACCCATAAGTTGAACCTTATATCGAGTGGCAAAGGGAATAACTTGTATGTGGTCATAGTGGTTCATCTGATATGATCTTTGCATGCACATAGGAGTTGTCACGCCTTGCTAGAGGCCACTGTCAACTATTGGGCGAGCAAGAGTACTCGACCCATGTCAATGTGTGCGTGAACCCATAGGGTCGCACGCTTAAGGGGCTGGAAGCCTAATTCGGGTTGGACCCGAATTAGATAAGGCTTAGGGTTACTAATGGGCCTCCAACTCATGAGCTCATTGTGGACGCCTATATAAGCAAGGGGTAGGGGCACGGTCAGGGTTACACACACTCCTTTGGCAGCCACCATCGCCCTCCCCACGCTCGCGCCTTCTGCTCCTCGCGGCCCTAGCAGTCCGGAGGCGCATCGCCTCTTCCCTGCACGTGTGGGATTCCTCGAAGGTGCTGCATCTGGAGCACTGGGATGAACTGCGCGAGGGGATTGAGGTGACGGACAACCATGCAACTGCACTGCCTGTTGCGACACGTACGACTACATCGAGTCGTCTTCCGCTGCACCTGCGCGTCTAGTGGTAATCCCGTAACCTGTAACTAGCAGTAGATCCTGGTTTATGAGGTCGAAAAGTTTTGTTTTCTGGCTTCTATAGCACCCTCATAACCCTTCATGAACTGTTGTGTCGTTGTGGATTTGGCCCGAGCATGCTTCGGTTGGGCTGACTTCCTTTGGGTTGGCAAATATGTCTTTTGGAAAGCGCCCTTTTAGTATAAATATTCCCTGTACTTGATGTATTTCCTGCAAAGTGTCATAACTTCCAGTACAAGTGGAATTTCATTAGTAGTAAAGGTATATTATGTAAAAATATATAATTATTCCCTTTTTGGCTCTTTCTTGGCGGTATAAATTCATCGTTAAGGACTGCCAACAAGATCCCCCAAGCTTACCCTTTGCTCGTCCCTGAGCAAAGCTAGGCTTTGGTTGTTGATTAGGAGTTGCTTCTATGCTGATTATATTTCAAGTGTACAAGATTGATAACAAAGTTTTCTACCTTAGTTTGAATAAATTAGCATATTATCCACCCTATTATTATCTCAAAACAAATGGGGCTTTTTAGCTATCTAGAGTCTTGGGCGATTGCAAGATAGAACAGATTCATAGACATTGCTTATCGTTCATCCCAAGATCAACTATCTTCCGAAGGTTTTGAAAGTTTTTGTAAAAGAAAGCCAAGTTCCTCAAATGATTCTCCTGGCCGCACAATGTGTATGATTACCTCACCAAAGGCATTGTAGTGTTGCCTTTCTTTCATAACCTACTGCTAAAGCTTTTGAGTGGGTTCTAGGCAGGTATGAAGGTGGGCATACTTGTATCACATGTATTGCTAAGTCAAAAACTGAACCACAAGGAGATACAAGTCATACACTTTGATTGAGATGTATAAGTGTGTGGAAAATAAGGATGGATTCCTAATTCTAAGTATTTCTATGATACTCCATACATCATGACTCTCTTTATTGGATGGATAATATCTCTAGAGGAATATGGGCTATGAAAAGTGCTCACACATTTTTCTTCTTTTTTGAATGGGGATATTGAATTTTCTTTTTTGTTTGTTTATTGCATCTCTCATGCCCTTTGGCATGGCTTTTTTTAGCATAGCCTATATCCTTTATTTGGAATATAAAGAATTTTTGGATGGAGAGATATCATTATGGGACTATGAGGAGTATATTTTCTAAAAAGGGAATGTGCGGCTCTCAGGTAAGAGTCGGCATTTTTATTTGGTGGAGGGATGCGCAACTCTCGTTGTAAGAGTTGGCATATATTTTTTTGGTGGATGGAAATGTGCATGTTGTGCGCAACCCTCAGGGTGAGGGTTGGCTTTATTTGGTGGGTGCAAGTGAATCTCAATCATGGGTGCATGACTATAATCTCACTAAGGTCACCAATTTGACCTAACTCAATGTTCCACAAGCAGCATATGACTAAAGGGTTTGCAGAATTGAAACATGTCATATGGCCTTGGTAGGTACTTCATAATCATTGAGGAACTTTTTTTGAATATTTTTGAAATAAAACTTTGGATGTCAAGTCTCACTTAGGACAAAGTCATAGCGCAGTCTATGGCACTATATCATATCAGGCAATAACTTAGACAAGATCAAGCATGTGCAACCCACTAGTTTAAGTTTTTAGGATAAAGCAAGTACAAGAGAAACGTAAAATAGAGCAACTGTTCATCATCTCAACAAGAGTTGAACTAATATTTATACCACGCATATATATAGAGTGGAATAAATATTTTTTTATCTTTTTTAAATAAGGAATGCATGATTGCTGAAAAATTAAACATGCTAAAAAGAAAAAATAAAATTGCTTGGAAATAAAAATGCAATGCACATACCTTCGCGGGGTTTTTCCCCAAGCTATCTCATTGCTAGGGTTTTTATTTCTTATTTTGGCTTATTGTATGTTTGCTACCATCGCTAGGACTTCCTTTGTGATATTTGAATTTTCGTTCTGCAAAGGTTAGTCCATAGAAATATACCAAGTCTATGCTAGCAATTTGTTTCAATGGTCAATTGGATTGACCAAGGTAAGCTAAAAACCTAGGCACCTTGCCTGCATTTTTAACTTATGGAGACATGATGGTACACTCATCATATCCCAAAATAGCATGCTTGAGCATAAACAAGGATGGCATGAAAAAAAAGGATGGCAAGTTGGTAAGATTTATTATTTTTAAGAAAATACATTTTTATTTTTATCTTATTATTGTTTATCTATTGTGTTTATCTCAATGGTCAAACCGATAAATTCTAATTTGACCATAGCAGGCTTAATGACCCAAACACCGTGTTTGCGTTATAAGGCCTATAAGGTTGTGATGGCACAATCATCACTCCTTAAGCTAAACATTTTTATTTATTCAAAAAGATAATGTATACATTTATATATTTATTTATATATATAGAAAGAATTATTAAAAATATAACTTACAGGTTTACCTATCGGTCAGGACTCGCCTTTTGAAGTCCGCTGAGTAGGACTTTCTCCTTTTCATTGTTTGCTTGATGCGAGTACATCCTTCTTAGGAGAATTAGACAGTTGTATGTTCTTGGGCCTCCACACCATCTTGTTTGTCTTTGGCAGCGGTTCATGGTGTAGGTGGTTTTTGGTTCTGCTGCACCGATTTCTTTGATGACATAGGGGTTTCCTCCTTTCTTACCCCTTATTCTGAGGAATTGCTTTGCCCTTTTGCTCCTTCTTCTTCTGGGGAGGAGCTTCATTTTTCTTTTTTTGTTTCTTGTTCTAGGGCAGAATCTTCTTTTGCTCTTTCTTTTGTGTATGAGATATATCATTCTTTTGCTCCTTGATTTTCCTAGGAGCTGCCTTTTTCTTTTGCTCCATCTTTGTTTTGTTTCTTTTATGAACCCGAGGGTGAAGGTAGTGCCTTGTGGTTGTATTTCCCTTCAGTGATTCCTTAAGTGTACGGCCCATATTTGATGCAAATCATGTTGCATTCCTCTTGCCTGCGGGGCCTGAATTAGAATCTCTCTTCTTTTCCATTGATGTTGAAGCAGATTTCTCCTACTCTGACATCAATTTATGTGCTAAATGTGTATAGTATAGCTTGTCAAAGACCATCTTGGGCATGACACTAACACTGGCCCCAAGATCACACAGGGCATGGTCGAACTATTGAGTTCCAATTGAGCATGTGATAGTTGGACACCCTGGATCTTTCTTCTTCTCGGGCAGACGGTTGAGTATAGTTGCGCTACACTCTTTCGTCAGTTTTACCACTTTCGAAGATGGCAGAGGGCATTTGTTGTTGATGATGTCCTTGATGTACTTTGCATAGGAAGGTACGTGTAAGACATCCATAAGTGGGACACTCACATGTACCTTTTCTACCATCTCAACAAACCGTGCAAACTGCTCATCCACAACCTGCTTCCATGTTCTTGTGGGAAATGGCAGTTAAGATGTATCTGAAAACTCGAGTGGCGTGGTTCTTTCTTCTGCACTTTCTTGTACTGCTATTGATGATGATGTTTGTTCTTCTCGCCTTGCTCCTTGCTTTCCTGCTGCATGGTCAGGATTGGGTGGATCACCCTCGTGGTCACTGAGTTTACATTTTCAACAGTATTTGTAGGTTGAACATTAGGATTAACAGGAACAGCAGCAGCTATCTAAGCTAATTGGGTTTCTATCATCTTATTAAAGCTCAGATGGTTCTTAACAGCAGAAGATAAACCCTCTATTTTTATATCTATATTTTCCAAAATTTTATCATTGTTAAGCATCTTTTTGGTAAGATTATTTTAGCTTGGCCTAAAACCAGATCCTTAAGCGAAGGTTGATTCGAATTGTAATTGGAGTGGAAATTCAAATTACCTTGGAATGGTGGACGGGATTGGTTATTCCAGTCATTATTATCTCCTTGTTGTTGGCGGAACCCGTTGTTGATGTATGCGACATCTTCACATTTTTCGGGGCAATCATTCCCCCAATGGCCAACATTACCACAGACCTCGCACATCATGTTAGAGTCCATGGCATTGACGGTGCCATATGTGTCCTAAGGGGCACGTTCATCAAACTTCTTCAGGAGTAGATCTATTTTTTGCAGCAAGCATATCTGAGTCCTTCACGGTGTGCATGCCTTTTTGTGCTTTAGCGGGAGCTCTTTCCTCCCCCAAGCTTGACTTTCTACCATTTTGTTGATTAACACCATAGCGCTATCAACAATGAGTGATAGAAAGGCGCCACCATGTAACACCCCTGGTGTTAATCACTTCTTTGCACTACATATCTTGAGCATAATCGTATCATTTGCACCAAATCACATTCCTGACATGCTTTGCTTGGATGCTTGCTTGCATTTAATTTAAATTGTTTGACCTAGGTGTTGAGTTGTGATGATTGCATGAAAATATTTGTGGTTAGGACCTAAACATGTTTATAAGGGTATTAGGTTCAATGTTTGCTTGGTTGTATGGTTTCAAAATTAAGTTTTGCAAAATTAGAATTGAATTACCATGATCATGATTGCTCGACCTTAATTAAAAAGGGTAGCTGCAGTGCGTATCTCAAGTTGGACCCTTAATATGGTATATAGAGAAAAATATTTGGAACAAACTATATATTTTCACCAAATCATGAAAATGCTTTTTAGACTTTCAAAAAGGGCAAAAACAGTAAGTGGAATATTGGAAATTAATATTTTTATAATTTAAATTTGACCCAAATTCATATTTTCAAATACACGACAAATTAGGCAAAACTTCATATATATGAAATGTTCTATTCGTTGAATGGAGCAACTTTCGCATTCAAATTATTTCAAAATATTACTTCGTTTGAAAACTGTAGCTGGTCAAACTTTTAGTTCAGATTAAAAGGTGGTGGGACCCACCTGTCATCCTCTCGCGCGCACTTGAGTGCCTGCACGCACGCGCGCCCATGCACTCAAGTGCCCACGCGCACGCCTGCCTGCCTGCCCTCCTCCGTACTCAAGCACGCACGCAGCCGTCCGCCATCATTGCGCACGCTGGAGCCCGCCGACTGCGTGGCCTGCCCGCGTGGCCTTCTCCTTAAAAGGGGTAGCCCGAGGCTGCCCTCACTCACCGCCCTCCTGCCCTCACTCACCCTCGCTCTCCCAGTCCATCATCTCCCTCTCTCTTCTCACGCAAAGCCACGACCGCCATTGCCGCGGTCCCTTCTTTGCCACCGCAAAATCACCGCCACCGTTGTCATTTTCTTCCCCGCTCTCGTACGCAGCTTCGCCTCGACCTGCTCCACCTTCGCCTGCTCTCAATCACCGCCGTCGCCCCGAGGTAACGGCCAATCGGCCATTTTCCTCCGCCGGCCACCACGGCCCACGTGGCCAGGAGGCCACGGGCCATCTCGCGTCGCTCCGAGCGCACCAACGGGTGCGCGGCTCCTCCGTGCTGCTCCCCACCCCTACTCCATCACTGGCGAGTCCTCCCCGGCCAGGAAACACCGAGGCCGGTGACCTCCTCTGTTTCCCCACCGCAAGGACCTCGTCCGGGAATTAGGAAGAGGTGAGGGGTGCCGAGGCAAAGTAGCCAGACACAGAGAGTTTCATGATAGGGCTTGGTTAATTACTGGGAAGTCCAGGGGTCTTGGTGCAAAACTATTTTCTATTTCAATTTAAAGAAAAGAGTTTCCAGATTTCTATAAAATATTGTAAAAATCATCTCTCTCTCATTGTTAGTCCACATGAGGTGATTCAAGTTTTATATTTTTCTTATGATGTATTATATCCGTTAAAAATAGAATATACCATGTTTGTGATACTTTTATGTATGGTTTAATTTAAGTTGATTTATTTTCATTAAATTCTTATAATTTTTGAAAATGCATAACTAAATCTAGGATGCTCAGAAAATTGTGATTATTATTGGGTTAGTCTTGTGTTGGCCTGCTCCATCTATGAAAAATATTTGATGCATGCTTGCTGTGTAAAAATATAAAGTTGTAGTTCAAGTGTGATTTTAGGGCTATTCTTAGAATAATTCAAAAATGCATTTTATGGGCCTAGTTTTGGGTTGATAATTTTTCTGGGCTACTTATATGCCATAAGGTATCTCTTGATATAGTAAAACATGAGGTTTGATATACTTCATAATACAAAGTATTTTTAGGTCCCCTGTTATGTGCTGCCTAGTCCTTTTTGTGTAGAATGATAGACTCATTCAAATGAGGTGAAAATGGGATAATAGCCTAGGATTGATGTGTATTATCTCTTGTAATTTTTGTAGATTTGTATGAGATGCTGATCTAGTAGTCCCTATTATAGCTATTCCCTTATTGGCATGAAATCGACTTGAGCATTGAGTTAGATGGGGCCATAATTAGTTTTGGAGATGTTTAGGATACATATGATCTGATGTTAAGAATGATTTGGGTTAGTATGTAATCTAAAATATAGTCCTCTTATAATTAATCTATAATTCAATGGCAAGGTGTGCAAGTGGTTTGTTTATGTATGGCTATGTGTATGCTGCTAGGATTGGGTCATCATAGTTAACATAGCATGATATGTTAGCACTATATACATGGTTAGCAATGATGATGTGTTAGTTAAGGGCAATGTGATGATGCTTGTGTATCGGTAGATGATTAGTTATAGGTTATATAGATGACTACTGCATGTTTGTCTTGTGAAAGCCAAGTGTAGTGTGGGTTAGGGTGATTAAATGGAATTGTAGTAAGTAATGATTAGAATACAATGAATAGTTTAGTTTGACATAACTATGATTATGAGTAAGGATCTTTGGCTTTACTGGCTTGTTTGCTAGTGATAATAAGATGGTTAGTTGCTTTACTGGCTTGATGCTGGCAATAAGCAAAGAGAAGGTTTCACCGCTAGGCTTCAATTGTTTGTAGTAGGGGAGGCAGTAGATGACATATGCTTACTGTACATGTGCTTGGATGATGTTGACTACCTCATATTAACCTGGTAGTCTGTGAAATCTCGAAAGATTTCAAGCTTTTCCAATGACACACCAGAATCGCACAGTTCAGCAGTTACCATTCACCTGTCCTTACATTTCAGAATATCAGAGTTGTAAATAATTAGCGAAAGTAGATATATTTTCAGAATATACTCACACCTATGATTTAAATACAGTGCCAGCTCAGGGTCGACATCCAACAATAGCAAGTAGACGAGATATAAGAGATGACCTTGCCCAAGGTCTAATCTTCCTGTAGTGGGATGCACATCCATCTTGTCCACACAGCAAAAGTCTTATGATCTGCAACAAGTGGGAATAAAACCCTGAGTACGAGGATGTACTCAGCTAGACTTACCCATCATAAACCAAAAATAAAGTGACTCCAAGGAGTATGCAAGGCTGTATAAGTAGGCTAGCTAACTCATTTCTTTGCATAAAAGCTTGAGTTTATTATGAACAATTATTATGACCTTCTAGCTTACATTTTAAAGCTATTAACCTGATCATGCTAGATTAGCACCTGATCTAAACAGTCATGGTGTAATTATCAAGCAAGATTAATAACCATTTTCGATTGAGCATCTTTCAGCATCAGCATCATAACCAGCTCATCTCTTTGTTCAAGTTGTTACTACGATGCCGGTGCTCAAGTCAAGTACTCACTATCCAGGAGTGATGGCGATTCAAATTGATTCCTAACCAGCTGGTGAAATATTCCCCACACAAACCCAGACATGCCTGCGCGAAGGCACCTTAGGTCACCGTTCGCACTGTTCGAGTAAAAGATAGTCGCAGGATCAACAGGAACCATCGTACCCAGGGGGCCGCCCGGCTGCATACTAATTGTTCATAATAAACTCAAGCTTTTATGCAAAGAAATGAGTCAGCTAGCCTACTTATACAGCCTTGCATACTCCTTGGAGTCACTTTATTTTTGGTTTATGATGGGTAAGTCTAGCTGAGTACATCCTTGTACTCAGGGTTTTATTCCCACTTGTTGTAGATCATAAGACTTTTGCTGTGGGGACAAGATGGATGTGTATCCCACTATGGGAAGATTAGACCTTGGGTAAGGTCATTTGTTATATCTTGTCTACTTGCTGTTGTTGGATGTCGACCTTGAGCTGGCACTGTATTTAAATCATAGGTGTGAGTAAATTCTGAAAATATATCTAGTTCCGCTAATTATTTGCAACTCTGATATTCTAAAATGTAAGGACAGGTGAATGGTAACTACTGAACTATGCGATTCTGGTGTGTCGTTGGAAAAGCTTGAAATCATTTAAGATTTCATAGACTACTGGGTTAATATGAGCACAAGTTGCTAACTAAATTGCCTCGGCAGTTTACTTAGTACCTTGAGTTTATATTAATTGGGCGGTTCTGTTACACACCAGCAGTGGCATCGAGGTGTCCCTTTGACATGGGTGTTAACCCATTGTAGAACTTCTGGAGCACCAGCCAATTCTCCATACCATGGTGGGGGAATCCTTGTATGTACTCTTGTAGTCTCTCCCATGCCTCCGGAATAGATTCCATTGAATTCTGCTAAAAATTGGCAATTCTTCTCCTTAGGGCATTGGTTTTGCCCATGGGGAAGAACTTGGCATGGAACGACATCGAGCACTTGCTCCAGGTGTCAACAACTACCTTGTCCTTGTAGAACCACTACTTCACTTTCCCCACAAGGGAGAAAGGAAACAGACAAAGCCTGATAGCATCTGGTGTGATGTCTTTCATGATGATTGTGTCGCGTAGCTCAAGGAAATGCTGGAGATGGGCATTGGCCCTCATTGGGTTGTCCACATAATGGAATTGCCTGCACCATGGTCATCAGCCTGGTCCTAAGTTCAAAGTTCCTATCCCCAACATTGACAACGGGCCCGGTAGGCACATTGGCAGCAGCGGGAACGGAGAACTCGCAGAGTAGGCCATGTTGTTTAGTTCAGACGATGCAGCGGTGACTGGTTCGTTTGTCGACAGAGTGGCAGAAGAAGAAGCGGCAGGAACCTGTTCTTCCTAGGAGTGCCTCCGGATCAGAGATGAAGTTCTCTAGCAAGGAGAAACTAGTCATGCACTATTCTGTTTTCATCCACAACAGGAGAAAACATAAAAGTTAGCTTGTATAGACAATCGCCTTTTATAATGAAGTCATATTTATCGTTTTCTCATGCTAGAGTTATTTGTACCAATGCCTTCCTCAACAATGGCGCTAGAAATACTTGTTAGCATTTCTTAACGCAATCACCAAAATAGTCAACATGCCTACCCTGGTGACCACGCCAGAAATGCCTTTGTTGGCGACTCTTAGCAACGCTACTAGAATTGTACTCTAGCAATGATGTAAGAAGTGCCATGATGATAGATCCTAACCTTTTAGAGATAATATTTGCAAGCGCACGAATCTATCATTGTAGCATTTCACCCGAAAGTATTTCAGAGTATTGTTATTTATATTTTCTCGTAGGAAGGCGGGGATACAAATACCTCTAGCATAGAGATGTTATGACTTTATATCATTGAAACATGGCCCATAGCTATGCAGGGGTTAAACAATATAGTTTGTAGATAGTGGACACACATGGAGCAACCTCAAGGATAAAAGGTAAAATAAAGAATAAAAGAGTAACCTAAGCGGAGGAGGTACATCTTATATATTTGCATAGAATAGTTAGTGTCATATGATAAATAGGTTAAGATACAAGTCAAGGTCAAGAGGAACAGGGAGATCCCGATAGCTGATCTGTTAGCCGATGGGGACATTTATGAACTCCTACACAACATATGAACGTGGGGGATTACGAAGGATGGACAGGACTTGGTCACTCCCTGCCACCTACCCCTCAACTGTGGCATGCCATCATATCCGAAGGCTCCCTCGCATCCGGACACCACGTCCGCATACTAAGGAACTACCTATATCCCCCAAGGACTCCACCCTACAAATGGATGAGCTAGGATATAGGCAATCCTGAAGGAACAATGAACTGTTACTCTATTCCTATCATCTTCTCTAAGTTTGTAAATCATATGAACAATGAAGAACATGTATAAGCATGATGAACAACCCTCATATGGACTATAGTCTAGTTCATATTCATTGAATATATCATGCTCAAGACTATAGTCTAGTTCACATGCAAGAATATAAATAAGCATAGGAAACTTGAACAAGGAAGAACTCTTCATAATATATTACCAAGACAATAGAACTTCTTCCTAGGAGGCAAGCGCTCCAAGTAGCTCAACCTTGCTCCAAGTATTCTAATGTCTAGCCTAAAGAACAAGTGTAGAGAGTGAGGTAGAGAGCTCCAAATGAGTGTGTGTTGTAGGCGGTGCTCCTCCTCTCCTTAAGTAGCAGGTGGAAGGCGGTTCAGGGGTATTCTAGGAAAAATGAGTAGCGCACCGCCCTCCACTGCATTGATCATACCAATATGAGTTGGCCGGGCCTGAACCGCCTCTCGGGTGTGCCGTCCGGCCCAAGTGGTCTGGCCGGCCCACCCCTGGGTCGGTTCATGACCAACCTTGGCCGGTGGGCTCTGGCTCGAGCCTGGACTGTTGTGTCATGGTGGATTTGGCCCGAGCGTGCTTCAGTTGGGTTAACTTCCGTTGGGTTGGCAAATACGTCTTCTAGAAAGCGCTTTTTTAGTATAAATATTCCCTGTACTTGGTGTATTTCCTTCAAAGTGTCACAACTTCCAGTACAAGTGGCATCAGTAATAAACGTATATGTGTGTAAAAATATATAATTCTTCCCTTTTTGACTCTTTGTTGGCAGTATAAATTCATCATTAAGGACCGCCAACACTGCACTTCACCGGGCAGGCGTGCTACTCTGGCTCCTTCTTCACCGGATTCGACGGCCTGTGGTCAAAACCATGGCAATAGCAGCGGTGACGACTCCAACCAGGGTGCTGAGAAGAACCGGTGGGGGCTGGGGCCTCTAGCCCTGCATCTTGTTCACCCTGTTCCAGGGATGTGGTCTACCTTAGATCCACAGAGGGCTGTGGGGTGGGCATGACGGTGACAGGTCGACGAGGAGGTTGCTGGAGGCGTTGCATAGCATGATTGCTGCAGAGCTTGGCTCGACAAGGGTGGGGCATTGGTAGGCTCGGCGACTGGGGATTCTTCTGATCTTGGCCCTCTTCTCCCCACCATCCGCCTTTTCTCTTCTTGGGCTGGCTTTCACGGGGAGCTCACTGGATTTTCCCACTACTGGCTGCCTCTGCTCGCTTCCAGCTGAGGTGATTCTCTGGCAAGTTCCTTCTGGCCCTTCTCCTGGATGGTGTCTCTAGGGTCGGCGGCTAGGCGGGGATGCTGTGGAGCCATTGCCACACCCGACCTCCATGGTAGGGTTGGGCCTTCAGCAGCGATGGTGCGGAGGATCTCAAGGTCGAGGCGAAAGCTTGGATGACGACTTCTGCGGATTTCGTTCTCTTCTTGGTGGAGTCCTTTGCTACCTCTCCTCCTACAGTACTAGATCTTGCAGGTGAAAACCTTCCCTTGACGGGCTACTCTGTCGGTGGTTTTTAGCATTGTTTCTCTTTGGAGGCATTGTTAGGCTTTCTAGTTCCATAGTCGCTCGGCAGGTCATCATTTTCTTGGGTCCTTGTTTAGTTTATAGTTGAGTTGCTAGTTGGGTCATGTTGACCAAGTTGGAGGAAATAATGGTATGAGTTGTGAGTTATTGTACCAAAGTTGTTAGGATGAGTGGAGCACTCTCCTCAATTGTATGGTTTTTAGTTCCAACTTTCATTCAAAAAACTGGCCGGCGGACACATGTCTCTTTTCTCTTTATTCGTCTAACAGAAATCGCGGCAAAGATTTTGCCGTACTTTCTTTAAAAATGATACATCTTTGTATAATTTGTGTCTGTACATATTCCGAACATGTAACGGACATAGTATCAAACGCTTTCTTTTGAATCCAGTTTCATGTTCAATTAGAAGGACTGAAAGCTGATGAGAATGGGAAAAGAAAAATGAAGTATTTTATTTTAAAGAGTTCCCTTTTTCTCAATTTTCTTATTTTCAGTTCCATTCATGTTTTTATAGAATCGTATCAGTATTATCTAACAAATGCTATTCTATAAAAAATTCTTTATTTTGTAAGTAAAAAATACAATAGTCAATATTCCTTATAATAGATATACTTAATTATATCATAAGAATCGTCTCATATTATTCGGAGCTATATTCATATTTCTGTGAAGCTTAGAACAACAAGAATGCTAATGCATTAATGTATGATGAGTCAATACGAGTCACCGCAGGTACTCTCGATAAAAATGTATCACGTGCAGTGCAGCACCGATCGTCTTTTTAACGATCCGCTCTTCCCTTCTGTGCGCCGGAGCTAGCGTGCATGCATGTGCACGGGGTTTAATGCTGCACGCAGGTCAACCACTGGCCGAGCTCTGCGATGATTCAGGGCACGTAGCGCGATGGAAACGAGATAAAAAGAGCCCGTACGAGGGAGCGGAGGCATTGGACATTTGCCGTGCAAGACGAGGCTGTCTGAGATGAGTGGGAGGCACGAGGGTATCAAGCATGGGAGCAGCGGAAGGGCCGCGGCAATTTGGCTCATCCTCTTCTTGTTCTGATTTTGCTCAAGACTGGTTTCCTGCCGCATGTCGCTCACTGCAAGTCCCGGTGTCTGTTTCGTCTTTAGCTTACAGCATTTCAAGTATAGACTTTGAAACGTTCGGAGGAGCTAGCAAGCATTTCATTAGTGAGAGCATTTTTTATTTCAATATGTCGGGACACGTTACCAGCAGATTCAAGATGAGGTAGGATGATAGGACCAAAACAAACCCCCTCTTGATATAAAATGGTGGAATTACAAGGTAGGTCCTAGTACAGGTTACACACTGTAACTATTACCGGACAACCCCCTCTTAATTACACAGGGGGCATGGCCTTTAATACTAGCTCCTCAGCTCAAGACAAAAAGTACAAGCGTACCCCCAATGGGAGTTTCAAAACCCTAGACACTGACCCTATTACATGTGGGCCTCCTAGGGGTAGGCTGGTCCCCCATTTCTTGGCCCCAGCCATGAGCGGCGGTCCATCACTACCTGCGAGAGGCCCATTAAGCCCACTACTTGTTCACAAGCCCTCAGCTTGGCCCGGCGCGCCGTCCTGATGAAGGCAGTCTCGGGTTGCTGACTCCTCCGCGCGGAGCCTCCGGGGGAGTCAAGGTCCCGTTCGATCAGCCTCCACTTGAGCGATGGTCATCGCCACCGAACCTCCGCCGTTGATTGGCTCCGTGGCCTTCGCGGAGGCTTCCCAGCGGAGATCTAACCTCCGGGGGGATTAGCCTCCGCCTGAGTGACGGTCATCGCCACCGGACCTCCACCGTCGATTGGCTCCATGGCCTCCGCGGAGGCTTTCCAGCGGAGATCTAATCTCCGGGGGGCTTCTCTCTGGATCCTGCGGACATGAACAAGATAGATACACTGAAACTGTCAGTCAGACACAAGTCGGAGGTAACAAGCCCCTCCGGTCCCAGGACGCTCCCCCAACATTCCCCCTTAAGGGTTAGGTCCAGCGGAGACGGGTCTAGCCATCAACACGCCCCTAGCCGTGGAGGCTGTATTTACCTCCGACTCCCCTGGCCCGTTGAACGTTGGACCAGAGGCTTTGCAATTTACTGTTGTCCGGTTTTTAATCTTAGGCGTTGATTTGAGTCGGTTCGTCTGCAGCCATTCGATTCATGGATCGTCATGACTGTTGGGCTAAGAAGTTGAGGCGTCACTTCGCTGCCTATATAAGGGGGGCGGGCGGTGAAAACGACCCGTACTCCCCTTTGCTTACCATCGCATAGGTTTCCTTTTTCGCTCGCTGCCTCCGCATTTGCCTTTGCCTCGGTAAAAGTGCTGCTTAGTTTGTTTTGGAGATCGAGAAGAAGGCTGTTGAAATTCTTGGCGAAGTATCTGAGAAGGAGTATTTTGCCCGGAGGTCTGAGGCTAGCACCATGCCTCGCCTCAATAGGGTGTTTGAGGAGCTCAACGTTCACTATACTGAGTGTGAGCTCCCTGAGAAGTTGAAGAAGAAGAACAAGAAGAAGGAATTGACTACTGCCGACACTGCTACGAAGGCCACTGAGGGGAAGAAAAGAAAAGCTGGCGCTTTGACGCGCGGAGGCTCGAAGAAACAGAAAGAGTCCTCCGCTGAATCTGCGGAGATGGAGGACATTTTTGAAGATCTTTATGGTGAAGAAGGGAACATCATTGCTAATCCAGAGGTGGAGACTGAGACTCTGATGGAAGCTGATGCTCTGGCATTGCCTAGTTCCGAGGGCCAGTCTCGGCGGTCTCCGTCACCTGCTGCTTCCCCAGAGGTGTCCCATGCTTTAGCAATTGACGCCTCCGGTTTGCCTTTGGTTCGGCCTATCTTGTCGCCTGCTGATCCTCTGCCTCAGCATGTTGAAAGGCGCCCCCTGAGCTTTCTGTGAAGCCATTTGCCAGTGCGTATCTCGACACCAGTTCTGATGAGGATGAATTGGAGGGGGCTGGTGTTACGGCTCATCGTGCTGAGAAGCCAGCGGAGACTGCCCAACTTGGAGTGGAGGATATTGAGGTCCGCAAGGATGCCTATGCCTTGAGTCAAGGTAATGTTCTTACTTAGAGTATGACCTATGTGGATTTCCTGATTTTGAAGGTTTCTTGTGGTTATGCCTCTGATGGGGAAGTTTCCTTGCTCGGTGAGCATGTATATGTTGTTTTTTGATATTTTATATTTTCTTATTTTCTTGTGTGACTTGTGTTTTTTGTGTCTGCTTCCAGATAGCCTTACTGTTGAGGCCACTCAAACTGCCCTTCTGCCGCCTTTGACGCCTGATGCACCATTTCCCGGAGGGGCTGTCACTAAGACGGTGCCTACGGCTGCGCAACCTCCAGCGAACGTCATTGGCTCCGGGTCTTTCCCCGTCCAGCAGCTGTCCCGATGAGGGCATAAGTGCCATCCTTGGCTGGGCTCAAGGTATTGACCAGCTGACTGATGCTATGGGTGGAGACCTGTACCATCGTCTGGCTAGGCTGCCACTTTGAACCTTGATGAACGCCAACATAAATCATCATGTTATTATGAGTTTGGTTTCATTTTCTCCATTCTTATATATATATAGAGAAGGTAAATATATATACCTTCTCTTTCTCGTGTATTTGATTTTGGCATTGCTTTGTTGCTATCAACAGAACGCCGCCTTGTCCATGGCCGTTGAGACAGTAGTGGTGCTGAACTAGTCAAAAAGGATGATGCTATCAAGGTTTTAAAGGCGGAGATACGTGCAGTGGAGTGGGTGGACGTCCTGATCCGGAGGTCTTGTGACGGCAGGTTAACTAGGTGGAGTGGGTGGACGTCCTGATCCGGAGGTCGTACGTTTTGTTGTAGCAGTTAGATACGTGCATTTTGCACATTGTTCCTTTTATGAGCAAGGCGCAATGAGTCTTATCGATTGTAAGCATAAAGTTGAATAATAAATGATTTAGCTTTATGTATTATCTTCGCTTTGGAGTATTTGTATTGCTGAACTTAATTTTTTGTGGTTATATTGCCTTAGCTTTGGAAGGTGTATGATGTGGAGGTTGCTTGACTTCATGAACTCATACCTATGTGTGTGGTTACCTCCGCTTGTTTTAATATTGTACTTCAGAGGCCACAGCTGGTGAGTGTGATGCTGCTCTCTTTTTAGAGCTACCGGTGCCTGAGTTGGTTCACAGGTCTTTTTCCGGTTTCCTTCACAACTTATGGTTGTGATTGCCTGCCTCAATGCCTGATATGATAGAGCTTTTTCGAGGGCTTTTGGCATTTCGCAGAGGTTGCTTCATGCCTTCTCATTTTTCTTAATGGTGGCATGAAGTGACCTTGTAAATCTTGATAGTTATCGAATATTGCAGCTGCGGTGCTGGCTACTTTTGACTATTCCAGTTATTGTTTTTCAGGGGTCCTCTTTATATATTCAGAGGTTAATTACATGTGGTCTTGCCTCGTTAAAAACCTCACCTCCGATTTGGAGCCCCTTTCGTGAGGAAAAGAATGCAAGCCGTTTTTGTAGAAAATGTAAATTGCAGGGCTTTAAATCTACGGACCTCCGATTATAATACTATGGAGTCGTTACATTCTATGTGTAGTATTTCCTAAGGCTATCAATGTTCTAGGAGTGAGTTGACATTCTTCCTTCTGCATCTTGTAGATAGAATGACCCTTTCCTTCCGCCTTGCTTGGCTATGAACGGTCCTTCCTGTAACATCCCCGAATTTCAAACACCGAAAACACGGGCTTTCAAATTTTTTTCCAAAGTATACCAATGTTTGGCGAGTGTCATGTAGGCCACCACCTAATAGTTGCACAAGTAACACCTAATGTTAGCATGAGCACTGCATTTAATTTACCGAAGCTTGATTTGCATCTTATTCGACTTTATGTGATGACTAATAAAATCGAATAACCTATTATCACATGTATATATATGCCTACTAACCACGGAAATGGGTCCAACATACCCATAAGACTCTGGTGGATCTAGTATGATGTTGGTGCTATAGTCATTAACATGCATACACTAACTAATCATGGCTTGGCTTGGGAATAAATAGAAAAGAAATAGAAAAGGAATTAGAAAATAGAAAGAAAAATGAAAAAGCCAAAGCAGCCCGAGCGGCCCAGCTCGGCCTGCTCCCGCAGCCGCGCTGGCCTTCCTGCCCGTGCTCGTGGCCCAGCTCGGCCTGCTCCCGTGCGCTGCCGTGCCCTGCCACGCGCTGCTTGCTCGGCCCGCATCGTGGCCTAGCAAGGAGGCCCGCCGCAGCGCCACGCGCCCGTGCCAGGCTCGCTCGCGCGCGTCGCGCTTGCCCGCTCATCGGCCGCTGGCCCAACAAGCAGGCCCAGCAAGGCCACTGCCATCCCGCGGACGCCCGCGCCTCCACCTGTGCTGCTGATGCCTAGGTCCCGCTTGTCAGCCCCTACCTTTTCCCATTTTTGTCGCCCGCGTCGTCCCGTCCGCCATTCCAAAAGTGGAACAGCGAAGCTTCGCCGTTCGCCCGCGTACAGCCACACTCCGCACTATCCGTCTAGCTGCTCGGCCATGCCGCGCTTCCTAGAACCCTAACCCTAACCGTGGCCGTGCACAGCCGCCCGATGGGCATCTCCCATCCTCACCGTCGGCAGCCGCCCGCCATGGCTATAAGAAGGGAGCTCGGTGTGCTAGGGTTTCCCATCTCCGCGCTGCCTCCAGTAAGCCCCACGCTTCCCTTGACCACGCTAGAGAGAGAGTGAGAAAGGGAGAGGAAGAGTGGAAGCCAGCACATGCCCCCGGAGCACCGTCGCTGTCCGCCGTCGCTGCTGTTGTCCGTGCACCGGAGGAGGACCCCGGAGTGCCGCTCGACCGGCTCGACACCTCAACTCTGCTTCCCTTCACCGAGCTCGCCACCTCTTCACCTGTTTCACCCATCCACGACCGCGCAAGGTGAGCCGCTCAAGCTCGCATCCATGGCCGCCGGCCAGCTCACTGCCCACGTTCTGTCGTTACGCGTAGTCTCGGGCTTCATCGACCTCGCAGATAGCTTCGCCTTGATCTAGGACACCTTTTGGGCAGCTTCTCGGGAGCCGACGTGGACCACAGAGGGGCCACGCACCTTTGCAGCCCTGGTCTCCCTGGACTCCGATCGCCGGAGTGCCACCGCGGCCAACACACCGTGTGCGCCTCCATCGAGCCTTCTCTCACCACGTTAGATAGGTCTCGGAGCTCCGAGCTGCTCCGCACGATAGAGAGGAGGTGAAGATGGAGGCCCATGTCCAACGATGCTGGTGAATTCGACCGGGGAGCTGTCGTCGCCGCCTCTGGGTCGCCGTTGTCGTTCGCCGTGCCCGGAGCCCCACGGCCAAATTAACTTGGCCTGTCATCCTTGCCTTGACCTTGCAAACTCTTTGCACGAGTCAAAGCAGCCCCTTAGCCACTGCTACGCCCCGCAGCCACGGCCTCACCGCCGGCCACCGTCGGAACACGAGCGCCGGCGAGTAGAGGCACCCCCAGCCTGCCTGCGCCCCACGACCGTACCCGCCTGGCCACCGCGCTTGCCTAGCTGCTACACTGCCTTGCCTTGACCGCTCACAGCCGCTGCCCGCCTGCACATCGCCGGCTACATGCCGCGCCGGCCGCCGTGCGTGCAAGGCAGAAAGAAGGGGAAAATCTCCCCTGCGCCCGAGTGGACCGAGCCCACGCGGCCACGTGGACCCAGCTGGACCAATCACCGCATGCCACTCAAGCCTCTACGACTACGGTTCACCATGGACTGAATCCATGCGGCACCAATCAGGCCAGGCCGTGGACTCGGCGCACTAGGAGCCCAGACATGCCACGCGGCCTACCTTCCTGCTCGACACGTGTCCGGGCCGGGCCGGCCCAACCCGGCCCAGATCCAGCCCTACCCAGGCCCGCCGAGGCTCGGTCGAGGCCCGGTCGGCGTTGACCGTTGACCGATCAACGGTGACCGTTGACCGGCCCCACCTGTCAGTGATCAGACTCGTGGGCCCCACCTGTCAGCCACTGACTGGGTCCCCGTCAGTGCTGACGTCAGCATGACGTCATCCAGCCTCCGGACCCCGCGTCAGTGCTGACGTCAGCATGATGTTAGCCCAGCTCCAGCTGCACTGTGCCACACGCCACGTGGCCCAATCAGGGACCGCCACGTGTCGCGTCCAAATTAATCTGCCCTTTTTCTTTTTCAAAAAATAGAATAAACTTCAAAAATTCATAACTTCTTCATACGAACTCCGAAAAATATGAACCAGGTGTCCAAATTTTCATAAAAATGAGCTCTACGTCATAGGCTTATGTATGAGTGTATTTGGAGTTATTAAATTTTATTGCTTCTTTGTGTTGACTCTATAGGAGCCGCTAACGCGGCTATTATGTCTCGTTTCAGAGGAGGAGCAGTTTGAGGAGGAGGAGCAGTTTGAGGAGGACGACTACGAGTACGAGGAGAAGCTCGGTGACAACTTCGCAGGTGCCACGCCCCACCCAACCTCATAGATCCTATTATGCATGGCACAATATCTAGTTTGCCAGTGCTTTATTTATGAATATTACCTGATGATAGGTTGCATGATAGAATTTCTTGATGAGCCTTTACCTTGTCGCAACCTTACTCCTGCACACCCGCTGATAGGCTAGACGCATGCGTATTTACTTATGATGCTTTACTTCAACTACGCTTATATCTGTGTGATGTGATGCGTGGTGGAGAGTAGGGTTATATGGTTAAGGCACGTGGAGCCACTTTACTCGGGGAGAGTGCTGCGTGCGTCTTGGGTGTGTGGTGAGGGTTGAATCGATCGGATAGGATTCTACGACGAGCCATGTGGGCGAGTCTTGCTGGGGGATGTGTTCTGGGCATTCCCGTGTGAGGTGCTTGTGGCGGGCACATTGTGAAGTATATGGTGATCCCGGGGGTGAGAAGATAATCCCTGGGTAGGAGGTTGTCGGTTACCGAGAAAAGGAGTAACCTAAACCTTCCTTGTTTTCGGTTGAACCCCAAGTTTACCCTCAGAATAATCTCGCGGGACCCTCGACAAAACACGTGCAAGACCAGACCGTACATCCTCGACCCACCGGGGCCCACCGGCAAATACGCACTGGGCCGGCCCACAACAGAGTACTTAGCTTCTGCCGCAACCCTCGACAAATCACTGACGACACCAGCCGATGATCACTCGAGGGGGGACCACGCGTCAAGTGTCGAGGCCCTGGCGGGACAGACGCCTCAATACGACAAGGGTCGAGCCCCCTCGATCCACCAACTCCAGGTGCGTCCGATAGCACATTTAATGCAAAACTACCTAACCTCATCAAATCGTATGGCTATAGTGTCCGCACAGTGGTCCGTACAGCGGTCGAATCCCACTTTACCGCCCATACCGAGGACGTGCATCGGTCTGCACGGCACTATTACGCCGTACTCAGCGCTGTTAGGCAGCTCGAGGCCCCCCTTCGACGTGCTACGCGACAAACAACCGACATCGGATTCCCTAAATTCAATCCTATCCGCTCAACCACTACGCTCGAGGCTACCCCTCGACTGGGCCTCGAGTAACGCATCGACGCCCTCCGGTCAACCTATATCGACTTCAAAAGCTGCGCCAACAACTCCCGATGCGACCCCAACAGGAACTCGCATGTCCTCTACAGGGGATCGCGTCTTTCGCCGGTCAGCAACCACGTCTCCGAAGGACGCCTGTCAACTCTGAGCCACGCTGCTACAGAACAAGCCATGCTCAGCGCATGTCTCTACAGAGGCCTCGAGTTGACCACCATGACCCGCGACGTCACCGCCGCGTCATCAAACCAGGATATCTGTACCCCTATGCCTCCCCTTGGCCTATAAAAGGGGATGCCAGGAGACCCAATAGGGACAAGAGAACGGACCCTGGACAACGATCTCACGAACAACCGAACACACGCCTAGGCAGACTCCTAGACTCTGAATAACTCTTTCACTCTATACTCGACCCCCCCTCGAATTCTCTCCTTCGCTTGTATTCACCCCTGTACAAGCACTTAGGTGCAAGATAATACAAATCTTCTCCCCCCGCTGGACGTAGGGCCTTCTTTGCCCGAACCAGGATAAATCGCTGTGTTCTTCTTGCATCACCATCCGAACGGGTTACACACACATACGTTTACTCGTTGGCTTTAGACACCCCCGGGTTCCTAATGCCGACAGAGGTGCTGTTGAAGCACGGACTGTTGTAGTCCCTAAGAGAAGATAATCCTGCCTGATTCCCCACTAGGACCTGATATCTCTTGAGGACCGGAACCTTGGGACTTACGTGCTCACCACTCGCTCTTGTATGGGCGGGAGACGGATGTCTGACTAGCTAGGACGGTGCCACTACTACTAGGTTGTTAGCAGATAGTGTCGGGAGGTACGGGCATGGAGACCCATACCCTCCTTAGACAACATAGTGACCTCGGAGGTCCGGTACTATGTCTCACAGTCTCAGTGTGCCGGTGGTACCTATCCGGGATGTCCCAGTACTGAGTGGTAGGGTGGCATCGCACCGGTTAGAAAGCAGCCGGAATCAGTTAGGCGGGGCATCGCTGATGATAGTGATCTTGTGGTTATAGGAGTACACACTCTGCAGAGTTTATGAATCTATATATATAGTCCGCGAGTCACTAGTATGGCTTTTTCCTAACACCCACGCTTCTCGAGAGTAGTGAGATGAGTCCTTCTATTCTCACCTGGGTTACCCTTCCGGCTGTGAGCCGCTGAGACAGGCTCCGAGAGGGAGTTGGACCTGTCGACTGAGTGCAAGAGGGTGAGATGTGTGTGATGGTGCTGGAATGAGTTTGGATATGTGGATGAGATGGGTTAAAACTCGATGAATTACATTATATAATTTTGGTCACTACTTGCATAGGAGACCATAGCCATATATTAGGTTGATTTGATTACATCCTTTGCATCCCACCAAATACCTCATAGCAAAAGCAAAGCATAGGGTGGGAGATGTGGCCAGTACAAACTGTACTGAAAATTATTTGGCAGGTGAGCCCGACTACGACTATGACGATGAGGAGGAGTAGATGTCTCGTTCCTACGCTCAGGCTTCTTTTGGAGATGTATTGAACTTTCGCCTTCCGCAGCCGTTCCAGAGGCTGCTGCTACTCTGATGATTCCGCCAGTGTGGCGGCAAACTATTTATGTAATTCCCCCTAATTGTACTATTTTATTTGATGTATGGATCCTGTATCAACTGCTGCGAGATAATGAGATGGTTTGATGCTTCGAAATATTATATTATCCGCCATTCTGTGCATTTTCCCTTCGTGGAAAATTGAGAATGTTTCACTTCCCATTTTGGCTGTAGTTTCCCTATGTTTTGAGCGTTTGGCCTCCGCCTCATTACCTAGTCTCCATCTTTAATGTTTTTAGGGAACATATTCCCATCCCTCCATTTTTTGGTTTGGTCTTGGTATTTCTCGATGTTGTCAATTGCCTCTAGCTTGTATGCTTCGGTCATCTCTTTAGTGTATTCTTCATCTTTCGCAAGGTTCTGTTTTATTACGTGGAGGCTCTGGTATTTGATCTCCTCTGGCATCATTGCTTCTTCTCCATACAGTAGCTTGAATGGAGTGAACCCGGTGGTTCTTGATACGTTTGTGTTGTGAGACCATACCACCTTTGGTAGCTCTTCTACCCATTTGCCCTTTTTTTGATCCAGTAATGTCTTGGAGATTGCTGAGAATATGATTCTGTTTGACCTTTCCACTGCTCTGTTACTTTCTGGGTGATAGACTGATGCGAAGGCTATTTGCGTGCTGGTGCACTTGCAGAATTCTTTGAACTTGTCTGAATCGAATTGTTTTCCATTGTCTACTGTGAGCGTCCTTAGAACCCCGAATCTGCAAATTATGTTTTGCCAGAAGAATTTTTTGACTATTTTAGAGGTGATTGTTGCAAGTGGTTTGGCTTCTATGCATCTTGTGAAGTATTCTACTTCCACTACTGCATATTTTCTTCCACCCTGAGCCGAGGGTAATGGGCCTACGAGATCCATTCCCCATCACTGAAGCAGCCAGACCAGAGGTATTAGCTATGATTGTCCTCCCGGAGACGCTTGGTGCGGTGCAAAACTCTGGCATGCTTTGCAAGTTGTTACTATGTGCAATACGTCCTTGATATGGGTCGGCCAGTAAAATCCTTGCCTTATTGCCTTTGCTGAGAGTGCTCTGGGGCCAATGTGCGATCCACACATTCCTGAGTGAATATCCTGTAAGAGGTCTTTGCCTTCTGACTCAGTGATGCACTTAAGCAATGGTTGGACTATGCCTTACTTGTATAGAACTTCGTCTATTATTGTGTAATTCCTTGCCCGTACGGCTAGTCTAGCTGCACTTGTTTCATCTGATGTCACATGGACTCCATTGATATGATCAATTATTTCTTTTCTCCAATCCTCCGTGTTTACTAGGAGTACCTCCGCAAATGCCTTAGATATTTTTGCAGTAGCTGGCGGTGTCAATTCTTGGAAGAAGGTTCCTTTGGGTACCTCCATTTGATTTGCCGCTGCTTTGGCTAACTCATCTGCCTCTGTGTTGTCCCCCCTTGGGATGTGCTTTAGGGTAAAGCCCTAGAATCTTTTTTCTAGACCCCTAATTACTTCTAGGTATGCGGCTAACTCTGGGTTTCTGGCAACATAGTCTTTCTCCAATTGTCCTGTTACTATCTGCGAATTGGTTCTGACCATGATGTATTTTGCACCAAGTGCCTTGGCCTTGCCAAGCCCTAGGATTACTCCTTCGTACTCAGCTACGTTGTTAGTTGATTTGAAGCATAGTCTTGCTGCGTATTTTGTTTTGATGCCCGATGGTGATATTAGCACTGCGGAGGCTCCTACACCTTGGATGCCCCATGCGCCATCTATGTATAGTGTCCATATTGAAGCCTCCACTTTGTCTTCCGCGTGCTGTGAAGATGTCCATTCCACCAAAAAGTCTATGAGTGCTTGAGACTTCACTGCTGTTCTTGAGATAAACTTGATGCTAAACTGAGATATTTCTGTTGCCCATTTACCGATTCTCCTGATGCCTCTTTGTTACCTAGAATGTCGACGAGCAGTTGTGCTGTTGGGACCAGGATCTCATGTTCTTGAAAATAGTGTTTAAGCTTCCTTGATGTTGTGACGACTACGTATGCTATTTTTTTGACCTCCGAATAGTTCAGTTTTGCCCCCTGCAACACTTCTGATACATAGTATATTAGGTGTTGTATGCTTTTGTTGTCAACTTCCTTTTCTTGCACTAGCACTGCTCTGATTGCTCCTGTGGAGGCTGCAACATATAGTAACAAGGTTGCCTCCGCCTCTGGCACTATGACCATAAGATCCTTTGTCATGTAGTTTTTGAGCTGCTGGAATGCCTCCAACTGCTCTTTGCCCCATTCAAATTTGTCTGAGACTTTGAGTGTTCTGAAAAATGGTAAACTTCGTTCTGCTGATTTTGGGATGAATTTGTTGAGTGCTGCTATTCTGCCTATCAGTCGCTGTACTTTCTTCTTATTTTCTAGTTCTCTCATTGTTAACACTGCTTTTGTTTTATCTGGGTTTGCTCTTAGCCCTTCTGGACCAACAATGTAACCAAGCATCTTTCCCTTGTTTACTTTAAACATACATTTTTCTGGGTTCAACTTTAACCTTCCTTCTCTGAGATTGGCGAATGTTTCCCTGAGGTTGTCCAAATGATCTCTGGTTTGTTTGCTGACCACTGCTAAGTCATGAACATAGGCTATAATGTTCCTCCGAAGTTGAGCTCATAATACAATCTAAATCATTCTTGAGAATGTTGATCCTGCATTTTTGAGACCTTCTGGCATCCTAACAAAACAATAGGTGCCAAAGAGGGTCGTGAAGCTTGTTTTCTCTTCATCCTCCTTTCTTAGCCATATCTGGTGGTATCCTGAGAAATAATCTAACAGAGAAAAGCGCTTGCATCCTACTGCCTTGTTGACTAATGCATCTATCCTGGGTAATGGGAAAGGATCTTTTTTACAGGTCTTGTTGAGATCTGTGAAGTCTATGCACATTCTCATTTTGCCATTCTTTTTGGCACTAAGACAACATTTGCTAGCCAGTCTGAGTACTTGACTTCTCTGATGACCTTGGCATCTAATAACCTTTGCACCTCCGCTTTTGCCGCAATTATGCATTTTTTGAACATCTTTCTCTGTTTTTGCTTCCTAGGTTTGACATTTGGGTTGAGGTCGAGGATGTGTTCAATCACATCCTGACTGATTCCTTGCAGATCTGATACTGACCATGCAAACATGTCCTTATTCTTTGTTAGCAGTTGTAACAAGTCTTTTCTCTCTACCTCTGATAGGTTGGCACCTATGGTCACTTTCCTGTTAGGGACTGCTTCTTCCAATGGTAATGTTATTGTGTCCTCTTGATCTGCCATATTGGTGTTTCCCGCAGTCATGTCTGGAGGCTCCTCTGCTGCTATGGTGTTGATGTTTCTATGTGCTTTGTAGATTGCTTTCTCTATGTTCCTTGCTTCTTTTTGATTGCCTCGCACTGTAATGATCCCGCGTAATGCTGGCATTTTCATGCAGAGGTATCCCATGTGTATTACCACATTAAACTTGTTTGTAAATTCTCTTCCCACTATTGCGTTGTATTGGTAGTAGATGTCTACCACATCAAATGTGATGTATTCTGTCCTGGCGTAGTCTCCATCTTTGAATAACACTGGTAATGATATCTTGCTTAGTGCATTGATCTTTTTCCCACCAAATCCAATTAGTGGAGTATCTGGCGGTTGCAGCTGACTTCTACTGAGTTTCATTTGATCAAAGAAATTTGCAAAAATGATGTCTGCTGAGCTCCCGGAGTCTACGAGTATTCTGCTTACCTCCCATGCCACTATGTTTGCCTTTATGACCATAGCGTCCGCGTGTGGGTAGGTTTCTACTTGGAGATCTTGCTCTATGAATTCTATTGGCATCTTGGACCATTCTGCTGATTTGTATGCTCCTTGAACTGCTACATTATTTACCATATGGAGGTGATCCTTTTTTTGCTTCTTGGTTTCGAATTCCAAGGCTGAGCCTCCGGCTATAGGTAGTATCATGCCAATGGTTGGTAGTGTCGAATGCGGATTTAACTGGTTTTCTGTCGGAGGCTCTGCCTTCGGAGCTGCTGATGGGGTTAAAGCATACTACGGAGGTGCTGGTAATGCTTCATACTACTTTTGTTGTGCCGCCAGAGGTGTCTGCATCTGTGTTGATTCAATAAGTGTTATATGCGAAGGTCTTGGGTTGATGTAAGTTAGACCATTTTCTGCTCTGTTCGGGGTGTAACCCTGGTGGTGCAATGTTTGCTGATACGCTGGTCTCTAGGCTGGTAGTGATGCTGGATAGTACTGGTGGGCCAGGTTTTGCTGCGGTAGTGGTCATGGACCGTATCCTAGGAAACCTGGGTTGTATTGCTAATGGAGTTGCAAACCGTGAGTGTGATTTACCTCTCTGCTACCTTGCTGCTGGGGCTGCAGTTGTCACTGTTTGCTTTTCATCCTGTCAAATGTCTCTTGGGCCTCCGGGCAATCCCGTGTGATGTGCCCTTTCTCCTCTCCGTGAAAAAGGCGGTATGGCTTCCTTGGTTTCTGGTTCTCGCTCCAGTTCTTAGACCTGTTGCTTTTGTTGTAGCCCTGCCCTCCTTGATTTCTTTGCTCATAGTTGGATTCTTTTTTATCCTGAGCATTCGGAGGCAGGCTACTCTGCAAATTGAAGATTTGTTTCTATTGGTTCTGTTATTGTTGTTTTTGCTGGTTCCTGCTATCTCTTCTGTTGCCATTATTTGAGAACTGTTTACTTTGACTGTCCACTTCTTCTAATCTTTTGCGGAGGTCATTGTTGGACCTGCAGTATTTTTCGAACTCCTCGTGCAGCTGAGCTATTGTGGCTGGCTTCTTCCTTGCCAAGTGACTAGCGAATGGGCCGATCCTTAGGCCTTTGATTGCTGCTTCTACGGCTACCCCGTCAGGGACGTCTGGTGCTTTAGCCCGGAGGTGTAGGAATCTCTGATAATAGTCTGAGGGGTTCGCCCTTGAGGTGCTTGTTGTTGAACAAGTCTAATGATGTTAGCGACTCGCTCGTGTAAGCTTTAAAGTTTGCCAGTATCTGGTCCTGTAGGTTCTCCCATGAGTATACAGTGCTTGGCTTCAACATTGAGTACCATGCCAGTGCATCTCCTTCTGCTGCAATCATAAATGATTTAGCCATTACATGATCGTTGCCTCCTACAGAGGTTACTGCAGCTTTGAAACTCATTATAAATTGTCTCGGATCTGAATTGCCATTGAATCTTGGCAGAGACACAAGTTTGTAACTTGGAGGCCATGGTGAGCTTTGCAGACCTTCGGACAGTGGTGACTTTGGGTCAAAGACTCTTGATGGTGTGGGCAAGCTTGGAATTATGGTGTGCGCAGCTTGTGCGTTTATAGCTGAGGGGACGACTTGCTGTGATTGGTTGAGCGGTCTCCGATAGACTTGCTGCTGGAGGTTGCATGCTCTGTGTTTCTGCTTGCAGAATGGCCATTTGCTGCCTTATCTCGTCCGCTTGACGCGATGATTGTATTGTTCTTTGGGTGGTGGCTTGATGTGCCCTTAATCTGTCTTTTTCATCTTTCATGTGACGCATCTCATCTCTCAGCATGGCCAATTCGTCTTCTTGGTACTAGGCGGCTGGATGCTGCTCAGTCGGGTCTCCCCTTCGCGCGGTATTGTTGTTCTCGTTGTCACCTCCGTCCTCCGGTGCGGAGGCGTAGTTGCTTCGAGTGTTTCTTCTTGGTCTCCCATGGGCAGAGGGTTGTGGTACCTCCGCCATGGCGGCAGTACGTCTCCTAACGGAGGTCCTGTTCTTTGGTGGCATCTGCGGGTGTTGTCTCTGGCCAGACACAAACGGTGGTCGTGGGTTCGAGCCCCACGGTGGGCGCCAACTGTTGGGACATGTTCCCAGCAGATTCTGGATGAGGTAGGATGATAAGACCAAAACAAACCCCTTCTTGATATAAAATGCTGGAATTACAAGGTGGGCCCTAGGGCAGGTTACACACTGTAACTATTACCGGACAACCCCCTCTTAATTACACAGGGGGCATGGCCTTTTATAGTGGCTCCTCAGCTCAAGACAAAAAGTACAAGCGTACCCCCAATGGGAGTTTTGAAACCCTAGACACTGACCCTATTACACGTGGACCTCCTAGGGGTAGGTTGGTCCCCCATTTCTTGGCCCCAGCCACGGGCAGCGGCCCATCACTACCTGCGAGAGGCCCATTAAGCCCACTACTTGTTCACAAGCCCCTAGCTTGGCCCGGCGCGCCGCCCTGATGAAGGCAGTCTCGGGATGCCGCCTCCTCCGCGCAGAGCCTCGGGGGGAGTCGAGGTCCCGTCGATCAGCCTCCTCTTGGGCGACGGTCATCGCCACCGAACCTCCGCCGTCGATTGGCTCCGTGGCCTCCGCGGAGGCTTCCCAGCGGAGATCTAACCTCCGGGGGGATCAGCCTTCGCCTGAGCGACGGTCATCGCCACCGGACCTTCACCGTCGATTGGCTCCATGGCCTCCGCGGAGGCTTCCCAGCGGAGATCTAATCTCCGGGGGGGCTTCTCTCTGGATCCTGTGGACATGAACAAGATAGATACACTGGAACTGTCAGTCAGACACAAGTCGGAGGTAACAAGCCCCTCCGGTCCCGGGGCGTTCCCCCAACACAATATGGGCATTCACTTTACAGACGCTACAGCACTAAGCTGACAGCATCACACAGTAAGACAAACAATAACCGTGAGAGCATAGATATTTCTGTTTTCCATTTTCATTTCAATAGAGTAGTTTCAAAAACCTAGCTAGCTATAAACCCTCTTACACCATTCAGAGTTTTGGGGTTCTAGGATTCTTGAATTTACAAGTTGCCAGTTATGACTACCTTTTTTTGAAAACCTTCTTCAGTTAGGGAGACCAGCAGATACATCAAAGACACAGACAAAATGGTTCACACGGCTCCAAACTTTGGTGAGTTATTATTAATATACAGTATAAGTTTGTATACAAGGTTTTCTTGGATCTCTGTGTCTAGCTAACAGTATGATGGACAATGAAAGATTTGGACAATGCAAGATGGCAGAGACAAACCACATGAATCAGAAGCTGTTAAAGGTATATCCGCCAATTATCTCGAAAGAAACAACTACTAAAATAGGTTCCCAGAGATGCTTCTTCAGTTTTCTTTTTGACTTTCTCCATTGGAAACCTGCGTGCTGTTTTCAGGAATCAAGTACTCAATTCAATTCATCAATAGAACAAACTGACCTTCTGTGTTGATACCATCATTAGATTAACTTCGTTGAATCTTACACATAATTAAAATAGTGCATTAATTGGGTGTCAAAATCTAAGGGTGCTCATATAGTATAAAATGCACGATGTCAACTAGGTACTTCATTAAACTATCAATTTGGTTATTATTTTCAGCATTACTTGCCAGACGAACGCGTCATATACTCATGTGAACTCATGATGTTCATCCATGCATTCTAATCTGCCTCAGACTACAGCAAACAAAACCAAATCATTGCTACGAATGGACCATATTACGATAGTTCTTCGATAAATTCAGGGTACACATGTGCACATTTGATTAGGGATGGTTGTTATGAATTCCATATATATTTGTTCTATACGGAATCGCTGTTTTCCTTCATTCAGATATACTGATTTACATGTATTACAATATTAATTAAGGGATTGGTACATATGTATAAACTCACCTAGTATGATATATTGCAACAGAAAAATATTAGAGGACTTCTTTTCGTGAAAGAGTTCAAATTTGTTTTTTTTTTTTTTGAGTTCAAGGTTGCCCCGGTCTTTCAATATTATTAAAAGACCAAACGTGATAGCGCAGGTTTACAGTTCACCACTGGATCGTCCACCAGGATTTAAAGTTTTACAACCTTATCGAAATACGCCAAGAGCCACTACCAGAAACAACTAAACGCCTACTAAACCATCTCAGCGACACAGAAAAACTGACAGAACCAGTAACACTTTCCAGCTTTTCATATCATTGTCCCCTCCATTGTTGCATCGAGGTCCTTCCACCATGGAAGGTCTTCATCTTGCATCTTGATTTCAATTTGTCCATCATCTTGTTGCTTCCTGGCCCTCTCTTCATAGCTTCTTTTCTTCAGGTTCAGCTGCTGTCCAGATGCCCATAGGGAAGCCATAAAACTTCTCTTGCCTCTTTCTTTATCTTGTTGATACATCCTTCCAGCACATCTCAAGAGTTCAAATTTGTTTTCTCATAATAATATCTCCTTTTCTTTTACATTTTATTAAATTCGGAAAATTTATTGCCAACCTTTCGAAAAATAATAACAACCATCTTTCCTATATATACAGATTTGGGAGCCCCTATCAGCAAGTTAACCTGCAACTTTGACACTCCTCACTCGGACACCTGCACAATGGAAGGTGAATTGCGGATCCATGGCAAATCCGCCACGGTCTATGTCGTCGCAGCGTCCACCCACAAACCAGAGAATTCGACCATCACAGTCCGACCATACACGCAAAAGTGGGAGCAAGAGACCATGTCCAGAATCAGGGAGGTCACCATGAGATCCATGCCTTCAGCTTTCAGTTTCATTATCCCACCAAAGTGCACGGTTATGCACGACGTGCCAGCGGTGGTCTTCTCTACCGGCGGCTGCGGTGCAAACTTCTTCCACGCCATGAGTGATCTCATTGTGCCACTTTACATAACATCACGTGAGTACAATGGCCGTGTTCAGCTGATCATTACAGATTACGAGCCCAAATGGGTTGCCAAGTTCAGGCCTATCCACGCCGCACTGTCCATGTACCCGGTCATAGACTTCGATGCCGACACCGCCGTCCGCTGCTTCCCGTCGGCGCATGTTGGGTTGGAGAGTCACAATAAGATGCTTGCCATCGACCCGAGTCTCTCCCGCAACGGTTACACTATGATGGGATTCCGTGACTTCCTCAGGTCTGTCTTCTCACTACAACGGCCATGGTCTAAACCCATAAGCCGGAGCTCAGGACAGAGGCCTCGGCTCGTCATGGTTCTTCAGCGCCACTCAAGGGAGCTGACGAGCTGATGCCATCACCGCCATGGAGGAGCTCGGCTTCGAAGTGGTGGCTGCGAAGCCACAGGACGTCAGTGATATGGGCCAATTCGCGGGGGTGGTGAACTCCTGCGACGTGATGGTTGGAGTGCATGCTGCTGGGCTGACCAACATGGTGTTCCTCCCTCACAATGTCACCGTAGTGCAAATCGTCCCCTGGGGTGGCATGAAGTGGGCGTGCTGGTTTGCCTTTGGTGAGCCCGTGCAAGGCATGGGTCTCCGGTACGTCGAGTACGAGGCAGCGACAGAGGAAACTACATTGAAGGAGAAGTACCCTAGGGACCACCCCGTGTTCACTGACCCCAAGTCCATACATCTCCAAGGTAAAGCTTGGGCGACCTTCCTCAATGGCCAGAACGTCACCCTGGACATCGATCGGTTTAGAGGTGTGATGCAACAAGTGTTCCTGTCCATCACGACAGAGGAGAGTTGGAAGCATGCAGCCAGTGGTGTGGTGGGTTAACAAGGTGAAATTTTGCTTTTCTTTGATGGTTTTTAGCTTTATTAGCTCCTAGTGAGGACTCACTATATTATTGTAGAATATTACATGAAAATATTTGAAATATATAGCAGCACAGGTTCACTTTTTGGTCGTTATGTCCATAGTGGTTTCTTGTATGCATGACCTAAGGGGTCCATGCTTATCACAGCCTCCAGCGGTGGGAGTCTTGGAGCTAGTCCTGTATGAGATTGGTATGAGAAATCCAATACAAAGGGGGTTAAGCTCGGTATTGATGGTAAACAGATTTAGTTGTAACCGAATACATGGAAATGGGCTTCAATTCCATCTATTAATTCCAAAGACATCTAAACATCAGAATTGGAAAACTTTGGTTCCAATTCCAAATTCGAAGTCAAAATATCTCGATGTTATGTATATTGTCAAATTACGCACTTTGTACATGGTTAATTTCAAATTAAACATAAACATATATATTCCACCATGTAGACCAAGTAAATTTGTATACATTATATAAATATTTATTTGGATACCTTATCAAGCATGGAATATAACTTCAAAAAGCACATAGCGAAATGCGGGACAATTTCTAGTTATACCAGTACATCATGGTAATAGGTTCAAAAAAAACTTCATGGTAACAAATTTCCTAACTTGTTATCATAAACTAGGAGCATATCCCGCGTGTTGCTGCAGGAACTGCTAATTTAGAATGAGATTAAACTATTTATGTAATTCTTAGGAAGGGATTAACAATTAAAAACTAATGTTAGTGGATAACATGACATGCTAATGTGGATAGCTAATAGAATGTTATTGGATGATGTCTCCAGCTGATATGGATATTATAATTGTTTGAGTTAGTGAACTTTAATCGAAAGTGTCAAGAGATTGCTGAGGTGGACAACTTGCATATCAAGAGAAATACATAGTGGGGTATATCTTTATAGGACTACTAGTAGGAGAATACTCCGCATGCTATTGCAGGATTGCGATTAGTGAATTTTGTGGTGGCCTGATGATGTGGGTAAATAAAAAGTACTTATATGTCTTGCTGATGTGAACATTACAATTATATGGCTAGTGGATTTTAGTTGCGTGGGATAGTTCATTGATAGTGCATTGCTTAGTTTGGACAGTTTGCATATTGAGAGATATATAGTAATATGTTGACGTGGACACTATAATTGCATGAGCTAGTGGATTTTTAATTATACGTGATAGTAAGTTGCTTAGTTGCATTTGTCATGCCCTAAAATTTGCATTGTTTCTCAATAGTTAAATTTGATTTTTTATATGCAATTGTGTGTGCATTCTAATATAGGAAGGTAATAATTTTTGTCAAATTAAAATTTATCTTGAGGTTAGAAACATGTTGATGCACACATGCTGCTGCACTATATTTATTATGATGTATGGTTTTGTTCAAAAGTGAAATGGATTTCAAAAACCAATTGAAAATTGATTTAGAAAATCAGTGTATAAAATAAAAACGGATTTCTTTTCTTCTTTTTCTCCTTCCTAGACTTCGGCCTGCTGGCTTTTTCCTTGGGCTCTCAACCAGCCGCTTTTCTGGCCCATTGGCCTACTGGCCGTGCTCCTCTCCTTGGGCCGAAATGGCCGGCCCAGCTTTGTAGCGCTGCTGCCTTCTTTCTCTGTTTGGCTGAAAAACGGGGCCCGTGTCCCTTCTCCTTCCTCGAGACGAAACGGCACCGCCGAGCATCATTTCGAGTGCCGCCCGTGCGCCTGTTCCTGTCCACGCCGGGTTGCCCATAAAGGCTGCCGCATCCCCTCCGCATCTTTTTTTCCCATCTTCGCAAGACGACACCCTCAAATCAAGCAAGCAGCCGTCGTATCACAGTATCACAGGCCGCCACCGTCCGCCATCCACAACCATGTGCCATCCTCGGTTCATCTCCAATTCCATCTTCCACGTTGGTGATTAGCTTGCCTTGTCCTCCTCTGTCGATTGATTCTTGTATCGCTTCGAGCGGTGCACCACGTCTCCATATCTAAGTCCACCGGCGAGGAGCTCGTAATCGACGATGGCCATCACCGAGCGCCATGCCTTGCTTGTTTGCTTTGGATGACGTCAATCCTAGCTTTCGTGACATCATCATGACATTATCTTGTGATTTATGGCTGTTTTTCTACAGAAAAATAATTCCAGGAATACAATGAAATACGTCCAGCCCTGGCACATGAATAGTTTACGCTTTCAACCTTGGAAAGCGTAAATTATAGTTTTACCACTGCTTTCAAATATTTGTAAAATGCTCATTTTAACTTCGTTTAAGTTCGTTCAAGTTTTGTTAGATTCATAATTTCGTAAGCTACGCAGTGATACCACTGTTAGTATAGTTTGTAGACTTTATATTTCGCGTTCATATTTAATGCATTTATTAGTCTACATGAAATCTTTAAAAATTCATATCTTTGTCGTTATAATTCCATTTTCGGTGAATTTGACGTCTATGTGATCGTAGCAGCGAGTACAATAGTTCTATAAAATTTTATTTTTGTTTTCCTGAGTTAGTGTACTATTCTTATAATAGCTCTTATAATGCTCGGATGATTGCATGGTGCTGCTTGTTAACGTTAATCGAGTTCAGACGGTGAAGGTTTCGTTGGAGATCAAGAATATTTTGAAGATCAGTAGGATTAGCAGGGATATTTTGAGAACCAAGGTAAGTATAGCTAAGGACCTTTCTTGTTGTCCTATTCATTATACAACATAATTCATTTTGCATGTGTCCTTTGATGCCTATTTAGGGAATTCCTAGCAATTGAATAATTTTACCTTATTAACCTTGGGTTATGTGCATTGGGTAGAATGTTGCTAGCACAAATCTTTAACCATGATAATGTATGCTGAAGTAATGAATATTTGTTAACCATATAAGATGAATGTAATCCTTTGGCAAAAGTTGGGACTTTTCGTACAACTACAGGGGCTATATGGCTCTGGCTCTAGTTACTTTTGGGACCTTCTCTAGCTTGTTAGTGGTATGCGAGTTGGGTATAGGACAGCCTGTCCTTATGAGTATAGCTGTTGACGGGAGTTATACCATGTTTTTACCCCATCAAAACCAACAAGACTTTCTTTTTGGAAGGAAACCACAAAGCACATAGTGACTTAGGTACAAATAACCTGGTTACACATGTACTTATCATTATTTGGTTGCAGACATGCAGGACAAGTATTTTCAGTGTATCCTAGCTTTTGGAGACAATGTGCAAGAGATGAGCATAATGGTGGGGTCGGCCGACCCTACCTTGGTCACACTAGAGCCTTGCTGACATGCCATGATCCATGACACACTCCCAAGAATGCATTACCACCCTTGGATCACAAGTGCGTTCTACGACTCATAATCATCTCATATGGTCCCATGGACCCACATCTCCATCATCCGAAGTGATCCAGGTGACCCACTACTTCATACCCACTCTAAAAGATGTAGAAAGGGCCCACAAGGAAGGAGGATGGCCCCACCCATCATAGGGAGGTCGGCCGACCCCCTTGTGGGGCCATCCAGCCAACCTAATTTCACCAACCAACATGGCAATCCTTCTAGAAGACTGGTCTAGGCCCACTGTCATGGGAGGGGGTCGGCTGACCCCAACTTTGGGGCTAACCAAGTTGGTTGGCACTCCACCGAGTTCCTGCATGCTCCCACGTGGTGATTAATCCTAGGCATCCATCCAAGGTAGTTTCGAAGGCGGTTTGATCCAATGGTGCATGATGGAGGTCACGCGGATCGCTGACATGGTATTGGAGTAGCCCCTACTCCACCTCCCACTATAAATACCCCCCATAGGCCTTCAATTTAGAGCATGAAACATAGGAGAGAGCCACTATCTAGTATCTTTAGCTATGTTAGTAGAGGGAGAGTGAGGAGTCTCCAAGGAGGAGTCCTAGCCTGTCGGGAGTCTTCTCCAAGGTGCGCCTCAGCGGATGCGAGCTTCTTGTAAGTAATTCATCCGAGTCTTCTCTAGTATTTGATATTCTAGTTTTAGTACTTTAAGTATGCGGTCTTGTTACTGGTGTACTGTTTTACTTAGTAAATTGCTCGAGTCTCTTGCAAGGATTAGAGTAGTAAGATTAGTGTAGACATGGTGTCTAGACAACATCTTGCCAGTGTGAGCTGCTTGATGCACTGTAGGACACCTAGCGCGAGAGTGGCAGTCCTCACTAGCCGGAGAGTTTCCTATACGTGTGTTAGGCAAGTTAACATTGTGAGAGCGAGGCTGAATAGGGTAGTCGCCTCACTGAGGGAGGAGGTGGTAAACCTCGTTAACTCGACTTGTCATTTCGTCTATCGCCCCTAGTAAGGGAAGAGGTGGTAAACCTCGATATACTTAGAATACCATGACCAGATATCTTTGCTAGCTAGACCTCTCTATCCTATTATCCTAGACCCATTGTTTCATCGCTAGACGACCTTGAGTCTAGTTAATTCACTTCATGTTCCCCGTGGAAATCACGATACCTGGAATACTCCTGATGAAGGCTACATTGACTACAGTACGCTTGTGGTACATCCATTTGCCACTTCTGGTGTCAACAAGCTCTCTGGCGTTGTTGCCGGGGAACGGTAGCTGTTTTAACTAGGATAAAAATCGTTAATTATATTTGTTTGAATAAAACCTTATACACATTCAATGGATCAACAACTCTTTTTGGTTACGTGGCTCCATCAGGCGTTCAGTTGGAGCCGCCGAGTTCATCAAAAGCCATTTTGGCCTGTCACTATGAGCTTCGCTCGATCCTCATAGCGAGGTTCAGGAGAATCCCTTTTTGGGAGAAGGAGATGAGAATCCCTATATACACCTATTTGATTTCAAACAACTTTGTTCGTGCATTCACATCCAAGGAATGAGGCGAGTAACCCTTAAGTGGAATCTATTTCCGTTCTCTTTGATGGGAAAAGCCAGATGGTGGTATACTCGCTACATAGGTAGTGTAGGAGGAGGATGGGAGAACTTGCAAGCCAAGTTTTGTCTTACCTACTTCCCCATATCCCCCGTAGCTCGTCTTCGTAGAGACATCTTGAATTTCAAGCAAGAAGAGACGGAATCTCTAGGTGCGGCTTGGGCGCATCATACAGACTTAGCATCCTTTGGCCCAGATTTAGCTATAATGATCGAGCCAACCCTTATGCAACATTTTTACCTCAGACTTAGCTAAATCTCCACACAATTCCTTGATCTAGCCTCTAAAGGAGCATTCCTTCATTTACCCATTAGTGAAAGTAAGTTGTTCTTGTGACCATTCTCGAGAACACCCCTACACTGATTATCATAACGAAGCCCTCGAGGTAGATCAGTCTCCTAGGGACAAGCCTCCGACAGCTAAATTTCCTTTAGCCACATTCCAAGCTGTCGAAGCTGAACCACAAATACCACAAATAACAAAGGAGGAATAAATCCATCCTCTAAATCACTCCTTCGATTTTGAGGCTAAACTTTTAGATGATCTTGCTAGTTTTGGGAATACCATCAAGAAGAGTTCTCTTTAGAAACTTCCCAAATCATCACCTTTTTATGCCTCAAATTCTCGTAGTGGTATGAGTTCTTACAGCTAGTCCCCCACAAGTTGGCTTTAAATTAATATCATACAATGTGTGTGCCTAACTTGAGTAGGGTAGTAAGACTTGTGGTTTTGCTGGTGTGTTGCCACCAGTAGAACCCCTGCACTTGATGTTGTTTTGGTTTCCATGACTCAGGGCACACTGTACACCAAGTGTGGGGGAGTCATTTGACCCCCTCGAACACATTTGGTCATTGAAGGACATATCGAGCAAAAAGCATCATGGTAGGAACACATCATTAGAGGTAAGAATGCATAAGGAAAGAACCAAAGTGGCTAGAACCTCCAAGGTGGGGTCGGCCGACCCCACCATGGTCCCCTCAGCCCACCAGTCAACCTCCACTATGTTGAGCCATACTTCTTGACTGTTTTGGACTAACCCCTGTAGCAAGAATATCGACATCTCTATGTGTAAGTCATAAGATCATTCATGGAGACGAGTTGAGATCCTCATGGTCAAAGGTCAAGTTGTTTAGCCATGGAGAACTTCAATGCAACTGAGATGGACAAATGCTACAACTCATCATCTTTAAGGTAAGTGGACACCTTCTTAAAGTTTTCCATGATCATGAGCCTTGATAGAAGAAGTTGACATGCTAGAACTCATCTTTGCTAATGATTCAACAAGACTAAAATCTACATGTCTTAACTTTTCATTTTTATATGGTTTGTCCACTAGATTAGAATGTACACGCCAATGATAGTCTCTAGGACAAAACTAGTCCTGGGAAGCCTCCATAGGGGGGTCGGGCAACCCCCTCCTGGTGGCTAACCAAGCCCATGTTTGGCCAAACCATCTCTGACACGTGGGGGAGTACAAATCCAGAACCCATTCGCAACGAACCTCCCAAACAGGGGTCAACGACCAGGGCATAGTACCCACTTAGGTCCAAACTTGGCCAAACCACTTCTGGTCACCTAGAAAGTGTAGAACCCAAAGCTGTTCGCTCTGAGCCCTTCAATTGGGGGTCGGGCGACCCCTACTTGACATGGTACAAATATTTTGAGACTAGTGGTACGACAAGGGGAGCTTAGGGAGAAGTTTGAACTCTTGGTTCCACCAAGAGGGTGTCAGGCGACCCCTATCTGGGAGATCCAGCCAGACCCGTTTGACCTAGAGTGTTGTGCCAACACTTAGAAGTTATCCCCATTTGCAACTCTCGTGGAAACAAGGGTTGTAATCTTTGGCAATAGCTCCCTTTGACCTTTCCTTTTCTTCATCATCACATTTCTCCTCACCTTAAACCTTAGCACCTTCTAGCCTCCTTTATGTCGCCCAAGTTACCTCAAGTAGCTTCACCATGGCCCCCACTAGCTCAAATGTCATCAGTTCCTTCAGTGAGGGCCCTTTCAGTCGTGAGGGAGACCTGTTGAGAAACCAGAAGTCACCATGGAGGCCATTGTGTTCGAGGAAGTGCCCTACCATGCCTTCGATGCCCACCTTTTAAACCACAAGGGTAGTTGGCGGTAGGCTGGGACAAGGGAAGTCATTTTGTTCCCTTGTTCACCTAAGAGGAGAAGAAATAGTTGTAGAACTCCACGAGCTCACCCAAAGACCATCCAATAGAAGGGTAGTCCTCCATAATCAATGAGCCATTAAGGTGTTTCGAGGATGACTGTTGGAGACATGAAGAAGGTCCTTAGTGCGGTTTGCACGCTTTGAGACAGCAATAGGGCACTAGGATCTCTTCCCTTGACCTTTTTCCTTAGATATCTCAAACCTCTTCACGGATATGTTAAGCACATAGCTAAGTTCAATCATTATAATTGTAACTTGTGCCTATAATCCATTAAATAAAATGAGCACAATTTTATTCTGCTGGTGTGTTGCCACCAGCAGGACACCTGCACTTGATGTTTCCCATGTCTTTGCATTTCAGAATGCTCAAGAACACCCAAGTGTGGGGGGGTTGGGTGACCCCCCAGCTACATATCGGAACTTTGCTAAAATTTCCATGGCGTAGCACATGACCTGACATGTTGGCACGACGGAATTTAACCCAAAGAAGGGGGTCGGCCAACCCCCACTTTGAGGGCCAACAGGAACACAAGTTTGCAGATGTACGTGCTCAATAGAGGAGATTCAAATGGCAGCAACATGCAAACCTAAGTGGGGTCGGCCAACCCCACCTTGGACCCCTGGACCCACTAGTCAGCATCCACTCATCGTCTACATGCTTCCTGACTGGTTTGCCAATCCTAGTCCCCCTCTGTTCTTTTATTTTTACTTTTATCTTTTATTTGCTTTCCTTAGATAAAATAGAAATAAAATCAAGAAGACTTGCATCTAAAAATAAAAAGTGACATGATTTATAACATTAAAAGGGTAAAAGTGTCAAAAAGTGTAATTGTAACACCCCGGCCCATGGCTTAATAGGATTAATAGGATACTTGTACCAACAAGTTATAATTTCTTTTCTGGAAGCTCATCACTAAAGAACTCCGAGGTTAAGTTTGCTTGGCCTGGAGCAATTTAGCGATAGGTGAGCGACCGGAAAGTCTTCCTGGGTGTGCACGAGTGAGGACAAAATACGCAGAAAAGACTAGTGTTGGTCTGTGAGGGCAGTCTATATCCTAGATAAGCAGCCGGATGTAAGCAGGCCCGGCCTCGAGGAGGCGGGACGTTACAAATGGTATCGGAGCCGACCCTTGCAGTTTCACGGGCGCGTGTGTCAGTTGCGCAGGCATGGTGTGCATGGCTGGTGTAGATCGGGAGTGATCGCACAGTATGACACATGCGCTAGCACTAGGCACACGAACGTCGCCAAGAGAGGATGTTCCTGGCGTAGGGTTGACCAACGAGGACGTCGGTCTCCTAAGGGGGTGAGTATGTAACACCCTGTCCTAGGGCTTAATAGGATTAATAGAATACTCATACCAACAAGTTGTAATTTCTTTTCCGAAAGCTCATCACTAAAGAACTCTGAGGTTAAGCGTGCTTGGCATGATGGGTGATTGACCAAAAAGTATTCCGGGTGTGCACGAGTGATGACAAAATACGCAAAAAAGACTAGTGTTGGTCTATGAGGGCAGTCTATATCCTAGACAAGCGGCCGGATGTAAGCGGGCCCTGCCTCAAGGAGGCGGGATGTACAGTAATTCTTGCATATATGCTTATACCTGTGGGTCACATATCTTGATAGGAATATCATATTGACTTGGTTGTTGACAAATGTGATATAGTTCTTAGCTCATGATTCATACCCTTTCTATTCAAAGTGCTTAGAGATTTATTTTTGAAAATGTCATAAAACCATAGTGTCACTTACTCCTCAATAGTAAGAAAATTCCTACCAAAGCCATATATGTTCATACCATGTTTAAAAGCCCTTCTATATAAGCTACTTGTACTTGTGTTGAGTTTGGTCAAATCATGTTGACCCTAGTTGAGAATTATGTCATAGTCCCAAGATCAAGATCACATGCACATGCTACTTCTACATTGGAAGTACACATAAACATGCACCCATCCATCCACTAAAAATATGCCAACTCTTATCCTGAGAGTTGCGCACCCTTCCTACCAAATAAAAGTGCCGACTCTTATCCTGAGAGCCGCGCATTCCCTATGCAAAATTTATTCCCTGCATTCGCCATCATGACATCTCTCCATTCAAAAGTTCTTCATATGCCAATAAAGCATATGGCTATACTAAAAAAATGCCAAGGGGCATGAGAGATGCAAACGGGAAAAATTCTACCGTTCAAAAAAATGGATATATAATCGTATAGCCCATATCATTCCAAAAGTTCATTCCATCCAATAAAATAGATTCATGATGCATGGAGTGCCCAAAAATACTTAGAATTAGGATTCCATTCGATCAGTCTCCACACACTTGCACATCTTGATCTAAGATTATGAAATTCTTCTCCTTGAATCCTTGTTTTTACTTTACAATAGATGCAATGCAAGTATGCTGTCTTGTTTATCCCTACCTGAGCCCCACATAAGCCTGATAGATGTAGAATGAAACAAAAGAAGGCAATCTCATGCTATGCCTTGGTGAGGAATCATATACTTACTGAGTGGCTTGAGAGTACTATTTGAGGAGTAAGAATGAACTGTGTGCTTTCTTTTAAAACCATTGTCAAAAACTCTAGGTACTAAGGATATGAAAATGGGGAGATGACTTTGCTTTGAGAACTGTTCCATTTTTTCAACATCTGTAGGATATATGCTAGACAATACAACATAACCCACTTGTATGAGATATGTCTTGAGTAAAGCTTTGTGTTTGCTAATATCTTAAAGATGTCATAATCATATATTATCTTTATCTCTCTAACCTTTGCTCAAGGACGAGCAAAGACTTAAGTGTGGGGGATCCTGTTGATGGGAGTTATACCATGTTTTTACCCCATCAAAACCATCAACAAGGCTTTCTTTTTAGAAGGAAATCAGAAAACACATAGTGACTTAAGTACAAATAACTTGGTTCCACATGTACTTTTCATTATTTGGTTGAAGACATGCACAACATGTATTTTTCAGTGTATCCTAGCTTTTGGAGACAATGTGCAAGAGATGGGCACAATGGTGGGGTCGGCTGACCCTGCCTTGGTCACAGCAGAGCCTTGCTGACATGCCATTATCCATGACGTACTCCTAAAAGTCCATTACCACCCTTGGATCACAAGTGTGTTCTACGGCTCATAATCAGCTCACATGGACCATGGACTCACATCTCCATAATCCGAAGTGATCTAGGGGTCCCACCACTTCATACCCACTCTAAAGGATGTAGAGAAGGCCCACAAGGAAGGGGATGGCCCCACCCATCATAGGGGGTCGGCAGACCCCCTTTTGGGCTATCCAGCCAGCCTGATTTCACCAACCAACATGGCAATTCTTCTAGAAGACTGGTCTAGGCCCACCTGTCATGGGAGGGGGTCGGCCGACCCCCAATTTGGGGCTAACCAAGTCGGTTGGCACTCCACCGACTTCTTGCATGCTCCCATGTGGTGATTAATCCTAGGCGTCCATCCAAGGCAGTTCCAAAGGCAGTTTGATCCAACTGTGCATGATGGAGGCCACATGGATCGCTGATGTGGCATTGGAGTAGCCCCTACTCCACCTCCCACTATAAATACCCCCATAGGCCTTCACTTTAGAGCATGAAACATAGGAGAGAGCCACTATCTAGTATCTTTAGCTATGTTAGTAGAGGGAGAGTGAGGAGTCTCCAAGGAGGAGTCTCGACCTGTCAGGAGTCTTCTCCAAGGTGCGCCTCAGCGAATGCGAGCTTCTTGTAAGTAATGTATCCGAGTCTTTTCTAGTATTTGATATTCTGGTTTAAGTACTTTAAGTATACGGTCTTGTTACTGGTGCACTATTTTACTTAGTAAATTGCTCGAGTCTCTTGTAAGGATTAGAGTAGTAAGATTAGTGTGGATATGGTGTCTAGACGACATCTTGCTAGTGTGAGCTGCTTGTTGCACTGTAGGACACCTAGCGCGAGAGTGACAGTCCTCGCTAGGTGGAGAGTTCCCTATATGTGTTTTAGGCAAGTTAACATCGTGAGAACGGGGCTGAATAGGGTAGTCGCCTTGGTGAGGGAGGAGGTGGTAAACCTCGTTAATTCGACTTGTCATTTCGTCTATCGTCCTAGTAAGGGAAGAGGTGGTAAACCTCGGTATACTTAGAATACCATGACAAGATATCTTTGCTAACTAGACCTCTCTATCCTATTATCCTAGACCCTTTGTTTCATCGCTGGACGACCTTGAGTCTAGTTAGTTCACTTCACCTTCCCCGTGGAAATCACGATACCTAGAATATTCCCGATGAAGGCTACATTGACTACCATACGCTTGCGGTATATCCATTTGCCACTTCTGGTGTCAACAATAGCAGGGAAGGAATATGGCATATTGGAAGGGGGTTGCTACATCCAATGTTTACACGTTCCTAGTTGGTTAAGAGGAACCTATGAGTGGCTTTATATGGTTTTCGTTGTTTTGGGAGTCATGATCCTAGACATTTGAAAATTATGACTTGTAGTAAAAGTGTACACCTATGCGTAGAGTTTAAATCGATATATCATCTGTGCCCATGGTTATGGGTGGCCAGGAAAACTAAGGGATCTGTTATATTTATTTAAAGGTTTATGTGCAATTCATTATTCAGCTATATCTTGTGATCATGTGGTTATAGGGATGATTCTACCTTATTGATGCTAATTGCTAAACTTGTTGTATAGCTAAAAGCTAAATGAAGTTAACCATGTCAGCTATTTGTGCCTCATGAATCCTTGGTTATACTTATTGAGTACGGTTGTGTATTTACGCTTGCTTTACTTTTAATTTTGGAAAATCCCAGATGGGTAACAGATCAAGGCTGGAATAAGGACTACCGTAATGAGTATTAGGCTTGATGTTCACCAGTCGACTTCGTCCCTGTGGTTGAAGCTTTCGCGAGAGTGCTACTGATTTTATATTTATCAGACTTTTATCTATTTGATAATGTAATGAATATCTATTCGCTATGTAATAAACATTGAGATGGTATTGTTTATTGATTTGTCGACTTATGTGTGTGACTTTTGAGGACGCACATAAGGCTTTTATATATCCTACTTTGTCCTTAAAATTAGGGTGTGACAAGTTGGTATCAGCTCCTTGTTGACTGTAGGATGCAAGCCTAATTAGAATGGTTGTTTTGAAAGCTTAGGTTTTGTTGAGAAGTCGTTGATCTTAAAACCTTGTTATCTTCTCCTATATGATATGCTCCTTTCCTTGACATTCACCTTCTCCTTGTTGCTTTAAACCGTTGACCTTTATATTCACTCATTGGTTTGAAAATCTTTTAGAACTATTGCTTACCTCCTTCTTGCAAATACATGAAGATGAAGTCTTAGACTTTGAAACCTTGGTCTAAAAAGAATGATAGTAAGGCAAGTGGAGTCATTGCTTGCTTGTGTACTTTAAAGTGTTTTGATGCATTGTCATCATGGTTTTGCCTGATTTGGAGTTTTGTAATGATTGCAAAATGACTTTGTGTAGCCCAAAATTTCATTTAGTCATAGGCTTAGGGTTTAAAGTTAATGAATAGATAGTTTGGGTTGGTTTTACCATGTCTCTATGCTTGCTGTTTTCTGGAGCAGTCTATGATTTTTCTGCTATATCTCTAAATCGGTTTGTGCAATGGACATAAAAAATTTACTGGGATCAACTAGACTTATTTATCTGACAAAATCCACAAGAATCATGTCCATATCTTCTCTGAGCTGGGACTAATGTCTGTCACAATCTGATATTCTATGCTGTCTAGAAAGTGCTAAATAGTTTCTGTTGTCAATTAATTTTGATGAACAAATGTTAGAATATGGTTATGTGAACTAAACAATAGATGTAGATAATTTCATAAGCTTTCCAACCATGTATAGAACATCTCTTTTTGATCCATGGATCTCAAGATATGACTGATTTTCTATACTGCTGAAATTGAAGCTCGTCCAAAAATTTTTAGATTTGCAATCCTTATTTTTATATAAGTAATTTGTATCCTGAATCTCTCTAAGCTTTGATTTTTGTGTTGGAGTACAGATGGCTGCTTGTTGAGGTAGAGGCAGGGGTAGGAGAGGCCGTGGTCCCATAACTCCAGAGGACCTGATGGAGCAACAGTTTCAAATGATGCAAGCTATGACACAATTCGTGCAAACCATGCAAGCTGGAGGGCTACCGCATGGACAACCACCAAGGGACAAACACAAGGAGTTCATGCAGGGTCACCCTCCGGTGTTTTCTCACGTTATTGATCCTATGGAGGCTGATGATTGGCTTCGTGCTGTGGAAAAGCAACTGGAACTTGCGCAGTGTAATGACCAAAAGAAAGTGTTGTATGCTTCTGGGTAACTTCAGGGGGCTGTTCAAGTGCATGGTGGGAGTCGTATCAAATTGCTCGTCCCAACAATGCACTATTCTTACTGGGAGAAGTTCAAAGAAGATTTCATAGCGCGCCACGTCCTTGAGGGTTTAAAAGAGCAGAAGGCAGAAGAGTTCAAGAATCTCGGGATGGTCAATATATCTGCGAGTGAATATCATGCTCAGTTTGAAAATCTAGAACGTTATGCTCCTAACGAGGTCAAAATGGACGGAATGTGATAAATGATGTCACTTCCTTAATGGGATCTACTATGACATCAGGCTGCAGTTGAAGGGTAACAAATATGATACATTTGAAGAGTTGGTGAATAGTGCTATTGCGCTAGACAATGAGCGCCTGACACAGGACAAAAAGAGGAAGTGGAATAGTGGACAAGGCTCTAGAAGCAATACTCGTTTTTGTTCTAACTCTCATCAAGGCTTTCAACAGAGGCACCAAGGACCAATTAGTCAGGGTAATCAGTTCCAGCAGACACAAAGGTCAGGGGATTCCAATGCCACTCCGATGAAGACTAGTGCTCCTAGCACACCACGTAGGTGTTTCCATTGTGGGAAAGAGGGGCACATATCTTATCACTGTCCAAAGAAGTCAAATTATCAAACCCCTCAGAGACAAAATAGCTAACAGAAGCCATCTCTCAACACTGGAAGAGTGAACCGGCAGAATAGTTACCAGAAGCCATCACTCAACACTGGAAGAGTGAACCATGTGTCCACTGATACAGTTCAGGGAGCACCAGAAGTTATGTTGGGTATGTTCAACATCAACTCAATCTCTGCTACTGTTCTTTTTTATTCTGGAGCTTCACATACTTTTATCTCTCAAGCCTTTGTTAGAAACCATAGCATACCATTAGTTGAATGAAACATCAGATGATAATGAACTCACCAGGACGAACTATACCAGCTTCTTATTGTTGCCCCTCTGCAAGTCTCTCTTTAAGGGGGGTAGATTTTAAAGTTAATCCTATTGTGCTGAGGAGCTCTAGTATTGATTTCATTCTTGGAATGGATTGGATGAAAGAGCACCAAGTAGTAATTCAGTGCAAGGAAAAAGTGGTAGTCCTGACAACAACTAAGGGAGACAGAATTAGTGTTGATATAGTAGTGCAAGCTCCACCAACGGCCATAGTGAATCAGTTGCATGATGCTCCAGGATGTGTCACGGGTAAGTTTTTAGATGTTTTTCTAAGTGACTTGCCAGGTATGCCGCCTTGTCTGCAGTTTATGAAGGAAGCACGAGCCCAATCTCGAGGAGGAGATTCTTTTAAGAGGGTAGAGTTGTCATGCCCTAAAATTTGCATTATTTTTAAATAGTTAAATTTGATTTTTTTTATATGCAATTGTGTGTGCATTTTAATATAGGAAGGTAATATTTTTTGTTAAATTAAAATTTATCTTGAGGTTAAAAACATGCTGATGCACACAGGCTGCTGCACTATATTTATTGTGATGTGTGGTTTTGTTCAAAAGTGAAATGGATTTCAAAAACCAATTGAAAATTGATTTGGAAAATCAGTGTATAAAATGAAAAGGGATTTCTTTTCTTCTTTTTCCCCTTCCTGGACTTGGGCCTGCTGGCCTTTTCCTACTCGCCACGCTCCTCACCTTCTTGGGCTGAAATGGCTGGCTCAGATTTGTAGCGCTGCAGCCTTCTTTCTCTGTTTGGCCGACAAACAGGGCCCGCGTCCCTTCTCCTTCCTGAAGCCGAAATGGCACCGCCGAGCATCATTTTGAGTGCCTCCCGTGCGCCTGTTGCTATCCACGCCGGGTTGCCCATAAAGGCTGCCGCATCCCCACCATGTCTTTTTTCCATCTTCGCGAGATGACACCCGCAAATCAAGCAAGCAGCCGCCGTATCACAGTATCACAGGCCGCCACCATCCGCCATCCTCAGCCGTATGCTGTCCTCGGTTCATCTACGATTCTATCTTCCATGTTGGTGAGCATGCCTTGTCCTCCTCTGTCGATTGATTCTTGTATCGCTTCGAATGGTGCACCACGTCGCCAAATCTAAGTCCGCCGGCAAGGAGCTCGTAATCGATGATGGCCATCACCGAGCGCCATGCCTTGCTTGCTTGCTTTGAATGACATCAATCCTAGCTTTCGTGACATCATCATGACGTCATCTGGTGATTTATGGCCGTTTTTCTATAGAAAAATAATTCCAGGAATACAATGAAATATGTCCAGCCATGGCGCATGAACAGTTTACGCTTTCAACCTTGGAAAGCGTAATTCTTTCCAGAAAAACGTTTTCGGTAAATTACAGTTTTGCTACTGCTTTCAAATGTTTGTAAAATGCTATTTTCAACTCCGCTTAAGTCTGTTCAAGTTTTGTTAGATTTATAATTTTGTAAGCTACGCAGTGTTACCACTATTAGTATAGTTTGTAGACTTTATATTTCGCGTTCATATTTAATGCATTTATTAGTCTACAAGAAATCTTTAAAAATTCATACCTTCGCCGTTATAATTCCATTTTCGGTGAATTTGACGTCTGTGTGATCGTAGCAGCGAGTAGAATAGTTTTATAAACTTTTTATTCTATTTTCCTGAGTTGGTGTATTGTTCTTATAATAGCTCTTTGTTTGCTTTGTATGTATGCTCGGATGATTGCATGGTGCTGCTTGTTAATGTTAATCGAGTTCAGACGGTGAGGGTTTCGTTGGAGATCAAGGATATTTTGAAGATCAGCAGGATCAACAGGGATATTTTGAGAACCAAGGCAAGTATAGCTAAGGATCTTCCTTGTTGTCCTATTCATTATACAACATAATTCATTTTGCATGTGTCCTTTGATGCCTATTTAGGGAATTCCTAGCAATTGAATACTTTTACCTTGTTAACCTTGGGTTATGTGCATTGGGTAGAATGTTGCTAGCACAAATCTTTAACCATGATAATGTATGCTGAAGTAATGAATATTTGTTAACCATATAAGATGAATGTAATCCTTTGGCAAAAGTTGGAACTTTTCGTACAACTGCGGGGGCTATATGGCTCTGGCTCTAGTTGCTTTTGGGACCTTCTCTAGCTTGTTAGTGGTATGCGAGTTGGGTGTAGGACAGCCTCTGTCCTTATGAGTATAGCCGGGAAGGAATATGCCATATTAGAAGGGGGTTCCTACATGCGATGTTTACGCGTCCCTAGTTGGTTAGAGGAACCTATGAGTGGCTTCATATGGTTTTTATTGTTTTAGGAGTCATGATCCTGGACATTTGAAAATTATGACTTGTAGTAAAAGTGTACACCTCTGCGTAGAGTTTAAACCGATATATCGTCTATGCCCATGGTTACATGTGGCCTGGAAAACTGAGAGAATCTATTATATTCATTTAATGGTTTATGTGCAATTCATTTATTCAGCTATATCTTGTGATCATGTGGTTATGGGGATGACTCTACTTTGTTGATGCTAATTGCTAAACTTGTTATATAACTAAAAGCTAAATGTAGTTAACCATGTCAGCTATTTGTGCCTCATGAACCCTTGGTTATAATTATTGAGTACCGTTGTGTACTTACGCTTGCTTTACTTTTAATTTTAGAAAATCCCAGATGGGTAACAAATCAAGGCTAGAATAAGGACTACCGTAATGAGTATTAGGCTTGATGTTCACCAATCGACTTCGTCCCTGTGGTTGAAGCTTTCACGAGAATGCTAGTAATTTTATATTTATCAGACTTTTATATATGAGACAATATAATGAATATCTATTTGCTATGTAATAAACATTGAAATGGTATTGTTTATCAATTTGTCAACTTATGTGTGTGACTTCTGGGGGTGCACATAAGGCTTTTATATATCCTATTTTTTCCTTAAAATTGGGGTGTGACAACATTTGCATGTTGAGATAGTTAGTGGAGTTTAACTTTATAGGATTATAAGATAAGTTTAAATATTTAGAAAACAATATCTTATATCATTATTAACAATTTAATTTAAACACTATACAGTTTATAGTACAATCCTACTACATATATAAACTTTTTGATACAACAAATTCAACTATGTGTTTTATAAAACAATACTACTACAAATTCATTAATATAACAAGTAATAGTGCAAGATGAAATGACTATTTGAGTCATCGTAAAAGCAATGGGGTAACCTTCGACATAGAATAAAACAAAATAATTTTTTGAATAAAAGATATATATAAGACACATAGACAAAAATTTAAAACCTTAAATATAGATTTATTATGGCATAGAAAGTGATGCAACCATGAGCTTATATGAGTTAAGCTTAGGGTCCAAGTATTCAACTAAATACATATGTCATGCTTGGAAATAAGATAAATTCGGAACGTTCTCACAGTCATACGATCAATTTAGTAGACTCTAATCAATATTGGTAATAATAGTCATTAGATGTATTCTATTTTCTAAACAATTACAAACCTTAACAATTGCATAAAACAATATAAATAATCCATAAAACATTTAAATTATCGACCATAAACAAGATATATAACCTAACTTTTGACCTACTATTATTTTAAATCATCTATATAAGCCCTCGTATAATTACCTATTTGCTGTTTTGATAGATAATCTACATAACACCTTAATTTTTTGAATTAAATTACTACATGCCATCATAAAACAACTAAAATATCCCCTCAAATCTACATGTAAATCATCAAAATCTGAATAATCATAAAACATATATATTTTGATATCCACTTTTAGTAATATTAGTATATCAAAATTTGCTAAAATAAACTTTCATGTTGTACCATTATGCAAATCATGTATACATGCACGCATGATGTGTAAATATATATGTAATATTTTAGCATTCATGAAAAATATTTTCTTAATGATAGACAAGGTAATGATGGTAAAAAATTATTTAGCATTATACTAATAACCATGAAATATATTTACACAAGTCTTCACTTTAGATATATTTACACATTTAAAAAAAGAATGTTTGATGGCGTGGTCTCGAAAAAGAGTGTTTGACATATATCTATTGATTGCTAGTGTAACCATTTGCACATATTTCTTGACAAGAAAATTCAATTATATCTTAGGGAGTGATTAAATATCTTTGTGGCCTATGTAGAGTAAACCATTATTATCATATTATAAACTGCCTCTCTCGCGTGAAGCTACAATGGGATAGCGACGTGCCCGTCGTCTACGGAGGACTCCGGTGATCTCAAGAAGGACGTGATCAAATCTAAGTATAGTTATAGGTTTATTTGTACATAGGTGGTGTGTGTAGTGTGCGTGTGTTGAGTGGGCGTGCATGTATACAAATAGATACTACAGCTGTACCCAGATGAGAGGCGTCAAATAAAAAGATCGCACTCTTCAACCTCTACCACTGATCTTGCGCAATGTGATGCGAGTCTTAAATGATTGTTTTTGTCATCGTACTACTTAAGTGTGCCTTTTGTGATATAAAATCCTTATTTTTAAAAAAAGCACAAAAGGATAGAATAAGGAAAACAATTTCAACTTAGCTTGAGGATAATAAAATGATGGCAAACTATTAGTTAGTATGACAAAATTTGAGTAAAAATTTATTTGCTTGACATCATAATATAATAGCTACAACAAGAGACACCATAATTAGAGTTTAGGTTTCAGCTTGTAACAAGTGCAACGCTCGGCCCATAAATTGACAAGAAATTGGGCCAACTGAAGGGCCCAACGAAGGTGCCACATTGCCACCGTCGCAACAAGTCGCGCATAGCGGGCCTGAGAGGCCGCACACGTGGGAGAGGAGGGAGAGGGCGCCGCCTCCGCCGCCGTCTATGGAGATCGCCACATCATCTATATAAATTAGGAAAATAGAGATAAATAAAATAGGAAGCAACAAATTCGTAGGATCGCAGGTTGCTTACGGGTCAAGTCCTGCAAGCACTACAATATACTCGTTTCAATTAAGAAAGGAATAAGGGAAACCCTTTACCCAACTCTTGGCTCTTGGATATCTTTCATCCCTCCCCAACCCTAGCAGCCGCCGCCCCCAGCACCTGCACTAGTGCCGCAGCCTGCGCGCGCCCTAGCGACACCGCGCCATTGCCCCCTCCGCTGCCGCTCCTGCTGCCACGTGTCATCGGGGATTAGACCCCTTATACCTGGTATCCGAAGACTGCGACCACCATGAATGCCGACATCAATGAGATTTGCAAGGACATCAAAGCCGCACTTGTAAGTTTCAAGGACAAATTCCTATCTCCGCTATAGCAACAGAACACCAATCAGATCAAGGTTGTCAACCACATCACCATGCTGGATCAACACCTGAAGACCAAGGAGGTTGAGCTAGCATGCATCGCCGACAACGTCATCACCAACGACACCCACTAGTTACCTGATGATGCACCCCAATGGCGAAGCATCTCCTAGCGGCCATGACCACGCCATCGACAACAACGTCGACGATCGCGACTACACCTAGGGCAACGCTACTGCCCATGGCCACGATGAGGCGCCTACTCAAGCAAAGCACCGCATAACGACCACGAACACACCAGCAATAGCGATGCAACACGCTGACAAGTTGTCGGGCGCCATTGCCCTCTACAATATCCTCGAGCTACAACGCGCCAGCAACGACGTCTTCATCAAGCTAGGCAATGACGACAGCGATAGCAGTAGGCTGTAGCACGGTGTCACCACCCACATCTATCACCTGTTCAACGACGAATTCGACAAACTGGACTGGCGGATCACGGCCGAGGAGGCCAGCTGGACACAACCCCGCGTCAACTGCGACAACATCAATAATGCCGCAAACACCGAGCATGTCCATGGCGTCACCACCACCAATGCCCACCAGGTGTTTGATGAAAACGCCCAACTGGGCCAGCGCCACACAGCTAAGGAGGTCGAGCGAACATGCATCGCCATCGGCAACAACATCACCACCGGCTTATAGCAAACAATAGGCACATCCACCACAACCCCCATGGTGCCACCATCATCGCAAACCCTACTCTGAAAGCATAGCTGATCTACGACGACGACAGCATGCCGTCACACAACGTCCACGACAATGACGTAGCCTTGAAACTACACTTACTTCATGTTTAGCTACATCAACATCAACTACAACAAGCACCACAACAACACCAACATATCCGACACCGTCAACGGGAACGACAATAGTGCACTTACGAGCACCCTGCAAGGACGCAGGACGGTGTATGCCACCGCGGTGATCTTCTTCAACAACTTAGGCTGCAAGCTCGTCTACATCAATGACGCCTACACCATGACCATTGGTAATGACACGCCCCCAAATAATACCACATCTATGGCTACATCGACAATCTGCTCTACGATCAGGAGGCTACACCAGCTCACATAAGCAACAATCACGCCTACAGCTACAATGACAACCTCCTCTATGGCCTAGAGTTTGCAGCAACACACATGCCATGGCAACCTCGCCAACATCCGTCCAGGCACCCCTACACTTCAAATTGGCGTCATCAACGACAACACCAGCAAACAAGGAACAATACCCACCATCATACTTATCATCAACGACATCAACCACCACCCCCACAGCTACCACTACTTCGCGGCCCACTACATCAACAACCTCGGCGCCACACAGCTCCACATCGACCTCAACAACTCCATTAGCGATTGCATGACTTAACACTTGGTGGCCATCTCATCAAGAGCTCTCCAACTCATCACTATCATCGACCACCTCCAATTTCGTCGCGAGGACGCTCCAATCGGAGAAGGGCGGAGTGTTGTAACAAGTGCAACGTGCGGCCCACAAATTGGCAAGTAATTGGGCCAATTGAAGGGCCCAACGAAGGAGCCACGTCGCCACTATCACAACAAATCGTGCCTCGCGGGCCTAAGAGGCCGCGCACGCGGGAGACAAAGGCGCGGGCGTCGCCGTCGTCTACGGAGATCACCACGTCATCTAAATAAATTAGAAAAATAGAGATAAATAAAATAGGAAGCAGCAGATCCGTAGGATCGCGGGTTGCTTAGGGGTCAAGTCCCGCAAGGACTATAAATATAAACCCCCATGTACTCGTTTCAATCAAGAAAGGAATAGAGGAAACCCTTTACCCAACTCTCGGATCTCTCACTCTCTCATCCCTCTCCAGTCCTAGCCGCCGCTGCCCCCAGCACCTGCGCGTGCCCTACCGCCGCCGCGCCAATCCCCAACACACACAGACACAACCCCCCCCCCCTCCCATCGCCGCTGCTCCTGCTGCCACGTGTGATCAGGGATTAGACTCCTTATAGAACTAAATGCATATTGAACATTGTGCTAAAGGAAAAACAATGATGTGATACAAATAAAAACATGTAGATTGGTTGTTAAGTCTGTTACGATGGTATAAAAGACCGCAAAGTATCTATTGTTTGACACTTTTCCTATCTGTTGGTTCCTATCTGTTGGTCGCCTGGATTCTGTCGTCTGTCCAGGTGACACGCGGCGCATGCGTGGTTGAGCGGAGCAATGCGCGTTCACGGGCATCCCCAGCAACGCACGCGTGTCTGTCGGGTTGAAGTTGTATCGGGTTCACGTTCTAACCAAACCCGCTACTGCTTCCGACAGCCAACAGGCACCCGCTGATCCCAATCCGGACACAACACTGGACATGAAAGGGGGAGGGGGCGATTTCTCTGGCGTTGTCTATGGCGGAGGTGGCGATTGCTCTGGCGATTTCGGTGCTCCTCTCCGTCGAGGCCGCCGGAGTCTCTCCCTCGCCGATTTGGAGGCCCGCCGGAGGTGTTCCTCATCGACGTTGTCGGGTACTCCATCATGGCTTCCTCTCCCTCGATTTTGAGCTCGTTTGTTTAGAGGTTTTCCTCCAGATCTGGCAAGTTTACCTGTATTTTTTGAAGATTGGGCGGGGGATTTGTCTTTGTGATGTATGATTTGGTCGAAATGGGGGATCCGCTGCTTGGGATGCTGTCGGTTCCTTGATGTTTCAGGCTTTCGGGAGGGGAAACGGAAGAGGGGTTGAGGACGTTGTAGCAGTGGGTATGGTATTCCTGATGCCGGCCTCTATCCCGTGTTGTCATGCATGCATCTCTTGGCAGCCGTGGATGTGGTGTTCATTTCTTCGCGGACGAGCGCTTGGTGGCGTCATTACTTCTGTTCATGTACTTGGCTGGCCGTGAGAGTGTGGTGATCTGCAGTGTTGTGCATGTGCTTGGTTGGCCATGACTATTTTTGACAGTGATTTGTGTGGATGTGGCCGCCGACGCCACAGAGAGATTCAGCATGTATTTTTTTTGCGTGGCTTTTTGTTTCTATTTTTAGTGCTTTCGGTACATCTCGTGTGCAGTTTATGGTGGGTGTAGTTCATCCTCTGTCCTTCCTGTATTCTGAATCTGGTTGGGGGTTTGATTGTTGATTAATGCTATGGAGGTGTTTGAAGGTTAAATGGTTAGGCAGATGTGATGCCATGCCAGCTTTGTTGTTTCAGGTGTTGGGGGTGCTTGACAACTCAAAACTGTTAGTTGAGTTCAGTGATAGCATTCCCTATTTATTGCAGGAGACTATTCAGTCAGCTTCTAGCTTTGCTTCTCATTTTCTTTAGTTTGTGAACCTTTATATATGACTTTCTTCAGTTTATAAACCTGTATATATCACTTTCTTCATTTGATAAGGCTGCCAGATGGAGCGGAGGAGAGCATTTTTTTTGCGCCCCACGTCCTCTTTGCTGTAGAAACCGCCAAATTCAGTTGGCTATTTTTAGTTCTTGAGCGGTCCTTCCTGAATCAATCCTTTCTGTCTGCTCCTATGAATAGTCACTGACTGTAAGGTTAGATGTTGTCTGCTAGTATGTTTCTGTCATTAGAACACTAATACAGTTGCAGTTCATATTTAACACTAATACAATTGCAGTTCATATTTAACACTAATACAATCCTTTATTGTGCCTGTTTGTGTATGTGTATGCTGCCTGGATGTCTTGGATGCTCTTGTAAACTGCATTTCAGTTATGTGCTTGTATGCTACAGATGCTACTTGTAAATTGCATTATCTCTTAACTCTTGCTCTACTTCTTTTAGAGGTCTTCTATAGCATCGGCAGTGGAGGTACTTCATCCAAATAGAGCAAGGTAATCCATACCTTGTATACTTCTAGTACTAGTTTTGCGGGCTCTTTTGATTGTAGGTCGAAGTGGATAAAGCTATTCCTTGATGGATAAGTATTGTGTTGGCTGTGGGGCTGCTGCAGTACGCAGCACATGTTTCTCTGTGTGTCAAGGACAGCATCTTTGACTGTAGGACAACAGTTAGCATCTGCTTTTAGGACAGCATCTAGGACAGCATCTAGGACATCTAGGACAGCATCTTAGTGTCAGCTTAGACTAGCATCTTAGACTAGCATCTTGGCATATGCCTGGCCGCCTAGCAGCCCTATAAATATGTATCCCCAACCCCTAAGGTTGGCATCGCATTGTGTGAGAAATAAACCCAGAAAAATTGCCCCAACTCCGAGTTCTCCAAGTGTGATCCTCTCGATGAGAGTAAGGATCCTGCTCACACCTAGAGCAAGGATCCAGAGACTAACAAGTGGTACCGGAGCCGTACTATCCTATAGCCTGAGCATTTCCTGCGCAATCCCTTCTCCAGTCGAGCTCCCTGCCTCGCAGCAGCCCTAGCAGCCAGCAGCAGCTGTTTTGGCAGCCTCTGCCCCTCGTGCAGCAGCGCGCCATGACCACAGGAGGGCAGTCTCAACACTCGGCCGCTTCCAGCGCGCGGCGTCGGCAGGAGGCCGACCTCGCCGCGGCAGAGGAGCGCAGGCGAGCAGCGGCAGCAACCGCTGCAGCAGCAGCGAGGGCGTCGAGGCTGGCCCAAGCGGAGCTGGCAGCAGCCAGAGCGGAGGTGGAGGCAGCAGCAGCTGCGGATGCAGCGCGTGCAGCCGCAGAGGAGGTTGAGGACCTGCGTGGCAGTCACAGCAGCTCCATCTCTGATGATGACAGCGCCGACCCGGACCTTGAGCAGCTGGAGAGGGAGGCAGGGCGAGGGCGAGCGGCGCAGTGGGCAGCTACGCACGCCCACGAGCCCGGCGACGCTCCTGGAGGAGGCGCGCACGGCGACGGCGGCGCTCCGAGTGCAGGGAACCGCGACCCCAACCACGCGGCCCGCGAAGAACGGGCACTGGAGGCCATACGTCTGCGGGAGGCTGCTGCGCGGCTGGACGCCGAACTGGACCGCGAGCAGGACTTCCCCGAGCGGGACGAGCGTGCTGCACGCCGAGCCAACACTTGGCTCGAGCGCCAGGAGCAACGCGCACACGGCCGTGTCGGAAACGAGGGCAACCAGCACGGCGGTGGACGGGTCGAGGAAGAGCACGACCATCGTAGGCAGCGTGGCTCTCTCTCCCCGGACTGGTACCGTGGCTACCACGGGTACCAGGCTGTTGCCAGGGACGCTGGCCCCGGTGGTGGGTGGCCTACCCTCACAAAGACCAACTATGTTGAGTGGGCTGCGGTGATGAAGGTGAGACTTCAAGTGCTGCACATGTGGGAGGCAGTCCGGTACGACGACGTCGACTACGACCAGGATCGACGGGCACTGAATGCCCTCATCGCTGCAGTCCCGTCCGAGATGCAGTTCTCGCTTACCAGCAAGCGGACTGCCAAGGAGGCTTGGGACGCCATTGCTGCAGCACGCATCGGCAGCGACCGCGCCCGCATGTCCACATTGCAGGCACTTCGCAAGGAGTGGGAGAACCTGGCCTTCAAGCCAGGTGAGGACGTCGATGATTTTGCTCTCCGTCTCAACACTGTTGCAGAAGTTGGTGCAGTTTGGCGACGACACCTACAGTGAGGAGAGAGCTGTCGAGAAGCTCTTCCGCTGCATCCCGAGAAGTACAGGCAGATGGCTCGCTCAATCGAGTCCCTGCTGGACCTCTCCACAATGTCGATCGAAGAGGCGATAGGTCGCCTCAAGGTCATCGACGATGATGAGCCACAACCCTTCTCGGGGCCTGCCACCGTTGGTGGGAAGCTCCTTCTCACCCGGGAGCAGTGGGCTGCCGGCCAAGGTGACAAGAAGAAGGGGTAGCCTTCTTCCGCAACAGCCGGCCGCAAGCGTGGCAAGCGCGGCAAGCCACGCAAAGGCGCCCAGGCCGGGGCGAAAGGGCGTGCCGAGGGCGGCGCCCGCGGAGGTGCCCAGGGCGGTATCGCCGAGAAGCCCAAGCCGACACAAGATGACGCCTGCCATAACTGTGGCCGTGCTGGCCATTGGGCCAGGGACTGCAGACAGCCACGACGCGCCCAGGCCCACGTCGCGCGGGCAGAGGAGGAGCAACAAGCTCTGTTCATGGCACATGCGAGCACCGAGCTACCTCCAGCAGCACCGGCTGCAGCGGCTCTTCTCCACCTCGACGAGCCCAAGGCACATGCCCTCCTCAGCAGCGGGTCCGGCAGCGGCAGCAAGATCGATGGGTGGTGCCTCGACACCGGCGCCACCCACCACATGACAGGTCGGCGAGAGTTCTCCGAGCTCGACTCCGACGTTCGAGGCTCTGTCAAGTTCGGGGACGCCTCCGCCGTGGAGATCAAGGGCGCCGGCTCCGTCATCTTCGTCGCCAAGAACGGCGAGCACCGGCTGCTCACCGGCGTCTACTACATCCCCACGCTGAGGAACTCCATCATCAGCTTGGGACAGCTGGATGAGAACGGCTCGCGCGTGGAGATCCAGGACGGCGTGCTTCGTATTTGGGATCCCCGTCACCGACTTCTCGCCAATGTGAACAGGGGGAGCAACCGCCTCTATGTTCTTCACGTACAGGTGACGCAACCCTTTTGTCTTGCAGCTCGGCGAGACGATGAGGCCTGGCGGTGGCACGAGCGCTTTGGGCACCTCAATTTCGAGGCCCTGAAGCAGCTCGGCAACAAGGAGGTGCAGGGCAGGGCATGCCATGCGTCGACCACGTGGAGCAGTTCTGCGACACCTGCGTCCTCACCAAGCAGCGACGGCTGTCTTTTCCCCGCCAAGCAAGCTTCCGCGCCAAGGAGAAGCTGGAGCTCGTGCACGGCGATCTTTGTGGCCCCGTGACACCGGCTACACCTGGAGGACGACGCTACTTCCTCCTCCTCGTCGACGACGTGTCCCGCTACATGTGGGTTGTCCTCCTCGACACCAAGGGGGCAGCCGCGGACGCCATCAAGCACCACCAAGCTGTTGCGGAGAAGGAGTGCGGCCGCAAGCTTCGGGTGCTGCGCACGGATAACGGCGGCGAGTTCACGGCGGCTGAGTTCGCGACGTACTGCGCCGATGAAGGGATCAAGCGCCACTTCACCGCGCCGTATACCCCGCAGCAGAACAGCGTCGTCGAGCGCCGCAACCAGTCAGTGGTCGCCACCGCCCGCGCCCTCCTCAAGCAGAGAGGGATGCCGGCGATCTACTGGGGGGAGGCGGTGATGACTGCCGTCCATCTCCTCAACCGCTCGCCCACCAAGGCGCTTGACGGCAAGACGCCGTACGAGGCCTGGCACGGGCGAAAGCCGGTGGTGAGCCACCTCCGCGTCTTCGGCTGTCCGGCATTCGCCAAGGAGCTCACTCACGTCAGCAAGCTCGACGACCGGAGCACTCCAGGAGTGTTCATCGGTTACGCGGAGGGCGCCAAGGCCTACTGCATCCTCGACCCTGTGACACAGCGCGTCCGCATCTCCCGGGACGTCGTGTTCGACGAAGGGCGAGGCTGGACCTAGGACAAGGCGGTGGACGACGGCTCGACTTCGACCCTCAGGGACTTCGTCGTCGACTACGTCCACCTGGAGGGAACCGGGGGAGTTAGCAGCTCATCTTCACCGAGCTCGTCCTCGGCAACCGGCTCGCCATCAGCGTCGGCGAGCCCTCCACCGCCTTCGCCACCAGCGAGTCCACCACCGGCTACGCCGCGCACTCCTGCACCGGCTCCCCACTCTCCTGCACCGGCGCCGGCATCTCCAAGATCGGCACCAGCAGCTTTGGCCCGTCAGCGTTCGGTGCAGTTCGCCACTCCGCTGTCCGACGATGAGGACCGCGTCGACGCCTACCACGACGACGAGCCTCTACGCTACCGCACCATGGACAACATCCTCGGCAACCAGCCTGTCCCTGGGTTGGCGGTACACGACTTCGAGGCGGAGCTGCACCTGGCACATGAGGACGGTGAGCCTCGCTCCTTCGCTGAGGCGGAGGGAGACGCGGCATGGCGTGCCGCGATGCAGCAGGAGATGGACGCGGTCGAGCAAAACCGCACTTGGGAGCTCGCTGACCTCCCTCGTGGTCACCGCGCGATCACCCTTAAGTGGGTGTTCAAGCTGAAGAGGGATGAAGCCGGTGCCATCGTCAAGCACAAGGCTCGCTTGGTGGCACGAGGCTTCGTGCAGCAGGAGGGGGTCGACTTCGACGACGCTTTCGCCCCCGTGGCACGGATGGAGTCCGTGCGACTCCTCATTGCGCTAGCTGCCCAGGAGGGCTGGCGTGTCCATCACATGGATGTCAAGTCGGCGTTCCTTAACGGCGACTTGAAGGAGGAGGTTTACGTACATCAGCCGCCGGGATTCGCAATTCCCGGCAAGGAGGGCAAGGTGCTTCGCCTGCGCAAGGCCCTCTACGGCTTGCGGCAGGCACCGAGGGCGTGGAATGCCAAGCTGGATTCCACGCTGAACGGGATGGGCTTCAAGCAAAGCCCGCACGAGGCGGCCATCTACCGGCGGGGCAGTGGAGGAAAGGCCCTGCAGGTAGGAGTCTACGTCGACGATCTTGTGATCACCGGTACCAAGGAGGTGGAGATCGAGGCGTTCAAGGAGAAGATGAGGGCGACTTTCCAGATGAGCGACTTGGGCCCTCTCTCCTTCTACCTAGGGATCGAGGTCCAGCAGGACAGCTCTGGCACCTCTCTTCGCCAGACTGCCTACGCCAAGCGCATTGTGGAGCTTGGCGGTCTCACCGGCAGCAACCCAGCCCACACTCCTATGGAGGAGAGGCTAAGGCTGAGCCGGGAAAGTACGGAGGAGGAGGTGGACGCGACGCAGTACCGGCGCATTGTGGGCAGCCTTCGCTACCTTGTCCACACGCGACCGGACTTGGCGTTCGCCTTCGGCTATGTCAGCCGGTTCATGCAGCGACCGACGACGGAGCACCAGCAGGCCGTGAAGAGGATCCTCCGCTACGTCGCGGGCACCTCCGACTACGGCTTGCACTACCCGAGGTGCCCCGGCGTGGCACATTTCATCGGGTACAGCGACAGCGACCACGCTGGCGACATCGACACGAGCAAGAGCACCAGTGGGACGTTGTTCTTCCTCGGCAAGTGTCCGATCAGCTGGCAGTCGGCCAAGCAGCAGGTGGTGGCTCTGTCCAGCTGCGAGGCAGAGTACATCGCAGCCACTACCGCTTCTACTCAGGCTTTGTGGCTGGCTCGGCTGCTTGGCGATCACCTTGGTAGAGACGCAGAGGCAGTGGAGCTCAGGGTGGACAGCAAGTCCGCCTTGGCCTTGGCAAAGAATCCAGTTTTCCATGAGCGCAGCAAGCACATCCGGGTGAGGTACCATTTCATCAGGAGCTTCCTGGAGGAAGGGAGTGTCCGGGCCAACTACATCAACACCCAAGACCAGCTCGCCGACTTCCTGACCAAGTCCCTTGGGCGAGTCAAGTTCCAGGAACTTCGCGCCAGGATCGGAATGGCTCAGATACCTCACAAGGAGCCACACAAGACTTAGGGGGAGAGTGATGGATAAGTATTGTGTTGGCTGTGGGGCTGCTGCAGTACGCAGCACATGTTTCTCTGTGTGTCAAGGACATCATCTTTGACTGTAGGACAGCAGTTAGCATCTGCTTTTAGGACAGCATCTAGGACAGCATCTAGGACATATAGGACAGCATCTTAGTGTCAGCTTAGACTAGCATCTTGGCATATGCCTGGCTGCCTAGCAGCCCTATAAATATGTATCCCCAACCCCTCAGGTTGGCATCGCATTGTGTGAGAAATAAACTCAGAAAAATTGCCCCAACTCCGAGTTCTCCAAGTGTGATCCTCTCGATGAGAGTAAGGATCCTGCTTACACCTAGAGCAAGGATCCAGAGACTAACATTCCTTGTACTTCATCGATATCATATAATAATAAATCAAGGTCCAAGTGTTCCAAAGAATAATCGTTTGTAGTGACCTACAGGATTATGCTAATTCCCTACACATGAATATACTGCATCTGTTTTCTTTGTTATGTGTGTCAGACTGGTTAGTAGCTATGTCTTCGTTGCACTCTTATTATGAGTAAATTGCAAATCTGAAATGCTGCAATTAGGTAATTTGAAATGTGCAATATATGTTCTCATGAACTTTTACTTTCAAGCATGCAATTGTTCTTGCTTTAGGGCATGTTGTGCCCCTTATATGTTCTTGGTTTGTATCAACACACCTCATTTTTATCTTCATAGGAAACACATTGTGTTACTGAAAATTGTTATTTGTAATATGTGATTGTGTTTGTATTTTCAAAAAATTAAGCTCTACCCTTACTTTGATAAGAGTTGTTGGGTTGTTGTAAAGTGTATGCTTCTTGTTGGTCCTGTTGTGAGCATATGCAATATGTTGTTGCTGCGAACATTTGTCTGATGGCTGTCTGTTTTCTGCAATTTTCTGCCGATCTGTTGAATGTTGTGGTAAACTTAACAGGCTATGCATATCATGTGTTGTGAATACTATGTGCAATCTGAGATAAGCAAGCACTCTCAGGAAGGTGCTTTTATTTGACATTGACATCGACATTGACATTAACCACTAGGTGGGCGACACATCGTTGTTTTTTGACATGTGTTGTGAATACTATGTACAAGCCATTAAGTATGCCCTTTCTGTTAAAAGAGTCCTATTGGCAATGCACTACTATATGGCTTTTCTCAATAGATAGCTACATATGTTATTATTTGCAGTTAACTATGTATATAGGTGATCTAAAGAATTGCAGAGTAATAATGTAAATTGTAAATTTAGACAACTGCAATTTGCTGAGTATATGCAATTGTACCGTTATGGCTATCATATTTTGTCCTTGTTTTTGCATAGAAAAAAATTGTTTCTTGTTATTTGTCGTAACACATCCCAAGACTATGTGGAACCACACACCTCTTTTTTTGTTCTTGTCTATATATCCATAGTGAAAATTTGTCACTTGTGTTCTGCGCACACGCCTCTTATTTTATCCTTGTCCTTTCATAGAAAAAATTGCCCTTTGTTGCTGTGCTTGTGCCATTCTAGGGATAAAATTTTGTATTTTGTCCTTCTATAGGAAAAAATTGTCAATTGTCTTTGTACTTGTAATCTGTCTTTTGTCCAATCATCTTATCCTCACTAGTTTCTACCAACAATGGACACTCATTGTCCTTGTTCTCAGTCATTTGTCCTTTTGGTTGAGTCGTGCTCAGACTAGTTTTGCTGGTGTGTGTCTACTGGTTCTAAAACCCTGTCTTTGTCAGTGATAGCTCTTTAGGAGATGATTAACCATTTGGCTCATCAAGTGGTCATGCCAAATCTAATGTAACACATGTTGAATTCTGTTGTTGTGATTTTGTTGTATTTGCAGGGTACTGTCTATAAAATTGTATGGAGACATCGCCTTCTGCATCTCCAAGTTCAAGATGCTTGAGGACGTGTAATGGATCTGCAGTTACCTTGTTGAGTTCAAGTCAGGGTGTTTTTCTACTGCAGTTTTGGAGTCAAATGATGGAACCATCTCCGTTGCTTCTGCATTTGCTGGTCATCAGAAAGGTGAGGAATAATTTGAATGTCTTTTATGTTTGGTACAATATGTGACACTTGATATCTTATATCTGCATTTTCCTTAATGGCAGGAGTATTGATGAGCTTATGGAAGAGTTCATGTCTGCTGTGAAGCATTTTTTGGGAGCAACCGTAGAGATGGCTGCTGGATGTAATATTCTCAAGACCAGTTTCATCTTCTTTTGTTTGGCCAATTATTGACTGAAGCAATGTATTTTCTTACTGAGTTACCAGAATTCCTTTGTGGTTCATGCACATGTACTGCCAGGGGTGGTTCTCTTGGATCGAACAAAGGTTTGTGGAATGATCCTTATATATTAAAGGATAAGATGACCGGTCTTACTTGTAATTGTGGTCTACTTTAATGTAAATTGCAATTGTCAATCACCGCAGTTCCTATTGTGAGCATATGCAATGTATTGTTGTTGTGAGCATTTGCCTCATGGTTTTCTTTTTTCTGCAACTTTTCTGTAGCCTTATAGTTTTCTAGTGACTTAGTCATTCGGGTATAAAAATTGTTTTAATTGTCCTTGTCCTTTATAGGAAAATTTTCTGTGTGTTTTGTGTTAACAAATCTTGAAGTCTGTTCATTTTGATTTGTGTCAATACACATATCTTATTTGTCCTTAAGGGTGTTTTTGATTGATGCAGGGTAAGAAGGTCCGCGTGTTCACGTACCCCAGCAGTGCTTGACTCTAATCGAGGTAGAATGACTTGCTTACCTCAGTCGTTTGAATGTGTGTTGTGTTGCTTCTTGGATAAAGTCACATGTCAGCTTGAATGCTACTCTATCAGTGTATGATGATGCAAATACCTGGCTGTCAGCTTGAATACAACTCTTATCAGTTTTCCATGATGCAAGTGTTTAGGTGTCAGGTTGATTGTGTCTTGTATGTTGGTGATGTGAACCTTCAAGGGCTATGTAATAAGAATGCGAAGCTACGGTCTTAGGTTACTCTATATATGATCCTTCTTTTTTTTGTCTAAGTTTCCCATGTCTAAGCTTCATTTCCCACTAAATTTTGTGTTTTTTCCTTAGTAAATTTTGAGCAGAAGACTTGATTTGTGTTTGCTACCATTAATGCATCCTGTCTGTCTGCAAGAGACTTGTTCAGTAGCACAAGTTAAGCACACTGTTAGCAGGCTCTACATCCATGAGCTGGATTTGTATTTATGTACATATACAATACAATTGCATTAAGAACAATTACTATTTGCACTATTTGGAATGTGCAATTTTATATTTGTATTTTGTATTTTTTGAGAGAATCAGAATGGTGATGCACTCTATACAAATGGGTGTAACTTGGATCGTCTGGAGGGTGCAGTGAAGAGCTATAATTTCTGTGTATGTTTTTATTGGGCCGATAGATGCACTGTGGACTAAATGAGCACAAATTGAGTTAACGGGTCTCGGACCTTACATCCGTTAAGGTTTGGCTGGCCCGGTAGCCGCCTGGGTTGGGTTTGCGGGTCAAATAGCGAACCCGTTTGTACAGACTGCTACAACAAGAGTGACAGGCATGCACAGAAAACAGATCTGGTCCTTGGATCTTCATCCAACGGTTCAGGACGTTGCCTGAGTTTTTTTTCCAAAAACCTAGACAACTGGGATATAGCAAGTCCGAAGAAAGAGAACGAAGTACAATTTTAATATAAATATTTTTGGTAGTAATAACTAATAAGCAATTAATAATTGATATTTTTGTCTTCTAAAATTCTAGCCCATGCAAAACCGTGTTTTCATGGACTGGTTAGATCCAGTTAGGTTTGACCAAAGAGTAAACTTACAACTAGTTAAAGACTAGACTAAAATTATTATAGGGTTGTTCGGTTGATTGTTTCTGATAAGCTAGCTGACGTCGTTTTGTTGTAATAGAAAAATATTGTTGATAAGTTCAAACTAACAAGAACTAAATCAAAGTGGTAATTTAGTTGAATAAATTTGGATTCAATCACAGGAACTAAAATAAGGACGTCCACGATCAAACACAGCTAAATAACCGTCGGTGATTCATGTTGCTGCTAAATTAATGGTGGTATTCCAAGACACTGAAACTAGGAATCTAATAAAAATACGCCGCGCTGTAGTTATCCTTTAAACAATTGGATCCCTCTTCTAGTACGTCGACACTATCAGCGTGCATACATGTGCGTGGGATTAAATGCTGCGCACAAGCAAGCCAGAGTCAGCCCCTAGATTGTTGAGCTCCCAAATTCAAAGCACGGATCGATATGCGACAAAAGAATGGCAAGCTTCTCAAAAACCTGTGAGTTAGCTCCTGGTACTAGTGCAGGGCATTTTCACAGGCGTGGAGCAAGAGCCTATACGAGACGATGAGGAGACCCGAGAGAGCGAAGCAGCAGCAGCAGCATGGCAGCGGCGGGAGGAGGGCGGCACTGTGGCTTCTTGTGCCTCCTCTTCTAGTTCTGGTTGTGATCAAGACTAATTTACTGCCGCAGGTTGCGCGCTGTGAGTTGTGATTTTGCTCCTCTCTGTTAGCTACATCTCTCCTGATTACCATTAGTTGTGATTTTGCTAGCCGCCTCCTCTCTTTCAAGAATGCAGTGTGGCATTTTGGCCTTTTATGTTTGTTTTAAAAGCTTTTTTTAGTTTTTATTGTTATTTTTGTTTGGCCTTTGATGTTTTGATTTTACTTTACAAAGTGTCCTCAGTTTAATTGTGCCGAACCTCCGAATCTTCTCGGAAATCCACAGTAGTGCTTACATTATACTATATACAGTGTAGTTGGAGGTTCAGGAAGCACATAGAAATTTTTATGTTTATTACTTAGGTAAATGAGATACATATTTTCAGACGAAATGTATGCATCTACCATTTCAAGATTTCTGACAATAGGCTTTAATGAATCTAAGAACACAGCTCAGGTTATAGCACTTACAGAACTTTCTGCACCTTGGCTCTCTGCAGTTAGGGAGACCGGATTTAACAAATTAACAAATGAAATGGTTCAGAGAGTTTCATCGTTAGGTGAGCTAAGATTGTGTACTGAAGAACTCTCTGCTTTCATCTACATCTCGATGTGAAATGCTTGACACATAATGCTGCCTACATATTTAAGGTTTCGACAGTGCAGGACGGCAGCAACAATCACTTGGCGCAGAATCTGCAAAAGGTATATATGGCAATGATTTGAGGGGGAAAAACTACTGTTATAGTATTAACCATCATACAGAGCATTTTGAGCACTTCAATCTGCAAAACATGTTGAGCAGTAGTCTGTTTCCTAGGTGTCGCTATTTCAAGCACAGCGTCGGATAGAGCATTCATTAAGTGAAAAGAAATAGTTATATTATGTTTATTAACATATATATACAATGTCTTGTGTCTACATTACGTTGTTGGAGTGCATGGCACCATTCATCGTTACATATATATGTGATATTAATCCAGCTTTGTTTCCTGCAGACTACAACCAACAAAATCATATTCTTGCCACAAACGTGGCAAAAGATGGTTCTTTGAGAAATTCAGGTACGAGCATGTTTGCATCCCGTGAATTGAAACAAATATCTAGAAAATGTTTCCCATCTTAGATGACTTTCCAATTCCTGGAACCAAGCAGGGCATTAAAGAATTTTGTAATCTGTCTTGTGTGGTATACAGATGTGGCGGCACCGACAATGAGCAAGCTCACCTGCAACTGGGGCAATCGTCACTCAGACGCCTGCAGAATGGAAGGGGACTTGCGGATCCATGGCAAAGCCGGCACAATCTATGTCCTTTCATCATCCACCTTCAACCCAAACAATTCGACCATCACAATCCGGCCGTACACGAGGAAATGGGAACCAGAGACCATGGCGAGGATCCGGGAGGTCACCATACGGTCCACCGCGCCAGAGCCTTACAGCTTCATGATCCCACCCAAGTGCACGGTGAGGCACGACGTGCCGGCGGTGGTCTTCTCTACCGGCGGCTGCGGCAAGAATTTCTTCCACGCCATGACTGACCTCATTGTCCCACTCTACATCACCGCCCGCGAGTACAACGGCCACGTCCAGCTGCTCGTCACCGATTACCAGCCAGAATGGGTGGCCAAATTCATGCCGATCCTCACCGCACTATCCAGCTACCCGGTCCTAGACTTCGACAACGACACCGCCGTGCGCTGCTTCCCGTCGGCGCACGTCGGGCTCGAGAGCCACAGGATACTTGGCATCAACCCGGCTCTCTCCCGCAACGGCTACACTATGATGGGGTTCCGGGATTTCCTCCGGGACGTCTTCTCGCTGCCGCGGCCATGGGCGACACCCGTGAGCAGGAGCAGTGGACGCAAGCCTCGGCTCGTCTTCGTTCTGCGACGCCACTCGAGGGCGGTGACGAACGAAGCCGACGCCATCGCCGCCGTTGCGGACCTCGGCTTCGAGGTGGTCGCTGCGGGACCGGAGGACGTCCGCGACATGGCCAAGATCGCGGCGATGGTGAACTCGTGCGACGTCATGGTGGGCGTGCACGGCGCCGGGCTGACCAACATGGTGTTCCTGCCGCACAACGGCACCATAGTGCAGATCATCCCGTGGGGAAACCTGAAGTACCCGTGCCGGTTCGACTTCGGCGACCCGGTGCCAGACATGGGACTGCGCTACGTCGAGTACGAGGTGAACGCCGAGGAGACAACGCTCAAATACAAGTACCCCAGGGACCATCCTGTGTTTACCGACCCACTCTCCATTGAGCGCAACGGTAAAGTTTGGGAGACCTTCCTTGAGGGCCAGAACGTCACGCTAGACATTGACAGGTTCAGAGAGGCCATGCAGCAAGTGTACAAGTCCGTCACCACGGAGTAGAGTATAGCTGCCAGGCATGAAGTAGAGGTTGACGATTAATGTGTAACTTCTTTCCTATTCTTTTGCTGTTCTGTTTTTAAACTGCAATACTGGGCAGCTGGGCAGGCTCATCATGCAAGTGCACAATACATTTTCATCTCAACCAAAAGAAGTCCTTGTGCTCCATTATATTGACTAAAGAGAAGCTAGTAAAAAAAAAGATTCACAAATGTGGTGCGTGTATTGCCTGGGTGATGTTCTGTATCGGGCACAGGGCAGGTAGATCGTCAAATTCAGAACCTCGTCTCCTTGAAGCTTAAATCCTAGATAGCACCCAAAAACACTACTGAACTGAACGCAAACTATTTTTTGGCATAATAACAGGATTATGTGCTTAACTATTTCCCTCATAAATCAATAGTTTGCACTCGATGACTCAACTTTTCCCTTTGTCGAACAACAATTGCTCAAGTGCTACTAATACGTGGATTTGTCAGTACAAAAGAACAAAATATGAATCTCTATGTTTTTATCCGGACAAAAAACTATTTCCTCATTTACTCTAAATATGCTCCCTTTGTCTTAAATGCGGGACCCTAGTTGACTTCTTCAATGCTATAATCCACAATGTGAGAGAAGTGCATATGTTTGTGAAGTTTGTCGTGAATTTGCCACAAAAGTACTCTCCAAGTAGTAAAAGATTATGAGCCATGTTATGGAGAATGTCATAGATCAAAGATAGATACTCGATCGATTCATAATTGTTGAAAGCATGGGAATTGGCATAGTCACATCTTCTTTAGGCACTTGGGAGGATGTGCTAATGTAGATGCGTTTCGCAGCTACACCTGGCAGGAGGAAGCTCGATCCCAGAGTCAGGATTACACTAAAAAAATGACCAAAAGGCGGGTGGTGTTCGAGAAGCAGCAGAGCAAGTAACGGAAGAGCGCGGCCAGGCTTCTTGAACACTCGCCGCACCGGACGCGTTCAAGCAAAGGCCGGAACAAGTGCAAACAAGGCTAGCGGCTAGGCGGGCGCGGCACGCGGAAGACGGCGAGCCACGGATTGCCTCCAAAAAAAAAAAGATTCTGTCTACTCAACTAGAGGGATTATCAGACAACTGGTAGGCTTGAATAATACGAAGCCGCAATAATCAGGTTTTATCATGTAACAACTTCATATTTCCTCTGTTGTAGTTTTTTTTTTCATACCCACCAAAAAAAGTGAAATAATCTGTCGCATGTTGCTTTGTCAATACCAGATTTTGTCTTGTGCTTGCGACCATCTCTCAAGGAATGATGCCTTTATGGTGTCAGCCTCTGAAAGCGATTATATACAAAGGGTGCGTGTCCCATAAATATGAATGATGTACACCTAATTAATTAAATCAAGTACCTAGAGCACTGTTATTGACAAAAAGTGAAGACAAGAGACCTAACAGGGTATATCCCCAATCTACCCCATATACTTAATTGTGAAAATTTCAGTCCGCTTTTCTGTCCGCCCGCCCGATCTGTCCGCCCTTCAACATCTATATCGGACAAGAAAAAGGGAAAAGGATTGTGCTGCATGCCGTGACCGAACAAACAAATGAGAGGTTGCATGCCATTACCTAATAGAGAAAGGCTATGCTCGCAAGGAAAAAGAACCGTGGCCTGTTGGTCACTTAATGGGCCACAAGGTGATTTCCTTTCTAATGCCTCTGCGGCTCTTCGGGAGAGCTCTAAAGGCCCGAAACGGTGAGAAATGTGGGAAAAAATCTATTTGGAAATTCCACTCAAAAATGTATTTGGAAATTCTATTCGTTCCCTTTTTTCTTTGTTTCTGGTCGGTATGTCTGTTCATCCGCTCAGGTGAGTTTTGTTTTCTCACAAAGTCAATAACAAGTAAATAAAGATATTTATATTATATACGCATGTGAACAAATTTCCTTTCCCTATCCCTAAGTAAACAAATATATAATTTTAGTTAGAAACAAAACTTTTTTATTAAACCTAGATTAGTTGGTAGTCTGAGTAATTAAAACGTGAGTTGAGTTCTAATAAATATTTCATCGATGTGGTTATTAAAAAACCAAGATATACTTCCACCATAATTACCAACATATAAATAAACAAGTCCTTAACACATTATAACTAACACCCTGTCGACCTTATTTATATTTAGAATTATAAATGTTTACAAGTAAAGTTGTTATATCTTGATATTTAACCGTATTAAAAAATATGTATACTATCAAAATAAAATATATTTTATGATGTTTATGATTAGATACATCTATGTGCTTTGTAACATAAGAAAAAACTATCAAGATAGTATATTATATCTGATACAAATTTAATAGCGCATTGTATACTAATACTATTCTTTTATTATGGATGTCATATTCATTATGTCATTTTTTTCATAAATATTCAGTAGTTCTTTTCTCCCGTTGCAACGCACGGACATATTTGTTAGTAATAATAACTTAACTAAAGTTAGTATAATAATTTCCACTCGTAGTAGTTATGTCACTACTATAGACGTGGACAAGATTACCTATTTTTTCACACTTGAAAATATGTCATATCCAATCTAAAAAACTTAGGGCAGTATTTTCACATTATCTAGAGTTTATTCTGTGAATGATATAAAAGAATAAAGTTATTACCTAGATTTGACAATATTTATTATTTATCAGGTTCGTGGGTCTGAAAGTGATATTATCTAAAACTCGGGAGAATGATGAAAAACCATCGGTCGTCAGTAAACGATTATATGAAAAACCATCCATCAATGATTCATGATTCCAGGAAACAATTGTTGGTAACTACTCTTACATTCATTGTCAGAGAGTTAATCGGCAGTTAATTATTATTACTATATATACATTTTCTCTACACTTGCCAAAGCACTTGGGCTGCGTAATAGAAATGAACACTATTTTTTTCATTTATCAGATCTATTTGACAAGCATGACGCGGGAAAAAATTTCAAAACCCAGTCCCACTAATACTTCTTCTCGAGTCTAATTAAACACACAAACATAACATAGGAAAAGATCAACAGTGAGGGTAATAACCATCATTCTTTACAGGTATATTGTGGCCATCATTTGGATGATGACAAGTCAAAAGTAAAAGGTGTTGACATGTCCTTGATAATAAATATACTGACGGATGACAACCATGACTCATCACTATATAGTGACGTGTTCTCTTTTATGCCTCTCAGTTGAAGCATGTCAATACTGACCTGTGTCTTTCTTTACCTACCCCTGATAATAACCTAGCCATCGGCATTTTAATTGTTTCCTACTAAAGTATATCCATGATTTGAAGTCATCTTCTCCTTACAAACAACAAATAAATAGCATAGTGTGTTCTCATGATCAACACATATTATACAATTCAGATAAGTATCGAAAAACTAGCATTATTGCTTGTTTATAGGTGAGTATCACCTAGCATTATTCAACTGATGGTTAACATAAAAAAACATGTCATTTATTGTATATTGTCTCCGGTCCAATTATGAAGGCGTTTCACGTGCACTTGGTAATATTTGACCAATAGTTTGGCCAACAATTTTTGACTATTGTAGCACAAATTAATTTGATACTATTAGATTTAAAATCAATATACTATTTAATAATCATGTTTATAATAATAAAAATACAATAAAATAAATGAACAATCAAAGTATAATTTAGGAGACACTATAAAATTGAATGGAGGGATTAAGTAGTAATGACGACATATTACAGGGCCATCTACTAAAATTAGCAAAGGTTAAAAAATAGAGACGCTTCTATCAAATACTTTATTCATAATGGAAGATATAGATAGCCAGATTAAAACTTATGAACAAAAGTTACGCAATATTTCTCATGAATATTTTACAACTGGTACAAGTGAATAGAATGCTATAAGAGAGAAAGAAATCTATTTTAGGAGAAAGATTTATAGTCTTAATAAAATCAAGGAGGAAAGAGCACTAGAATATAAATATCTTAAAACATCTACTGTGAAAGAAGTTATGTTGAACAAAGACAAAGAGAATCATGATACTGAAGAAGCTATACAGAGCAATAATATTAAATATAATATAGACGAAGATGAGCAGCTGGATATTAATCAACAGCTTTTATTAGAAAGCTATGATGATGAAGACGAAAATAATGCTCAAAGTTATAAAGATTTAGACACATTAGGTGACGAAGAATTGTGCAATTTAGATAATTCTATGGAAGGATTAGATATTATATCTAATAATACTAAAAATTTAATAGAAGCAAATATTAAATTTATGGATCAAGATGGTTGTGAACATGATTGGATAAAAGGAAGAGGTGACTATAATATAAAATATATATTTTGCATATATTACCCTAGTCAAAAAAATAGAGCTACATATAGTAAATATAGAAAACAAGCATGTGTTTCTTGTTTAAAGATAAATAATAAAAAATAGAGACAAGAGATAGAATTAGAACAAGAAAACAAAATATTGATAAGTAGAGTTAGAAATTTAAAAAACAGAGTAAATACTTTGGAAGCAGAATTAGAATAATTAAGAGCTAGAATAGAACTTAATGAAGAATATAAGAATGATAGAAATATTATCACTAATACTGAGTTAAAAGAGCAGAGTATAATAAATAGAAAAGATAATAAAGCTACACCATTAAAAGACGTCATAATAAATTTTGGTAGCAAATATATAGTTAGGTTACCATTCAAAGATATAGTAGGAATAAAAATACCGGTAAAATTAAACTTAACTCCAAATATCTCTTATTAAACATTAGCGTTGATAGATACTGGTTGCACAAAGAATATTATACATGATAAATATTTTGCAAGATGCCTAGAAATAGTTCATACAATATATCAAAATAAAACAAAAATATCTACTGATATGTCTGGAACACAAAGACCTCATAATCAATTAGCTTATAATATAGAAATATAAATAAATAATACAAAATATATAATAGATAAAATTACAATAAGAGATTTATCTATGATAAGTGTTGATATGTTGCTAGGTTTAATATTTTTATAATTTTCAGTGCAAACAATAATTATACATGAGCAAGGAATTACTTTTGTTCCTCATCAAGGTAATATTCCATACATAACAGAAATACAAAAAAATATAAATTCTAATTTAGATAGGTCTAATCTAAAAATTGAAGGGTCTGATAATTATAGAAATGAAGAGTTGGGCGAAAATATAGAAGAATTTCATATAGCAAATTCAAGTATAGAAGGCATTAGTTTACAATCACTAGTGTCAAACTGGTATAGGGACATAAAGTCCAAAAGAGACGTAGACAAAATAGTCCAAAGACTAGAAGATATTTAAATAATTAGAGAAATACCAATGAAACATTGTGATAAGAATGGTATAGTATGTAAAATTAATATAATAAATCCAGACTATATAATTAAGATAAATCCTATAGAAGCAACACCTAAAGATATAGAAGGATTTACAATGCATATAGAAGAATTACTAAAACTTAGAGCTATAAGAGAAAGTCGAAGTTCTCACAGATCAGCAGCATTTATAGTTAGAAATCATGCTGAAATAGTCAGAGAAAAATCAAGAATGGTTATTAATTATAAAAGATTAAATAACAATACTATAGATGACGCATACAATATACCTAATAAACAAGAATGGATAAACAGGATTCAAGGATGTAAATATTTCTCAAAATTTGATTTGAAAGCTGGTTTTTGGCAAGAAAAAATGGCAGAAAAATTAATAAAATGGACTGCTTTCACATGTCCTCAAGGTCATTTCGAATGGATAGTAATGCCTTTAGGTTTGAAAAATGCCCCAAAATGTAGAATATCTTTAATGAAAATGAAGAATTCATACTAGTTTATTATAACACCCTGATTTTTGAACTTTAAATCTTAAATGAATTTGATTTTATATCTGCATAGATGCTTTACATTCATAGGATAATTATAAATGTTTTATGAACTACTTTTAAAATATATAGCACGTTAGAAACCCTGTATTGTTGCATTCATGCTACTGCACAGTTTTATGGTTGACTGGTTTGAGCCTGTCGTTTAACTCTTGCTTCGCTTTCTAGCTTCTAACAAGCTCTAACTTGTCCTCTCTAATCCTAGACTAACAAAACCTACTCTAACTAGCCTAGGCCAGTCCCTAGTGGGACCTGGCCAACCCTAGCCTCTCCTGGCCAAGCATGGCCAACCATAGCCGGCCATGGCCAACTTTGGCCAGCCATGGCCAAAGAAGCAGCAGCATGGCCGGCCAGCAGCGGCCACGGCCGGCCATGGCCAGCCAAGCCAGCCCGCGCAGCCCAGCTAGCCAGCAGCCAGCGCAACAGGCCAGCCCACAAGCGGCCCAGCCAGCTAGCAGCGCTGCGGCCCAACCACCGCGGCCCGCTTGGCCTCTCCGCGCGCGCGCCGCGCAGTGGGTCGGCCCAGCAAGCCGCGCACCGCGCCCGCTCGCGTCAGCGCCCGCAGCGCCGCGACTCTCCACCCCCGGTCGCTGACAGGTGGAGCCTACCTGAGTGGGGCCCACCGCTATAGTGTCGTCTCCCTCACGGAGACGACACCGAGCCGGTGACCGCGCGCCGCCCGAGTCGGCCGCCCACGTGCGACCCGAGGATCCCTGGCCCGCTTTAAAACCCATCGCCCACCTCCCCGCGTTGCCTTTCTAACCCTAGCCACCACCTGGTTTCGTCTCTGTGGAACCCTAGCCGCCGCCGTCATCCGCCGAGTCACGCCGCCGCCGTCGATCTCCGTCACCAGCCTACCCCGCCGGCAAGAGCACCGCCCTGAGCAGCGCAGTGAGGTGAGCCGCCCGTCGGTGCCCTTGGCGCGTCTCTCTGTGCCCCGCATCACCTCCTGGCCGAGTTCCCATCCCCGGTCATGGCGCTGCCGCGCGGTTAACCGCCTCCGGCCATTTTTCCGCCGCCATTGACCCCGCAGCCGAGCCCGCGAAGCCGAGCTCGTCTCTCCCATACCCTCCGTGCTGTCAGCCGTGCCCCGGAGCGCAGTTCCGGTGACTTTCGACAATCCTCCGGCGAGCCGCCGCCGTCGGTGGCACAGCTCCGGTCGACCCGACCCCGCCGGCCCATCTCTGGCCGATGGATCGGGATCCAACATCCCAGATCTGATGATGACCCCCGGTCAACCGAGGGTCAACCCGGCCTCCCGGTTGGCTGACGTGGTAGCCACGTGTGTGCCACGTAGGCGCCACGTAAGCGCCATGTGTACGCTGACCGCGTCAATGCGGTCAGAACACCGATAGCCATGGCACTTTTGCAGAAAAGCCCCTATGGTTTTCTTAATTTACAATATAGTCCTATGCAGTTCAAAAGTATTTAGGTTTTAGTCTTGTTTTCTGCAGATTAGCCCCTAGTCTTGTATAGGCCATAACTTTCACGTTTTAACTCCGATTTTAGCAAACTTATACTTTTCAAAATCGTCTCGACGAGTAGAACAATTCTATGCTATTGTTTGCTACTGTTGAGATGTTTTGGTGTATTGCTCTAGTTAAAGTATGTTGGCTTGCATGTATTGATCGTGTGTGATGATTGTGGCGTATAGAGAATGAGACGTGGGTGAACGAGGACCAGCAGAACCCGGAGGACTACGTGCAGCAGGACAACAACCAAGGCAAGTGCAGGCATTCTTTTGATCATATTGCGCCTATTCATGTTTAAGTAAAATTCACTGCATGTGTCTTAAATCGGCAAACCATAGGACTTACTAGCCACTTTACCCAAAGATATCTTATGGGGGTATTAGTTGTTAGGTTTTAGGTTGCTAGTGCTCTATCTCACCTTTCACCATTTAATGAAGATAAAACTTGCTTCTTAAATATGTGGGAGCCGTGGGCTCTTGGCTTCGGTCGTTGGTTGCGGTGATCCGCATCGTTGGTTGCGGTGAAAAACGGGGGAAACGGATGCTAGTGGGACTCGTGTTGACGAGGGTATCCGTATCTCCTCCCCCTTGTGGTCCTTTCTTAGAGCGGCAACCTGGGACTTCCGTACATCTCTAGGCTAATGGGCTCTGGCTTGGTCTGTTAGCAGGATCATCATAGGTAGGAGGGTAGATTACCGACGGGTAGCATAGCAATGGCGTGAAGGGTGTTACAAGTTCTAGCATGGGAGATCTGGTTGATCCGTAGACCGGGGCGGTGGCTACGAGTACGTCTCTCATGTGCTTGGGACATCACGGATTGGGTTACCACTGCCTATGACCCTGTGAAGGGCCTCGTTGTGACCTCTACCGGCCTATCTCGGTAATGGGCTAAGAGGTTGGCCGCCTCTGGCATAAAGAGTAATCACAATCTGGAGTGAAATTGTACACCTCTGCGCAGAGTTAAAATCGATATATCATCCATACTCACAGTCACGAGCGGCCCAGATCCTCGCATGATTAGCCAAATGGTTTAAACTGTTAAATCGCGGTGATGTTGTGAGGTTGCTACCTCGGGTGTTATCAGAGTGGCTACCCTATGTTCCCTTTAGATGGCTATCTCATGCTTAATGTGATTAATGACTTATGTTTATATCTGTGATGATAAATGATTCATTAAATGTTACTTGAACCTTAATAAAGGGTTGGGTGTTTCAACCAAGATGATTAGAGAACAGGTTGTTATAAGTTAAATCTTAATGTTACATTAAAATGCCACCGCAGTCTACCTTTCAGCTTTACCTTGTACTAGCCTTGCATGTCATTACTTTCTATTTGTACTTGCTGAGTTTCTACATGGAACTCACTCTTGCTATTTCCCAACAAAAGGATGCTCAAGTGATGACTCAGATGGTGACTTCCTGAGAACTATCCGGGATACTAGGCGTTGTGATACTGCCGTCAACCTTCCTGTGGCGAGATAGAGTCGCTACGTCTACGTCATTTAGTTGTTATTCGCTTTGGACGATGTGATTTATATTCCGCTTTACTCTGATGATAGTTATGTAATAATGGTACGATGTAATCGTTATACTATGTTTTATTCGAACACTGTGCTTTTGAACCATGTAATTTTTTGTTCATGTGTGTAAATTGTTCCTGGCGCACATGAGCTTTTGCCTTGGTTTCATTCCTTTGAAATCAGGGTGTGACAAAGTGGTATTAGAGCCGTGATGACCGTAGGATCACGAAACCTTAGTTAGAAACGGTCATTTTCTAACCGTCTTAGGTTGACTTTTATAAGTTATTGCATATCCCATCCTTTATTAGCATGTTCCATTTATTATCTCATTATTATCTTGATATGCATTTACTACAGCTATTGCTACCATCATTTATTGATCATTTATTACCTAATCTTATAGTTACTACCATGCTTTTGTCATTATGATCATGTTGTTATGCTGTTTTGTTTTACTACAAATACCACAGAATGCATGCTACTCCTGTTTCAATTTATTCATAGCTTTCATATCGCTATCTCCAGATATTTATGCATGCACTCTTTATATATATTATCCTTTGATCATAGATATGTTTATTTCTTCTATCATGATCTATTAGCTGCTTTCTGCATGTCCTTGATCTTTGCATATCAGTAGATGGTGCGTCAACATGACCACATCCCCATGGGCAGCTGGAGGACGTACTAGGATTGACTAGGATGTCCCTTTCATGCAATAAATAATGCTACGTTAGCACGCTTAAACGCTTAGCTTATCGAGTCTAGTGCGAGTGTGCTTAGAGTGTGTCTTGTTTTATTGGTGTGAAAACTTGTTTATCATGATGAACTATGTTTGATTCGCATCTTTGTAATGATTGAGATAAGTTATGGGGTGATGTCCACACTTATCATATTCATATAAGTTTAAGACTGTTTAGTAAATTAGGGTTTTGGGTCTCTATATATTGTGCTCTATCTCTCTTTCTGCTTCATCCTACCAGTTATTCTGTCATAGCCTGTTGTCACTTGTTCATGCCAACTATCAGTTTGGAGAATTATATATTTGCTATCCTGTCAGTGATCATATTATCAGAGGTTATGTCAGATGGTTTGTTGATATGAAGAGACAGTATATTATGTTGCAGTTACATTCACAATTTATATTCAGCATAGATATATATGTTGAGACTGCATAACCTTATACCCCACTATTCGTTTGCATCAGATGGCGAACACCAGGAGGAACATCAACACTGGTGGCTCCAGCGATACTGGGAGTAACCAGAACCCTCCACCACCACCTCCTCCTACTATGGAGCAGATGATGGCCATGCAGACTCAGTTCATGCAGGGCATGAACTCCATGATGACCATGCTGCAGCAGAACATGATGATGAGCCAAGTCCAGAATCAGCACCACAATCAGAATCCACCACCACCACCCAGGGACAGGCGCAGTGAGTTTTTGAAGGGGCGTCCACCTTTCTTCTCTCATTCCCCTGACCCTCTTGTTGCTATGGATTGGGTGAAGGATGTGGAGAAATAGTTGGAGATTGCCCAGTGCAACGACAGGGAGAAAGTCCTCTATGGATCTGGTCAGCTATAGGGAGCAGCCGCTTCTTGGTGGGATTCATACCGCTTTGCTCATGCAGCTCCTGACAGCATCACTTGGGTGCAGTTCACTGAGGCGTTCAAGGAGTTCCATGTCCTAGCTGGACTTGTGAAGCTGAAGAAGAAGGAGTTTGCTTATCTGAAGCAAGGCTCCATGTCTGTTTGTGAGTACCGTGACAAGTTCATTGCTCTGTCTCGCTATTCACCTAGGGATGTCGAGCAAGACCAGGACAAGCAAGATCATTTCCTGGGAGGGTTGAATGATGGACTCGCTTACATGATGGCAAACGTCAAGTATGCCAATTTCCAGAAAATGGTTGATAGGGCCATTGTGCTTGAGAGCATGCGCAACAAGATGGAGGACAAGAAGAAGAAGAGGAAGGCCAGCAATTACCAAGATCAGGGAAACAGCAGCCGTCCTCGCTTCAATAACTTCCATAACTACCAGCAGCGTTCTTCTTTTCAGTATGGGAAGAATCAGGCACAACAGGGAGGTCAGTGCAATAACAATTCTAGCAATGGCAGTAATCAAGTGCAGCGCCAGAATGGTCAAGCCCCTCGTTAGAACAATCAGGCTCCTCGCCAGAATGTTCCCCATAGTGTTCCTGTGAAGACCAACAGCAACCCCAGCAATGCTTGCTTCAAATGTGGGCAACCAGGACATTATGCTAATGCTTGCCCCCAGAAACAGAAGTCCCAGAGCTTTAGGAAGGTGAACCATGTCAAGGTGGAGACTACTGAGGAAGATTCAGATGTGGTGCTCGGTACGTTCCTTGTTAATTCTCATCCCGCTTCAGTTCTGTTTGATATTGGCGCATCACATTCATTCATTGGTAGTCATTTTGTTCATAAAAATGGCATTACCACACAACTTATGCCTAGTGCTATGAGCGTTAAAACACCTGGGGGAAATATGGCTTCAAACGTTTGGTGTCCTAATGTGAAGGTTAATTTAAGGAGGGTAGATTTTCCTGTTAAACCCATAGTGCTTGAGTCAGAAGGCCTTGATCTTATTTTGGGAATGAGTTGGTTGAACAAGTGGAAAGCAAATATTAAATGTTCAGAAAGGACAGTGAGCTTGAATGCACCTAGTGAAGATGTAGTAGATGTCGTGGTTTCTCTGCCATCCAAGAATCAAGGAACAGTGAATCATGTCAGTGGTGAGCCCTTGGAGAACATCAGAGTTGTCAATGAGTTTCCAGATGTATTCCCCGAGGATTTGCTAGGTATGCCACCTAAACGAGAGATTGAGTTTATCATTGATTTGTTACCTGGTACTACACCCATAGCTAAAAGACCTTATAGAATGGCTGTTAATGAACTAGAAGAACTTAAGTCACAACTTAGAGAGTTACAGTCTAAGGGTTACATTCGACATAGTTCATCCCCTTGGGGAGCCCCAGTAATCTTTGTAGAAAAGAAAGATGGAACACAGAGGATGTGTGTAGATTACAGATCTTTGAATAAGGTGACTGTTAAGAATAAGTACCCTTTACCTAGGATTGAGGATCTGTTTGACTAACTGAAGGGAGCTAGTGTCTTTTCTAAGATAGACTTGAGGTCAGGTTACCATCAGTTGAGGATTAGACCTAGTGATATACCAAAGACCGCTTTTACCACCAGATATGGTTTGTATGAGTATACAGTGATGTCTTTTGGGTTGATCAATGCTCCAGCTTACTTTATGTACATGATGAATAAAGTATTTATGGAGTATCTTGATAAGTTTGTGGTTGTCTTCCTTGATGATATTCTGATTTATTCCAAGAGTGAGGAAGAACATGAAGCGCATCTCGGATTGGTGTTGCAAAAGTTAAGGGAACATCAGCTTTATGCCAAGTTCAGTAAGTGTGACTTCTGGTTGAGTGAAGTTTTTTTGGGCATGTTATTTCCAAGGATGGAGTTACAGTTAGTCCTAAGAATGTTGCAGATGTGCTTAAGTGGAGTCCACCTAAGAATGTCAAGGACATCAGGAGTTTTTTGGGAATGGCTGGATACTACAGGAGCTTCATTGATGGGTTCTCTACCATAGCTAAACCTATGACTGCTTTGTTAGAAAAGGACAAACCGTTTAAGTGGACGGAACAATGTTAGGCCAGTTTCGAGGAATTGAAGAAGAGGTTGACAACAGCACCAGTGCTAGCTCTGCCAGATATGACAAAGGACTTCTCTATTTATTGTGATGCTTCTAGACATGGTTTGGGTTGTGTGTTGATGCAAGAGGGTAAGGTCATTGCTTATGCCTCTCGACAGTTGAAGAAACATGAATTGAATTATCCAACTCATGATCTGGAATTAGCAGCTGTAGTGCATTCATTGAAAATTTGGAGACATTATGTCCTTGGTCACAGGTGTAACATTTACACTGATCACAAGAGCTTGAAGTATATATTCACTCAGAAGGACTTGAACTTGAGGCAGAGAAGGTGGTTAGAATTGATTAATGATTTTGACCTAGAGATTCTCTACCATCCTAGTAAAGCTAATGTTGTAGCTAATGCTTTGAGTCGAAAGAGTCAGCTAAACATGTTAGAAGTGATGGAGTTACCTAAAGAGTTACTAGCTGAATTTGAGTATCTCAATTTGGGGTTCGTTGCTAACACTCAGGGAGTTTCTATGGATGTGGAACCGACACTTGATCAGGAGATCAGGAAGGGTTAGAAAATCGATGAGGAACTTCAGGAGATTGTCAAGATGGAGCCCCAGGATTCAGTGTTGATGAAGAAGGGACACTCTGGTATAAGCACAAGTTGGTTGTGCCTGATAATCAGAAAATCAAGGATACTATTCTTAAGGAGTGTCATGAGTCATCTTACTCTATTCACCCAGGAGGTACTAAGATGTACCAGGATCTAAAGGAACATTATTGGTGGAAAGGTATGAAGAGGGACACTGGGGAGTATGTTGCCTTGTGTGACACCTGTCAGAGAGTAAAGGCAGAACATCAAAGACCAGCAGGATTGTTGCAGCCATTGAAGATACCGAATGGAAGTGGGATGAAATCAGCATGGATTTTATCATGGGTTTACCTCGAACTCAGAGAGGTTACGATTCTATTTGGGTCATAGTGGATCGATTGACCAAGGTTGCTCATTTCATACCTATCAAGACCACTTACACTGGAGCACAGTTGGCTGAGAAGTATATGGCTCGAATTGTGTGTGCTCATGGAGTTCCTAAGAGGATCATTTCGGATAGAGGTACACAGTTCACTTCCAAATTTTGGGAGAGGGTACATGAAGCTTTGGGAACTGAGTTAAGGTTTAGTTCAGCTTATCATCCACAATCAGATGGTCAGACGAAAAGGGTTAATCAGATTCTAGAAGATATGTTGAGGTCCTACGCCCTGGAGTCTAATGACAATTAGGACAACAATTTGTCTTATGCTGAATTCTCTTATAATAATAGTTATCAAGCTAGTCTCAAGATGTCTCCCTTTGAGGCATTGTATGGACGAAAGTGTAGAACCACCTTTGTTCTAGAATCAAGCTGGAGAGAGACAAGTATTTGGTCCTAATGTCTTGAAGATAGCAGAAGAACAGGTCCAACTGATTCGGCGTAATCTAAAAGCAGCCCAGTCTAGACAGAAGAGTTATGCAGATGTTCACCGAAGAGAGCTTGAGTTCGAAGTGGGTGACTATGTTTATCTTAAGGTGTCTCCAATGAGGAATCTCAAGAGGTTCAAGGTTAAAGGGAAGTTAGCCCCGAGGTACATTGGTCCTTTCAAGATTCTGGAAAGGAGAGGAGAAGTAGCCTATCAGCTTGAGTTGCCAGCTTACTTATCCAATGTGCATAATGTGTTCCATGTCTCTCAATTCAAGAAATGTTTGAGGCTCAAAGAAGAGGAGTTGCCTATGCAGGAAGTGGATTTGCAGAAGGATTTAACTTATGATGAGAGTCCGTCTAAGATTTTGGAGACAGCTGAGAGAGTCACAAGAAGTAAGGTTGACAAGTGGTGCAAAGTGCAATGGAAGTACCACTCAGAGGATGAGGCTACTTGGGAAAAGGAAGAGGATTTAAGGGCAGAATATCCAGAGTTGTTTCCTGAGACTTCTAATCTCGAGGACGAGATTCTTTTAAGGGGGGTAGGTTTATAACACCCTGAGTTTTGAACTTTAAATCTTAAATGAATTTGATTTTATATCTGCATAGATGCTTTACATTCATAGGACAATTATAAATGTTTTATGAACTACTTTTAAAATATGTAGCACGTTAGAAACCCTGCATTGTTGCATTCATGCTGCTGCACAGTTTTATGGTTGACTGGTTTGAGCCTGTCGTTTAACTCTTGCTTTGCTTTCTAGCTTCTAACATGCTCTAACTTGTCCCCTCTAATCCTAGACTAACAAAACCTACTCTAACTAGCCTAGGCCAGTCCCTAGTGGGCCCTGGCCAACCCCAGCCTCTCCTGCCAAGCATGGCCAGCCATAGCCGGCCATGGCCAATTTTGGCCAGCCATGGCCAAAGAAGTAGCAGCATGGCCGCCAGCAGCAGCGACGGCCGGCCACGGCTAGCCAGGCCAGCCGGCGCAGCCCAGCTAGCCAGCGGCCAGCGTAGCAGGCTAGCCCGCAAGCGGCCCAGCCAGCTAGCAGTGCTACGGCCCAACCATCGCGGCCCGCTTGGGCTCTCCGCACGCACGCCGCGCAGTGGACCGGCCCAGCAAGTCGGGCACCGCGCCTGCTCGCATCAGCAGCAGCGCCGCATCTCTCTGCCCCCGGTCGCTGACAGGTGGGGTCCACCCGAGTGGGGCCCACCGCTACAGTGTCGTCTCCCTCACGGGGATGACACTGAGCCGGTAACCGTGCGCCGCCCGAGTCAGCCGCCCGCGCGCGACCTGAGGTTCCCCGGCCTGCTTTAAAACCCATCGCCCACCTCCCCGTGCTGCCTTTCTAACCCTAGCCGCCACTCGGTTTCATCTCCGCGGAACCCTAGTCGCCGCCGTCGTCCGCCGAGTCGCGCCACCGCCGTCGATCTCCGCCACCAGCCCGTCCCTGCAGGCAAGAGCACCGCCCTGAGCAACGCAGTGAGGTGAGCCGCCCGTCGGTGCCCTTGGCGTGTCTCTCCGTGCCCCGTATCACCTCCCAGCCGAGTTTCCATCCCCGGTCATGGCGCCGCCGCGCGGTTAACCGCCTCCGACCATTTTTTTGCCGCCATTGACCCCGTAGCTAAGCCCGCGAAGCCGAGCTTGTCTCTCCCATACCCTCCGCGCCGTGAGCCGTGCCCCGGAGTGCAGTTCTGGTGAGCTTCGGCGATCTTCCGGTGAGCCGCTGCCGTCGGCGGCACAGCTCCGGTCGATCTATCCCCGCCGGCCCATCTTTGGCCGATGGATCGGGATCCAACGTCCTAGATCTGATGATGACCCCCGGTCAACCGAGGGTCAACCCGACCTCCCGGCTGGCTGACGTGGTAGCCACGTGTGTGCCATGTCGGCCCCACATAAGCGCCACGTGTACGCTGACCACGTCAACGCGGTCAGACCGCCGACAGCCTTGGAACTTTTGTAGAAATGCCCCTATGGTTTTCTTAATTTACAATATAGTCCTGCGCAGTGAAGGGTTATGAGGGTGCTACGCTAGCCAGAAAATAAAACTTTTCTGCCTCATAAACCATGATCTACTGCTAGTTACTGGTCACGGGATTACCACTAGACGCGCAGATGCAACGGAAGATGACTCGATGTAGTCGTACGTATCACAGCAGGCAGTGCAGTTGCATGGTCGTCTGTCACGTCAATCCCCTCACGTGGTTCGTCCTAGTGCTCTAGATGCAGCACGTCCGAGGTATCCCACACGTACAGGAAAGAAGCGATGCGCCTCCGGACTGCTAGGTCCGCGAGGAACAGAAGGCGCGAGCATGGGGAGGGCGACGGCAGCTGTCCAAGGTGTCCAACCCTAACCGTGCACCCTACCCCTTGCTTATATAGGCGTCCCCAATGAGCTCATGAGTTGGAAGCCCATTAGTAACCCTAAGCCTTGTCTAATTCGGGTCTAACCCGAATTAGGCTTCCAGCCCCTTAAGCGTGCGACCCTATGGGTTCACGTACACATTGACATGGGCCAAGTACTTCGACTTGCCCAGTAGTCAACAGCGGCCTCTAGCAAGGCGTGACAACTCCTACGTGCACGCAAAGATCATATTAGACGAACCACTACGACCATATACAAGTTATTCCCTTTGCCACTCAATATATGGTTTTGCCACTCAATATATGACTTGTGAAACATAGCCATCAACTAATACATGTGATGGTCTAATATTCAAGTGTGTTATCACAAGAACGCCGACCAGGGACAACTTTAGAATAACAATTCAAGTAATTGAGTTCCACAAATAACTCACATAATTGCCAATCAATACAAGTTGTCTATAATGGATATTCAATGAACACTTTATTAATCATGGATACAATTGGAATATCATCATCTCATGATTAGCTCTAAGGCATATTCCCAACACGCAGTTCAAAAGTATTTAGTTTTTAGTCCTATTTTCTGCAGATTAGCCCCTAGTCTTATATAGTCCATAACTTTCATGTTTTAACTCCAATTTTAGCAAACTTATACTTTTCAGAATCGTCTCGACGAGTAGAACAGTTCTATGCTATTGTTTGCTACTATTGAGATGTTTTGGTGTATTGCTCTAATTAAAGTATGTTTGCTCGCATGTATTGCACGTGTGTGATGATTGTGGCATATAGAGAACGAGACGTGGGTGAACGAGGACCAGCAGAACCCGGAGGACTACGTGCAGTAGGACAACAACCAAGGCAAGTGTAGGCATTCTTTTGATCATATTGCGCCTATTCATGTTTAAGTAAAATTCACTGCATGTGTCTTAAATCAGCAAACCATAGGACTTACTAGCCACTTTACCCAAAGATATCTTATGGGGGTATTAGTTGTTAGGTTTTAGGTTGCTAATGCTCTATCTCACCTTTCACTGTTTAATGAAGATAAAACTTGCTTCTTAAATATGTGAAAGCCGTGGGCTCTTGGCTTCGGCCGTTGGAGAAGTTGATGCTGATCCACATCGTTGGTTGGCAGTGAAAAACAGGGGAAACGGATACTAGTGGGACTCGTGTTGATGAGGGTATCCGTATCTTCTCCCCCTTGTGGTCCTTTCGTGGAGCGACAACCTGGGAGTTCCATACATCTCCAGGCTAATGGGCTCTGGCTTGGTCTCTTAGCAGGATCATCATAGGCAGGAGGGTAGCTTACCGACGGGTAGCATAGCAATGACGTGAAGGGTGTTACAAGTTCTAGCATGGGAGTTTTGGTTGATCCATAGACCGAGGTGGCGGCTACGAGTACTTCTCTCATGTGCTTAGAACATCGCGGATCGGGTTACTACTGCCTATGACCCTGTGAAGGGCCTCGTTGTGACCTCTGCCGGCCTATCTCGATAATGGGCTAAGAGGTTAGCCGCCTCGGGCATAAAGAGTAATCACAATCTGGAGTGAAAGTGTACACCTCTGCGTAGAGTTAAAATCGATATATTGTCCGTGCTCACGATCACGAGCGGCCCAGATCCTCGCATGATTAGCCAAATGGTTTAAACTGTTAAATCACGGTGATGTTGTGAGGTTGCTACCTCTGGTTTTATCGGGGTGGCTACCCTGTGTTCCCTTGAGATGGCTATCTCATGCTTAATGTGGTTAATATTTGTGATGATAAATGATTCATTAAATGTTACTTGAACCTTAATAAAGGGTTGGGTGTTTCAACCAAGATGATTAGAGAACAGGTTGTTATAAGTTAAATCTTAATGTTACATTAAAATGCTACCGCAGTCTACCTTTTAGATTTACCTTGTACTAGCCTTGCATGTCATTACTTTTCATCTGTACTTGCTGAGTTTCTACATGAAACTCACTCTTGCTATTTCCCAACAAAAGGATGCTCAAGTGATGACTCGGATGGTGACTTTCCTGAGAACTATCCGGGATACTAGGCGTCGTGATGCTGCCGTCGACCTTCCTGTGGCGAGATGGAGTCGCTACGTCTACGTCGTTTAGTTGTTATTCGCTTTGGACGATGTGATTTATATTCTTCTTTACTCTGATGATAGTTATGTAATAATGGTACGATGCAATCGTTATACTATGTTTTATTCGAACATTGTGCTTTTGAACTATGTAATTTGTCATTCATGTGTGTAAATTGTTCCTGGCGCACATGAGCTTTTGCCTTGATTTCATTCCTTCGAAATCAGGGTGTGATATTTATATTGATGATCTTTTAATTTAGAAATATTTTTTAGAAAGGTAGAGCAGCATGGGTTAATACTTTCAAAAAAATAAAAATATGCAAAGAAAAGATAAATTTCTTAGGTCATGAAATAGGAGATGGAAGAATTCATTTGCAAGATCATATTGCAAAGAAAATATTATAATTTCCAGATGTCATGAATAATAAGAAGACTTTATAACAACTCCTAGGAATAGTGAATTATGCTAGAAATTATGTTAAAAATTTAGCAAAGCTAGCCGGTCCATTATATGCGAAATTAAGAAAGAATGGACAAAAATATTTTAATTCCAAAGATATAAAATTAGTAAGAAATATAAAAAAAGTTTAAAGATTTAAAACCCTTAGAATTACCTTTAGATAATAATTATTTTATTATAGAGACAGATGCATCAGAATTAGGATGGGGTGCAATACTTAAACAAAAACCGTATAAATATTCTCTAAAGTTAGAAGAAAAAAATATACAGATATGCTTCAGGTAAATATAAGTTAAAAGCAGTAAACAATACAGATAGAGAAATCTTAGTTGTTATCAATGCAATAAATGCTTTTAGATTATATTTAGGATTTAAAGAATTCACAGTAAGAATAGACTATGAAGCTATATGTTGATATTATAATAAAATCAATAGTAAGAAAAGTTCAACTAGAAGATGGGTTTTATTTGAAGATATTATTACTGAAAATGATTATAAAGTTATATTCGAATATATAAAAGGAAAAGATAATACCTTACCTGATATATTTTCATGATCATCTATTTTATAGGAATGAAGAAAGGAACAAGTCCTAATGGGGATAAAAATTACTATTTTGGAGCTAAGAATAAGTTAAGAATTTTTTTCCTAATACATATAAATTCAAACCCAAAGACCATATTGTTCTAGACAGTGTTCAAGAATGCATTTTAGACAACTTTTGGTTTCAATATAACAATAAGAGGGAAGACAGAGGATATATGTTAGCAATACTAAATAGCCTAGCCGAATATTTTAATATGATAAATGAGAAAATACAGCCAAAAGAACTATCTGAATATATAAAAAAGGAACCCATATATGTTATATACAAAGGAATCATACGAGGAGTTTACTTAACATATGAATCAATTGTATTTCAGCAGATAGAAATAGAAAGAGAAGAAAAGGGTAAGCCATCATTCAAAAAATATCTAGATGTTGACCAACCTCTTTAATATACACGAAGTTTTTTAGGAATAAATTATTTTATTCAACCAGAAGCAAAAGATTATATTCAAAAATATAAAAAGGCAAGAGATATGAAGATTAATGTGCCAGGAATGAATATGCAAGAAGCAAGCTCATAAAAAATACCCACATATAAAGATGTTGTAAAAATAGAAATATCGAATGAAGATGATATTGATAAAAGAATAAAAGAAAAGCTTGACTTAATTATTTCTCAATTAAAGAAAAATATAAAAGAAGAAGTCTCGCAGGAAGTTAGGAATGAAATAAATGAGAATTTTCAAATCATACATCAAGATTATGAAGAGAATATAAGGAAAGATTATGAGAAATATATAAAGAAAGACTATGATTTTAAGATGAATGCACAAATATCTGATAAAGATATTAATGATATGCTAGATAAAAACATGTTGGATGTCCGTGATCATGGACAATTATCAGAATAATAAATTCTAATATTATGAATATTGAAATAAATAAGAAGAGTCAAGACAGCATGAACTCAATACAAAGAATATATATTTCCTATGTTGATAAGGTGTTATCAACAATTCGACCCGGTGAAGAAGATAATATCACCCATGCCAAAGTTTTGATTAATGTTTGCAACATTAATCATTCGGGCGTGGAAGACCATACCATACCCCCTAAATTTTTTAAGTAAAAACAGCCAGCGCAACACCCAGCGCAAAAGGAATGTACAGTGAATAGAATAAAATATTCTGATATCTCCTATCTATCAGAGGAAAGCATCAATTATCGAAGACGAAGTCATTGTCATGCAATAATTCAAAAAGATAATTGAAGACGCAAGCGTTCGAGGACAATACGACGTTGGCAGATCACCATCCTGCAATAGTAAAAACCAATAATTGAAGACGGTGCGCCATCCAGCTGTGAAGATGATAACCACGAAGGACGCCAGGCGATAAGCACGAAGGACTCTAGAAGCCTCCTTCAGCTCTATAAAAGGAGAAGCCGGGCATCCGCATTCAGCATCCGCCCTGAGACCGAAGCATCAGATCATCCGCTCAACCATCCGCATTCCCGTAGCCGTGCCCTGATACCACGGCTATGGGAATGTCGGGGATTCAAGGGTAAAAACTGGAATTCAAAATTCAAATTTATAATTCATGGGTTACTATTCATGTTACTATTTAAATTCAGCGGTCACTATTCAAATTCATGGTACTATTCAAAATACTGAGCACTATTCAAATTTGGAATATAAATAGTGCACGAGCACTTCAACTGAGTGGCTCACGCACTTCAACTATTCGTACTATTCAAGGCACTTACTTTTCTTAACTATTCAGGGCACTAGCTTTTGAAAATATGAAGGATGCATGTGTGTGATTTATGAATGTGAGTGATTTAGTGAGTATGTGTGAGTGCAAGTCAAAATGTATAACTATACAGACACTACTTGAAAATATGGGTGGTGGATGCACATGAATATAATGGAGTGTGTGATTATTTAGTATGCAGAGTATGCAGTATTATATATACGTGTAATTCTCAGGATCTTTGCAAGGCTGGCGAGACCAAACTTTTAGCCGGTCGTGTGACTATGCTTGTGTCTGTTATACTCGGTACTCACCGTATGCATCACTAAACTTGCTACAGAACCAGGCTAACATGTTCTTCTCCCTCGCTATCCCCAGCCATAAACACGCAGGACTCAGGCCCTATCGTCTCCCCAGGCAGTTTCACCCGAACGGAACACTTTTCTACGGACACAGGGTTCTCTAAAACGCCGTTACATGGGCTAACACGAGAACAACTCAACGCAGAGGTTTCTCCTCTAGGGCCCCTAGCATAGAGACATCGCCCCATATGAACAAGCTTAAAGGACAACTGGGATTAAAACAGAAAAGCTTAATCCATTTTCACAAGGCAAGCTTACATACGGTTTTTCCTTTCGAGAAACCCCAAGCACCTAGTACAAACCTTAATTACCTTACAAGCACGGGAAGTCAGTGATCTTCCTTATTCTCTAATTTACAACACTGGTGGAGTGGTACACTAGTAGTGGGGTGTTACTATTATAGTGGATGATTTCTCAGAGTGCTTCTGAGATCATGGCTTCATGGTGTATTGTGGAAGTGGAGTGGTGAGTGGAGTATGCGGGTGAGGGTGTGGATTCTTCGATGGTCTGTGAGCGGATGGTTGAGCAGATGATCTGATGCTTCGGTCTCAGGGCGGATGCTGAATGCGGATGCCCAGCTTCTCCTTTTATAGAGCTGAAGGAGGCTTCTGGAGTCCTTCGTGCTTATCGCCTGGCGTCCTTCGTGGTTATCATCTTCACAGCTGGATGACGCACCGTCTTCAATTATTGTTTTTACTGTTGCAGGATAGTGACCTGCCAACGTCGCATTGTCCTCGAACGCCTGCGTCTTCAATTATCTTTTTGAACTATTGCATGACAACAACTTCGTTTTTGATAATTGATGCTTTCCTCTGATAGATAGGAGACATTCAGAATATTTTATTCTGTTCACTGTATATTCCTTTTGTGCTGGCTATTGCGCTGGCTGTTTTCACTTGAAAAAGGTATGGTATGGTCGGAACATAGAGTAGTGACCCATCAGTCCATCACTAATGATAGTTGTTGGGTTGTCAGCTATTATTGTTTTTCATGTAACGTGAACAACAAGCCCATCTTGAAAATTAAACATTGGAAATATGTGGAGCTCATATATACATATGACGTCCACCGGTGTGATGAGCAGGAAGCGGTCAAACCACGTGATCAGCTCATGCCCTCATACATATTTCAAAGGTAATGGTCACACGAATTCTGATTGTAAGTGATAAGCACACAATTTGAAACTCACTGATACTTACAACAAGAAATAATAAGTTTTGTTTTGTGGCCCCGTGTGCCAAAGCACCAGTGGTAACAGCCCGTACCGGGTCTGCGCGGCAACGGTAACCAAGGCTACAATGACTCGGCCTGCGGCTTCGCCAGAGCTACAATGTCTCGGCCTGTGGAGTGGCCAATGTAATGGTCCCAAGGTGACTTGTTCCCAATGTCAGAGCGAAGCAAGGGTTCGGGGGTTTTCTCGGTCAGGGAGCTGAGAAGCTTCTTCTTAATTGAATACCGTGGGGGCGGTCTTTCCCCAGCAACCGGGTTTATTTTGTGCATATCCTAAGCACACAATGCAAGAAAAGACCAATTGGAATTGATAAGGCCTTAACAAGTGTTTTGGACCATCTTACTCATACAAGACATCGTTAGTTACAATCAAATCAAGTTTTTCTTAAAAAAATATGTGTAGAATATGAGTTTATTAATTTTGTTCCAAAAAATGAGTTAAATTAATTAATTAAATTTTATCAACCTCTTGGATCCAGTAGCACTAAAAATTAGCTATTAAAATTAATACTAGTGGATTCAAACATATATGCTAATTATTAGCTAGGAGTCTGCTAAGTATTAGTTCCATTAGCTAGTTTGAAGTTATTAATAGTTCATATGCGCCTCACTACCCAATCACCTATTAGCATGTGGAAATATATTGTAGAAATATATTTTATCTAGAAGTCCATTATTTTCAAATAGAGAATAATAAGCAAGCATATAATTTGAATACCTGTTTATCAAAATTTATGAGGTTTGACTTGTTAATTCTAATGTACCCTAAGCTTTGAAAATGGATGCGCCACATGTTTCGTGATGTAAAAAGTACTTTTCTTGAGATAGACCTACGAATCCAACGATAGTACCTAACGTACACACTTGCATAACTAACCAAATTTGTTCGGATGTAGCGTTAAATTGGAAATTGGTTTTGCTACGTGTCCTCATCAAACAAAGTGTATGTTGTGCTATGTCCTGCTCACAAATAGATTTTCGTTGCCCACCCTCACCTTTGCAGCTTTTCTCACAGTAATCAAACCGAAATGGAAGGCGTGTGAGCCGTGACCTCCGCAGCCTTTGATCCTATATATCCCCGTCGATCACAAGCTCCACCACCCTCCCGATCTTCGTCACCTGCACCCACCGGTAAAAGTTCTTCCACTTTTGGTCTTTTTGCTGCCCCTGCCTGTCACTGCGCCTAGCTACGTCTTCGTTCCTATCCCCTTCCCCTCATCATCTTTTTCTTGCTCCTTCGATCGAGGCAAAAAGCTTGCTAGGGAAAGCTATAAAGATGGCGACGTTCGATCACGAGACGACGGACGACGACACTGACAGTAGCCGCCGCGGCCGGCTCCTCGTGTGGGACTGCGGCAGCGTGCTCTACGACTCGTACGAGCTTACCGCCTTCAAGCGCCAGCTCGACGCCGCTGTGCTCGGCAGCAGCCGCTCGCTCTCCATGCCGCACCTCGCCACAACGTCGCCGCCGACCGCCGACGCCGACGCACAGCACCACCACCAGCAGCAGGCAAGGCGGCAACAACGCAGGAGGAGGAGGCGCCTGCCCGCTCTGCTCCGGAGGCTCTTCTCCAAGGTGCTCCGGCTGCGGCTGTTCCCGGCCACCGGGGCGCGGGGCGCGCGCTACCGGACGGGAGACGACGGGACGGGGTCGCCGTGGTCCGGCGCCCTCGCGTCCATCCCGGAGGAGCACAGCTCCAGCAGCCCTGAGATGGCGGCGTCACCGGTGATTGAGACCGCCCAGAGCAAGCTGCGGAAGACTCAATCTGAGCGCTTCATCGGCAGCAAGACGGCGTCGTCCATGGTGCAATTCGAGGTCGTCTTGTAGCTGCAACAAAATTCTCCCTAGTTACTATGTAGAGTATTATTACTGATATAGTACAAAGTAAGCGCTTATTTGTATTCACTAGAGTATAAATTGGCAACAAATTAAGATAAGTTCATGTGTGGAACTTCTACTAAAGATATATATGTGCTACATAATTTGGGTTTGGCTATACAGTCGTCACCGGCAACCGGACAGCGCCACCAACTAGAAGAGCCAACAATCCACCTCTACATGTGTTTCGTGTTGGTAAGCACATGAGACACACCACACCTAATTAAGTGCTTACACACCCACTCTTCTATGTTTCATCGGTTAATTGGGCCAAGAAACTCGTTTGCTCATTCGTCCTTTTATAGTGTAGTCATTTCTAGCTAGGCCACTAGCAAGTAGCAAGAGTGGGTGTGCCTCCTTGATTGTCCTCCTAATAGATACCTCTTTGAGATCCATCTTGACTCCAAGCTGGAGCCGACAGAAAACCGCATGGTTGATTCATCCTCCATGTAGCCATGGATGATGGCCAGCCAATCAGATCAAATCACAAGAAGTCAAAAAGTAGCGAAATTAGTTTTCCAGCTTGTTTCCAAAGATGCTGGTCAACCAAGCAGTAGTAGGCACATGCAACAGATTGTCAAGATCAGGGATGCTAGCACTAACCTGACAAGGTGCCAATGTTGCCGGCTTGAGCTGACAAACGAGAAATATTAGTACAGTGGATTTTTTTAGATTGATCACTACAACGCAGATGCTCACGACTCTTATTATGGGCTAAAGTAACCAAACGCCTAGATGAGGCTGGCAAGCATTTCTTGTATCGTTCGCTTGGAACTTCATTGTTGTTGAGCTCGTTGAAATGCTAATGCACAAGCGCGCACATCTTAGCCCTTTTACGGTTCTTTAAGAAGGCCATATCAGCCCAGTCGAGTCGATGGTCTCATACCGTTGTTTATCCGCTTAGAACATTGTTTGAATGTCAACGGAGGATAGGTCCCCCCATCTGTGGTTTCTATTTCATTGATCTAGGTCCCATTTTGGAGATCCATTGGAGTAAAAAACTTCACCATCAAAGTTTGTAATTCTAGTTACATAGGGGATTAGGGGTAGTAAGAATTGATGACACCAAGCATCTGTTATTGCCTTGTTCTTTTTGGGCAACCTCCTCTTCCAGATTTGTGCTTCAGCATGGATGAGCAAGAAAACTTGGTGGTGTGTGGCTGTTTCCAAAGATTCCAGTAACAGAGGGTGACGAAGGTGCTGAAAATTTGTTTTGGAAGGTTTCTGGGCATTGAACCTTTGTTATGCTCTTGTCAAAAGACAAAGGGTGTAGCGAAGAAACCCAGCTTCATCCAGAAGGCCTCTACAAATGGACAGTCGAGGACCATATGTTCACACGTGCCTTGTTCAGTTGCCTCAAAAACGATACAAATTTCACTCTCTCTTCATCACATTAAATATTATATCGTATATCTAAAGCATTAAATATTATTAAAATAAATAACTAATTATACAGATTAGTTGTAAATCACAAGACGAATCTTTTGAGCCTAGTTAGACCATTATTGAATAATATTTATCAAATACAAACGAAATATTACAGTACTTTTTAGTCTAGAAATTTTAGAAACTAAACGAGGTCTTTTTTACATAAAGGATAAATATCCGGCTTCATCTATCCAAGGATAGAATCAGACAAATTATTACATACTCCAAACCAGGCATCAAGTTTGGTTATAAATAAATTACAACCACGCGCACATAAACTGGGAAGATAAACAGTCTTTGACTAAACATAATCAACATGTCTTTGTAAAAACCATCCAATAGAACCGAAGAAATCTAAAGCGGACACCTCTAGATGCTCAGCCGCGGAGATCAGCTGATCCTTAAGATCATCATGCCGTTGCAAGCTTGTCCACTGACGTAGCCAGTGTGTTCCTCAGTAGTACGTGTAAAAAAATTTTGGTCTACATTTATCAAAAACCACCCCATTCCTTCTTATCCAAATTTTCTAAAGAAGTGCCGCAGCTGCTGTTAATAACAACGAATTATACTTTTTGATCCTGCTTTAGACAAATTTTGAAACAATTCAACCACATTCAACGGAGGAACAATCCTAAAAAGCATATGTATAGAACGTCACAAAAATTTAGAATAAAAACAATCAAAAAAATAGTCTCCGTAAAATGACAGAAGCCACAACAAATATCCTCCTGCCAATTACGCTTAGCCAAATTATCTTTGGTTAGAATCACGTATTTCTTTAAATACTACATGAAAACTTTAATTTTCATGGCAAGCTTTGTTTGCCAAATATCTTGCGACACTCTCACCCTATTGTTAATTAAAACAACATACATAGACTTGACTATAAAAATTCGTGAGGCTTGTAACCCCCATATAAAATTGTAACCCCCGTATAAACACGTCTCTTTTCACAGTTAGATTAACCTGTTATAACGAAGCAACGATGCGGTTTCAGTTGATTAAGTTTTAACCCACTAAATTTTTTCAAAAAGAAATATTTAGTAAGGGTGAACCTAATACTTTAGCAACTGTATTTTGTTTTCTTCATACAATGTTAAATAACGTAGGAAATCTAATCTCGAGCGATTTATCTCCCAGCCAAGTATCTTCATAAAATCTAGTTTGTGTCTCATTATTAACTTTAAAATAACCTAACTCCATAAATAATTTTTTAATATTTATTAGACTTTTCTAAAAATAAGAATCTGTTGATTTTTTTTAAGCACAATTAAACGAGGCCTAGCTGTAGATTTTATAGACTAGGCTATTGTAATTATTTTGCGGTGAATACCGAGTCACATGCACCCTCCACTACTGCATTCAATCACATTACTGCCGGTTTCAAACTCTTATCACTCCGGCAGTAACATACCGGCGGTGATGTGTGGTTCACATCACTGCCCATTCTTATGCACTCCCAGTGTTAGCTTTTACAAAATCAAAAAAATATTGCAATCAAGCATGCTCGCAACAGCATGCTCTGACTGGCACCACCACTGCCACGCTCATAGGCTACTGCCGCTGCCGCTGCTCATTCACAGACAAAGAAATCGACTTTTTTCAAATTAATAGATCATCATGCTCGCTGCGCATGTTCATCGACAGAAATAATTTATACATCACAAATGAGAGATTCATACAAGAATACTGGCTTCCACCGGTGCATCCAAGAAACCTCATACACAAATCCATTAACTCATACAAACCAATTCGTACAAAGGAGAAGATTCAACACATCACAAATTAACTAACCATGAACTGTTTCATCACGCTGGAAACCTCTCCAACGCCGCCAGATCTGAGGCCGGGCGGGTGGGTTGGTGGAAGTACCTTGAGCCACGAGAAGAAGAAACCATGGCCGCACTTGCAGGATCCGCGCTATGCTGCCGGCACGCCATGGGCGCCCATGGATCCGCGCGGTGGAGGCACGTCGGAGGCAGGGGCGCTCGCGCCTACCCATGGATGCGCGCGGTGGCCGGGGCTTCGACCTCGCCCCTCGCGCGCCTGGACGTGGAGGCCGCGCCAAGGCCGTGCGCATCGGCCAGGCGGTGGAGCCCGCGCGCCCGTGCGCCTGTGCCTTGCGCAGTGGCCGACGCACGACCTCTGGCGAGGAGGCCCCTAGCGGTGTAGCGGGCGCCAAGCCATCCTGCTCAGAGGCCACCGGCGGCGGCCAGGCCATCCCCGCCAGAGGCCATGTGCCGCTGTGCACCGCCGCTTCTTCACGGACCCTCGGCCGCCCCGCCCACGAAGTCCAGCAGCGACGCGAGGCGGCAGTCAGCGCTTGGTGCGCGCGCGCCGGAGTAGGTGCTGAAGATGAGGTGCGCGCAGCCGGAGTAGCTCCTCCCATGGCCTTGGCCGCCGCGGACGCGGCCAGCTCCGGGACGGCGACAGAGGGAAGTGGTGGGCGCGAGGGGGCATCGGGGACGGAGAGGGGTCACGGGGAGAGAGATATGAGACAGAGAGGGGTCACGGGGAGAGAGATGAGAGGACGAAGAGGGGTCACGGGGAGAGAGAGATGAGAGGGCACTGGGGAGAGAGAGAACTGGGACGGGTCACGGGGACGTGGACGCGGTGGGCGGGGTAAGGCTCGGAGTGTGTAGCAGTGCCGGGTTTGGTAATTTACCGACAGTGATAAGAAATTACCAGCGGGTCGTGTTACCGACCGAGTCATCGCTGCCGGATTGGTACTCTTTCGATTATTTTTTTTGGTTTTTGAGCCTAGAACATGCAGGCTGTGTTTAACTTGGCGAATTTTAAAACGAAATGTCACCTCGTATTACTTCAGCGCAATTTAGTATTTCGTTTATATTTAATAAAAATTGTCTAAACTTTAAGTAACTAGACTTAAAATATTCGTTTCGTAAAGTATAATAAAACCGTGTAATTAGTTTTTAATTTTATCTATATTTAGTACTCTATACATGTGCCGATATTTTAATATAACGAGTGATAGAAATTTTACATAGTGAATTTTAGGATGATTTCTGGCTAGCTAAATCCAGCCGCAGTGAAGCGCTATCACTGTGAGTTAAGTCAAATCCGGCAGTAACGTGGCCGGTAGTGATATGCAGATTTGTAGCAGTACTCCATGATTAAAAAAATCACAAAAAGAATTGAACCGTGATTTGTTTATACTTCATTCGTTGTTGAGCTCATTGAAGTGATATTGCACGATCACACAGTCCTCTTAGACCTTTTAATCGCTCATTCGTGCCATACTTAGATTAATAATAACTATGCACTGATGAATCCAGACCAAAAAGTGTTGAGAATGGCCTTAGTACAACTCTAGTGTTACGTCGAACCAAGCCGCGTGTGACGTGTGTCAAGCCACAAAAGCACCATCTGATTCGTTTGCAAATGAAATGAACACAGCTCCGGTGTAAGATTCGCTTTTTGTCTCTGAGGCTCGTATAAAACCATAATATAAACAAATAGAAACTAGAGCAGTGCTTCGTTTCAATTGTGGCTTCTATTTGTTGAACTGCTCTCATATTAAATGTATAATATTTAATTGCTCTCACATTGAATTGAAAATAAGTGTCGAACCGAAAAATCTTTTGGCACAATTTGATTTGCTCCAGTGTAGAAACTGAACTTTCACGTATTTTTTAAAATGCATATTTGTATACCATTTATTTTAGAAAATTTTGGAAAATTAAAGTTATTTCTATAATTTTTTTGTGAAACTAACGAGCTTTATTAAACATTAAATAATATCCTTACAAGAGAGGGACATGACCCACTCTGGAAAACAATAAAAAAAATAGTGACAATCCCTAGATCTAATCCCTAGATCTAATAGCAAACTGTGCCAGCTCATGCGTCACATTATTTTCCACCCTACTAGTTTTAATCGTCTCCAACTTACACAACTGGCCACCTTCTGATCATGTATCTCCTTGACGACCCACCACAAGATTGAGCGATCATGCCCCCCAGCATGGAGTTTGGTAACCACCATTTGGCAATCCGACTCAAAGGACCATCGGGACATCTGGCCACCTGAGCGCCATATTAATTCCCTTCCTAAGCATCCCTGCAATACGAAATAGTACGCCAAGCTGTTAGTTTGAGGACCCTTTCCCAATCTCTAATAACCACTCCCACGGCAGCATCTCTTGATGAGGGATTATAAGCGGCATCAACATTAATCTTGAAAGTCCCCTGCAGCGGCAACTTCCAGCGTAACTTGCCCCTTGCATCTTTCTGCTTCTGAATGTGGCATACGGAGGACAGCAAACTGCCCTTTCCTTTCTGGTCCATAGGCACATCCTGTTGCTGGGCAACAAGCAGTGAATCCATATAACGAGTGAGGAAAGTGACAGAGCTAGCAATCACAGGTTTGGCATTCTCGTGTATCACCTTATTACGGATGCTCCATGTGTGCCAGAATAGCATGAAAAGATTAGCCAAAACCTCCAAAGAATTATGATAAATCAGCATAAACATCAAGTCAGGTTCATTCTTGGCTAGCTCCCGTTCTGACGGCAGGGACCAGTGAACTCTCATGGCTTGCCGGAGAGCCAAGGCATGGGGACAGAGCACCAGAGCATGATAGATATCTTCAGCTTGCCGACCACACAGTTGGCACACATCCTGCTCCTCAAGATGACGGTACTTCTTATTTACTCTGGCAAGCCATTGTTAACAATTTTCATGGCAAAAACACTGACCTTCGAGGGCACCTTGACCTGCCACGGTTTCTTCCATGCAGCTTTGCCTTCATCTGGATTTGAACTAGAGCCCATGTTTCCCACGTCATAGAAGTTCCAGACAGCTAGCTTGTAGGCACTTCACCGAAAAAATACCGGTTTTCTCGTAATGCCAGGCCACAAAATCTTTGTCTCATGTACATGTAGCTTTAACTTAAAAATCTCTGCAGCATCACAAGGATAGAAATACCTGCGTATAGCCGTCTTGTCCCACGAACCTCTGTCATCAATAAGGTGATGCACCCAATGGAGTCGGCAAAGTCGCCGTGGACCAATCGGTTTCAGACCATGACCCCTAGGCAGCCAATTATCTCTCCAAATCTGAGTGGATCGACCATCGCCTATACGATGGATGACTCCTTGTTTCAACAACTCCAGGCCAAACTCAACGGCCCGCCAAGTCTGTGATGCCTCACCAGCCGGCACCCGATCCAGCAGCTTGCTATTCGGGTAGTATTTAGCTTTCAAAACTTTTGCACAAAGACTATCAAGAAATGCAAGACGTCTCCTTGCCTGACGAGCTAGCATTTCTTGGTTCATCAAACGGAGGTCCTTAAAACCCATGCAACCAAAAGCCTTTGGCATCACCAGCTTCTCCCACGGAATCCACTGCATTTTCCGTCGGCCATTTTCAGCTCCCCACCAAAATGCTCGGATCTGCTTCATAAGCTCATCACAAAGGGATAGTGGAAGTTTAAAAATACTCATGATGTAAATAGGCTGAGCAACCGATTTAATTAAAATCTTTTCCCGGCAGCTGATAGATACTTTTCCTTCCATGCTGTCATACGCTTGTGGAATCACTCCTGAAGTGGCTGGAACAGCCTATGGCGAACACGACCATTTGGAGTTGGGAGGCCCAAATATTTTGCCTCAAAATCCACCCTTTCCACTCCAAGTACAGACCTGATTTCTATAATTTTTTAAGACAATTGATTCTTGAACTATCGCGAAAGCCTAATTTACATCCCTCACCAAGCCTTGTAAGATAGCGCATATAGTTAAAATCGTTTAGAGAGGTAAATTAGATGGTTTCGAAAGTTGACAAGGTTCAAAAACTCTGGTTTCCTATTGAAGGATGTATCAGTGATGCAAATGATCATTTCGAACTTTTTTTATTTTTAATTTTTTTAAAAAAAATTTACAAAAATAATCGGCCGTTTCAAAAAATGACAGAACTAGTCGCCTACAGTGGGCGTTTTTTAAAAAACGCCCACTGTCTGGGCGTTTTTTAAAAAACGCCCACTGTCTGGGCGTTTTTTGTGACGTGGCAAACGGCCGGCCGGCGCCGGTGCCGGTGTTTGCGGGCGGCCCCCTGGCGGCCAAAAAACGCCCACTGTGTGGGC
>CM041638.1:22411264-22505283 GCA_023333625.1 Bothriochloa decipiens
TTACTGCTACGGGGCCCGCCCGCAAACGCCGGCACCGGCGCCGGCCGGCCGTTTGCCACGTCACGAAAAACGCCCAGACAGTGGGCGTTTTTTAAAAAACGCCCACTGTAGGCGACTAGTTCTGTCATTTTTTGAAACGGCCGATTATTTTTGTAAATTTTTTTTTAAAAAAAAATTCTGATCATTTCCCCCTTTTGATCCCGTCCTCCACGTCGAAGTTCGTTATCGTTTCAGGCTCGGCCCAGTACGCAATTTTGCTTTCTCCTGTCTCCTCGTCGAGCGGTGTTCAGTAAGGCCGAAATGGCAAACCACCAGGAGAAGCCCACCACGCCCTCACCGCCGCCGCCCCCGCCGTCGGAGGGCGGCGCCGCTCGCTCCCGCTTGCCCGGCGGCGGCAGCGCGCACGCGGGCAGCGCCGGGTACCCAAACCCGCCAGACGCCGCGATCCCCGACGCGGCGACTCTTCGAGACCAGTGGCGGTTCGCCGTGCGGCAGTACAGCCGCTGGTACTCCCACGCCTGGGGCACCGCCATCCTCGCCGGCGCCGCCTTCTTCGCGCTCGGATGGCTCGTCAAGGGGTCAAACCCGCTCCCGTCCCGGGCCGACCCGCAGCACGACGCCAACAGCAAATCCGTCGCCAAGGAGCAGAATTGACTGGTGAGTGGTGAACGCACTTTTCTTTCCTGTTCCACTGTCTGGTATGTTGGTTCGTAGATACCGGAAACATTTGGAGAACTGTACTTTATTTTCTTTTTATTATAATATTTCCATTTGTCAAGAAACAAATTCGGTCGGGGTTAGGGTCTTCGAATGTTCTGGTTTGCTTAGATGCATATGCATGACTAAATTCCTGATTGCTGCAAGTGTTTATATTTGCTAAACTCGGGTAAATTCCAAAGCATGAATTGCAGCTTTACCACTATGTAAACTATGCTAGCATGTGCCATGTGGTGTACAGAGGGGCCTCGGGGTCCAGATAGCTATGAGTATCATCAATGGAGATGCATCTTGATCGGTTGAACCATACTAGTGGGTTGATTACTCTAGAATGCTCATGCGGATATGGGTATATGATTACTGCAGAGTGCTCGGAAGTCAGGAAGGGAATGTTGCATTTGGACAATTGTTTACAGTAAAGTAATTACGAAGTAATGTTCCCCATTGAGTGTAAGACCATCGGCAGCGGGGTCCTGGAAAGCTCCCTGCAGGAGCTTTTTACCGGAGCAAGGGCCGCAGCGGGGTCCTGGGAAGCGTCCTGGAACGCTCTGGACGCGCCCCGGTCCTGCCTCTGTGCAGGAGGTACGGCGCCTCCGGTACCACCTGCAGGGCCCGCGCTCGTCACACCTGCCTCGCTCGCGCGCCTGGAGAGGGAAAAGGGAGGAGCAGAGGAGGTCCAGCCGCCGCGCTGGACGTGGAGGAGAGGAGGGCCGGGGAAGAAGATTGCTGGGCCAAGGGATCGGCAGAGGAGGAGCTCGACCCGCCGCCCGCGGGAGCCGCGCCGGAAGGGCCCGCCGGGAGCCCGGCCGGGAGCACGAGGGTGGACACGCTCCGAAGCCGCGCTAGGAGGCCGCCGTGCTCGTCCCGGGAAGATGAGACCACGGGAGGGGGTCTCGTCGCCGGCCCCGAGGCTCCTCGGCCATGGCGAGCGCCGCCGTGCTCGTCCCGGGAGCTGCGAGCGCCGCCCTCCGCCCGCCTCGCCTTGGCCGTGCGCTGGGCCGAGCGCCTCACCGCCGAGTCGAGCCGCCACGCGAGGAGGACCGCCATGGTTGGCGCGGGCGAGCTCTACCGCGGCCGCCATGGACGGCGCGGGCGAGCTCCGCCGCGGCCGCCATGGTCCACGCGCGCGAGCAGGAGGAGAGGCCCCCTGCCGCGGTGGCCACTCGCAGCCGCCGGGATTTGGGGGCAAAGAGGAGGATGGGGCTCGACTGCTTGCCCTCGCCGGAGAGGGAGAAGGAGAGGGAGGACGGCCGCCGCTCGTGAGCTCGGAGAGGGAGGAGGGGCCGCCCGCGCCTGGAGCAGAGCCGCGCCGGCCGCCCTCGCCTCGCCACCCGAAGGTCCGACGGGCGCCGCGGTCACGGGCGGCGGAGGGAGCAGGGTGGGCGGCGGCGTCGGTGGAGAAGCATCGTTGATTTGCGGGTTGTGGCTCACTGAAGAGAAAGGTAGAGATAAGGTGGGTTCCACATGGGAAGAAAAGAAAAAGGAAAAATCTTTATAAGTAGGTCCCACAGTGGATAAAGGATGGTATAAAGGATGGATGAGTGCGGGAGAAATCGGTATAGAGGAGAGAATATCGATGACTAGGATGTAATATTCCTTTTAAAGGATGAATTTAGAGGAACATGGTTGCGGATAGTCTAATACTGTAAATTGGAGTATTTCTTGATCAATGTGTGATTTCTTTTTGGGGGCCATGATCATTTGGTTGGGTTCTCAGAACATGAGATGGTCTTTGGTCAATGAAGGTTTGGATTTTATCCATCTGGACTATTGTCATCCAATCTATAATTTTACAATATTATTTCAAAGAACATATTATTTTCTTCAAAGTTCCATCGAAGAAATATTTCGGAAGTTCTCATGTCTTTGAGTAGCCTGTTGATTTCATAAATTCTTTTCAAGATGAATTTGCAGTAGATCCTACTTCTGTATCAAACTTAGCTGGTGTCAATACTATTATCTCCTATCAAATATGTTTACCTTCTTCCCTGTTTGTTTCTGGATTTCAGCTTGAATGAAAGGGAGTAATTAAACAACACACATTTCATTATCTGGTATTCTATGTATTCAACGTAGCAATTTGGTGTTTTTTATTAGGCTTTGTAGCCTTGTAAAAGTTCCTGTTTTTTATAGCAGATAAACGCTAGGATTTTACTTCATTTATTGCTAATTAGTTATTCAACTATTTTTTTGCTGCATATATTGTTTGGCATTGTTGTGGCCTTTCGGTTCTTAACCTTATATTCTTTAAACATTAATACCACGGCTACAGTTTGGCAAAATGTTTTAGTGTAATGTTTGACTCAGCTGTAATGTTTCCAGTGGAATGTAATGTTGGAGAATGACATGATTAATGTATGAATGCTTTTGATAATTCTTTTATTGGATAATTATTACTTACACATTTGTTTTTTGTTCACAGAAGGTTTCAGTTTTATTCCTTTGGGGCATTACATTATTATCCCTGGAATTTGACTTCAGTGTTTGAATGTGGTTGTTGTTTGTACTACCGTTCCAGGTGCCTGTTGAGGACGAGAGTATTAAATTGATAAATTCTATCGTGGTAGAGATTGTGTTAAGTGGTATCTAAGGAATAAGTTTCCACGAATATCAATGACTGGTAAATATAGATACATTAGCTGCCCTAAAACTTTTAAAATTTCAAAGTTCTAGCTATTTAGGAGGGTATTTATTGACTGTTGTCATGAGTCATTTTCAACATCATCAGATATGTAGTTGTGGAAGTTTGAAGGAATCTTGAACGGCATCTGTGGGGTTTTTGTGATGGTTTTCCACATAACACAACCATCTTCTAAAATTTACAATGGCAAACCACATAACATAAACTAGATGAGTCACTTTGAAGTTTCAAATGAAAATTTAGTTTCTTCATTGAGTATATCGCAGAAACCTAACACTATTTCAATATTGTCACAAAGATATATCTTAGGGTTAAGTCCATTTCATAAATCTACCTGGGGTTTCTTTACACAAAACTACCCTTTTTGTCTCTCTTCTATTTCTGGTGTGCTTGTCCTATTATTTCTGGTGCCCTTCCCCCCCTGCAAGCTGCATAGTTGGCATAGGGCCAACTTGCTTGTGGGCCCATCAGGAATGCAAGTGGTCATGGAAATTGTTGTCTAAATTTGTGAGAGGAAACCCAAATAGTGTCGGATTTGTCAAATGGGCTCAAGAAGTTGTAGTCTGTCTGTTTGTGACAATTTAGACCAAAATTATGGTAGGTGTCCAAAATTTACCTGTTTTTGTACTTCTTTTTTGGTTTTCTGAGAATCTGAGTTAGTCATTGATAAAGGTACCTTGCAATTGCAGGTACCCTTCTGCTCGTACGAAGTTCACACGGGGACTGTCAACGGTTAACAGAAGGAGCTCAATACAAAACACAGATTTTGTGTGGCATGGAGCTGTGAATCATACCCTTACTTAGGGGCAGTAACCTGCTTTCACCAGTGACTTGCTTTCTGTTTCGCCCCTGTTGTATATTTGCAAAATAAAGGGTCCCTTGCTTGTTGCAAGGGAGGCTCTTGAAGGTCTTGTAAATGTACAAATGAAATGCTGGTGAATGCAAAATAAGGGTCCCTTGCTTGGTTTATGGATTTGTTTGGTTATTTGCATTATCATATATATCCAAGCAATGCAGTTTGCCTATATTTGGTTGCCCACAAAAAGCCAGTGTCTATTAAGCAGACTTGCACAGTTCTTAAAGCAGGTACAATGCAGCGTTAGCTAATACGTCAGAGTTAATTGTATTAGATTTGCACAAGCTAATAGAGCACGTAAAAACAAAAAATTCTCATCTCCCTAACTTCTACTGAAAACATGAACGCTGCAGAACATGGAGATGACTACATATAAATAACCAAACACAATCATACTAAACAAACAAAGAAGACATTACGTATATTTATACTAGTTTGGATTGTGCTGCATAGGGTCTATACACTTAAGGTTAATGCAAACCACCGTCAGGCAGTCACCTATAGATTATTTCAAGTCACACCTGTAGATTATTTCAAGAAGATCAATTTCTCTTGGTGGATTCATTGGCGATCAGTTGCATGGCAGGATATTCGTTTCTCATATGGAATTCGGTGAGCAACAGTTCACTATATACACATTTTCTCTTGGAGACAGTGAGGAGTTCAAAACGTTGCTACTTGCTAGGCTTTGTTGCGAATATTTGCAGTACATTTTGCAGTAGCTATGGTCTATGGAACTATATATATGGCCACTGTTTATATATTATACTGCCTTTTGGAAACAACTCAGGTATGGAACTACTCAGACCACTATGATACATACAGATATTAAGAAGTAACTGGAGCACTAGGGCGTGCTATCACAAGTTACCTCTTTTATAGCACACCATTTAGCAACTAAGAATAATCCCTCTGCTATGTAGATTGCTTCAAGAACAACCATCATAGCCACCGCAAAGTGGTGTTCGAAGCTACATGAGTTATTGGACACAAGTTTTTGCAGCAGAGTAGAAGCCATGTTACTGTCCAGAAACTCGCAGATGCATGACAACGAGACTTGAGATAATACTGGTGTTGAAATCAGATGCCATGCCTAGGGTACTACCTGATAATGTTTCAGTCCTTTGCCAGCATCTTCATGAGTACATCGTTCCACGCATCAATAGGCCCAGGCAAGCACCAGTGGAGGCAGTCATTCTGGACTTTCGCTGTCGTGCCCTTCTCATAAGGATGGTATGTTCTATAAGGCCCTGAATGTCCATCAGGCCTTAGGAGAGAGAGCTCAAATGTGTCGAGCAGTTTCAGACGGTCACTATCAATAGGCCCCTTGTTCGCCACCGCGTTGTTAAACTCTTCTCTCTCAATCCTCCACATACTATTGTCCGATTCTCTGTCACCGGCCTCCCCTGGCTTGAATGGGGCCATCCTGTTGCAAGTCCCGCCACTGAACCACTCACCATTCTCAAAATGTGAAGGAGCCCACGTTCTATAGAAGACTACTGGCTTGTGAGGTGAAGATGTGATGAACTGGAAGGCCACCTTGAGTGCCCTGCGGAAGGAGTACTCTGGAGGCCTCTCTTTCAGGGTTTTGTTCTGGCAGGAGTGGCAGCCAATCGCAGCTCCATTCTCCCAGTACACTGCAGTTTTGAAGAACCATTGACCTGTGGATATCACTACGTAATCAAAGTTCTCCCATTGACTAGTCCAATTTATCTCGAGAACGTCAAGGTGCAGCTGGAGATCAGCAGTAGAAACTCCATCATCGTCCTCAAAGATTTTAGCTTTGACCAGGAATGGTGCCCAGATAAGGGAGACTGTGAAATTGTGTGAAGGGAAGTGCCATCTTCTGGATCTGAATGTATCATCATGGTAGACCTCAGTAGCATCTTCGACCTGCAACAGCAACAATAAAGTATTTTAGTCCCATGCAAGGTATAGATGAAACTCAACAACAGCCAAAGAAAGAGCATCAAAATCGTACTACGAGGAATTCATGCAAGCACAAAAGGCACTAGACAATATATTTACAATCAGGTGTTGAGAAAAGCATGTCCTGAGCTCATCAAGCCATCGTAACAAGAAAAACTATTTTGTGTGTTCTCTACAATGATACTTGTTCCTCACTAGCTAGTGGTATCAAAGAATGTTGCTGAGGGGTGAGGGCATCCGTAGTGTGGTGTCGAACCAAATCCGTCACAGTTCTGACACAATTTGATCTTTTGAAGTAAAATTTGCAAGCTGCAGTGTCACATCTGATCGTCACGTCAGGAAAACATGACTGCTCATAACGGATCTCCATACCCTGTGCACTGCCTAACGTGGATTGCACAGTATTTTAATAGCCAGGACGCCGCATGGTTTGACTATTCTGCAGAGTCTGATTTTGGAAGCAGTTGACGCCTCTAGTGTGCTCTGTTCGCTTAATCAAACTTCGGTTTCCCTCAGTTCGATTTCAGGAGTACACTAGAGCTGCTCTGAAGTGCAAAAAGTTAGGGATGCAAACACAAGTTGTCTAATCAAAAGGAGTGCACATTTTCCAGGGCTCCCACTGATGTTGCAGTGAGAAATGCAATGATAGAGACTGAACACCTTGAAGGATCTTAGTATGGTGATATGTCAGATATCTTCCCTAGTGACACAGGTGAAAGAACTTATATTTCATCTTATTTACAGAAAAGTCGTCGCGATTAGGATGCTGTGTCTTTACATTCTTCCTTTTTTATCACTAGTCATATGCACTCTACAAAAAACAAAGAACAAAAAACGTCATGGAGGCCTGGGCTGTTATTCATGTCTATTTATAGTTAATGTAAGGAATTCATGTACAGCATAAATAGAGAAAGAAAAATATATAACTGGAGAAAGTGTAGTAAAAGCACACTGCACATTGCCAGAGAAAAATGAACCAGACATATATCAGCACATTCAATGTTAAACGTTCATATACTTATAAAAAATACGGCAATACCCTAGAAAGAAGACAAAGCAATGACTGAATGTGGTTGCGAAGGATGGAATCACCAATAAGTGCCCAATGCTTTCTCTTCATGCGATCCAGAAACTTCTGGCCATCAAATGGTGGTACCTCACAACCATATGGCTTCCATCTCCATTTGAGATAATCTGTTTCAGGCCTTCCATTTGTCATACAGTTCTGAGGAGACTCAATGAAGTGGCAGCTTGCATTAGTGTAAGCTGGCCCAGATGAATTGTGAACCCACTCGCCATGGAAAATATCACAAATTTCTGCATGCACAAAAGAAAATATGAAGCCAACTACTGATGAAAGAACTGAATACAAGTTTTTTGGCCAAACATATGAAAATGAAACTGTACGACACAATTTAGTTCCTTTAAAAGATTTAAAGTACTTTACAAGACTGTAGTTTTGCATGGGGAGAGCATGGGCTGGTGATAACATACGAAGTCAAGAAACTGGATATATTATCCAAATCTAGGCTTGGGTCCCCTCTGAAGTTTGTTCTCAAAACAAGTAGAAAAAAACCCCATATGTTTCCCCCTTTTTTTGAAAGATCTGGACGAACTGGCTTTGATTAATAATAAGAGGAATAAGCGCATTTATACATAGTTAATTACTCACTAACTAGGTTGTGTGGGGTCTGTTTATACATAGTTAATTACATGCGCGAGAGGCGCTCCCCGCCACAGCCTAGGCTGTGTGGGGTCTGTTTTTACATAGTTAATTACTCACTAACTACTCGAACGACCATGAGGGGCTTGACAGCCTTGCATCCTGCTGGGGACCATTGAAGTGCCGTGTCCTTTATTTCTGAGAACAATGTTTGCGTTATCTTCCAGCATCCCCTGAAAATAACCACGTTTCGCCGGTCTATCCACAGGGTTAGTATCTCTAGAGTGTCTCCCTTCTTCCCTCCTGTTCCCAAAACCTGATTGAACCAATCTTCTAAGTCACACTCGTCCCTCCAGAGAGTCGGCTGTAGGCTGTCGCAGGAGCTTCATGAGGCCACAAGCTGCCAGACCAACCGGGAGTAGGGGAACTCGAAAAACAGGTGCTGCGTCGTCTCTAGGTCCCTTTCACATAACACACAAAAAATAGTTGTTCTTCCATCCACGCAGTTGCAGTCATGCCTCTGTCCACAATCCATCTTGGAGTAGCAGCCATATGAAGAATTTGCATTTCGGTGGTGCCCATGCCCTGCTGTTCAAGCTTTGGATGATAGGGGTTGCTCAAGGAATTTGATTACATGGATTTTCTTCAAATTCTAACTAAATCCTAGGGATTTAGGTCTAAGCAAGACCTTTAGTGTTTAACACTTGACTAAGTTTTGTAATATTTTCCAACCATAACAGATTTCCCCCAGTGCGATCATTTACTGCCTTAAATGCCAAATAGTCCTTTTCAATTAAACATAGGCTAATCAATGATTGCATCCCAGCGTCTCACGAGCATACCTTCTGGTCTTGGGGATTGGGGAACCTTGCTTCTTGTCTCGAGCTGAGCATCTCCAGCAGACCTCCTACTTAAGCCCTCATCCTACTTTTGAGGGCCAAGAGTAAAAAAAATTCACTCCAGCAGAGCCCCTAATAAAGCCCTTAAATTTGAGAGGCCTCTCAAATCACTTATCCAATCCTCAGTCTCAAATATCAATTGAGTTCATTTGTGGTGGCGACATGGCTCAAGTTAATTGTTTTGTTCGACCTTATGTTTAATGATTATATTATTTGATTTGAAAACATGTTATGGATTATGTTGTGACTCAGGCCAAATTTGTGTTTGAATTTAAATTTAAAAGTTCATATTTCTATTTGTAATTTTAGTGTTGTGTTTTTATCGTTAGAGTTTAAATAAATTATTATATAGTATGATGTTCTCAAGTATATATACATATTGTGTGTGACAAAATAGAGTGAATTAAGAAATAGGAGCTCTATTTTGAGGGCTATTGCCGGACTCCACTCGAGCTCTCAGAAATAGGAACAATCCTCAAATAAAAAGTAGGGACCCTGTTTTGAGGGCTATTGCTGGAGTTGAGGTTCTGAAGAGGTCAAAGTAAAAAATCCTTCTCAAGTAAAACATAGGCTAATCAATGATTGCATCTCAGCGTATCAGGGGCATACCTTCTGGTTTTGGGGAACCTTCCTTCTTGTCTAAAGCTGTCTGTGGTTCTGAAGAGGTCAAATTTAAAACCGCATCATCCGTTTCTGTTAAGCACAAGCACTATATTACAACAAGACAAGATCCAAACAAGCTGGAGTAGTTATTTTGTGAATATATCTTTTGGAAATAAAAAGAGAAGAATAAAAAGCTGCATCACTCAGAAGACAAGAAACGGCGCATTGTTCTAATCCCATTTGAGGGTCAACTTAAGGGCTTGTTTGGCTGCCCTCCAATCCACCTCAATCGCCCCATGTGGATTGGGGTGGACTGGAGTGCAGCTAACAAGGCCTAATCAGATCCTTATATGGAGCCCCAAAGCAAAAGGTATCCACCTTTCCATGCAGGATGTAAAAAAGCTTGCCCGTATCACTAAACTAATGGAAGTGGTCAAACAAACACCTCAATCCTCCCTCTGCAGTCTGCTGATCTCTTGATCAAACACATGCAAATAAGAAATGTCACAGAAGTGGAATGTAAACGAACATTCATCTAGAGTCAAACAGAAATTAATAAATTAAACACAAGCCAGAGGATCCTCGCATTCCCCCTGAGGATTAAACAATTCAAGGTATTCCGTCAGCAGAGCATGTTAAATTAATAAGGAGCGCTAGCAGATCTTTGGAGCAATCCTAAGAATCCTCGGATCTTCTAATAATTTAGCATGCACATTTAATATCCTTTTTGGTGATTAACCAACAACCTATTGCATAAGCATTTCCATTCCATCGTAGTTTCCGCATTTGAGATATTTGCTGCTGTTCTTCTCCGGCTACATTCATCAATAAATATACTCCAGATTCTGGTAACACGAAATGATCATCTTTCCATGTTGCAAATCCCAACCAAAGCGGTGTGTCCGTGAGAAAGTACGGCTTAAACTCATTTTCTCTTGTTCAAGAAACGACAAAAAAGGGAAAAGTGCCGTAAAAAATAAAGACAATCCAAGAACCGCTCACCGACGGAAGGTATCCTGCCGCTGCCGCCGCCGGCGGCGGTTGTTTCCCTCCCCGGCGCCGTGAAAAGATGATTGGCCCCCTCTGGCGCGGCGGTGGGCGGCAGGAGGTAGGCCGCTGGGCCGACCAGCAGCCGCAGCGCGAGGCCCGCGAGGATCACGAACAGTACCAGCTTCAGCGCCGACCCGGCGCCCACCACCGCCTTCCTCTGCTGCGCAGGCGTCGGCGGCCACTCCATCCCCATCCCTCCTCTCGACACGCCCCGCCGCCCCAAATGATCACGGAGGCGGGCAACAGCGCCACCAAGGACTGGCGCTAAGCCGGACGGACTGGCACTTCAGGTCTGCAGCTGCGATTGTCGTGTCGGTGCCTCCGCGCTCGACGGTGACGGTGGAACTGGTTGGCAGGTTTGGAGAGTTATGTGGGGTCCTGCTCCTGCCTGGTCTGTGACAGGCACAGCTACTGCGCGGTGATATATAGAAGCCGGCGGCTGCCAACAAAGTAGGTAGTATCTGGTTTTGCACTTTCACCGGACTCGTCACGCACGCGTGCTTGTTGTGAAAGCGTAAATGGTTTTGTTCCATCCGACTATCTGGTTTTACATGTATATGAGAGCAAGCTGGAAGGTAAAAAAAATATCAGCATAATACTGTACTAGTTGTGTAATTTCACGTCACTTTTGTGAAATCTACGGTGTTCAAACTATGGCCAGAGATGTATGTATTGTAATCGTTGTGACACTTGTCGCTTATCAGTGCTAAGATAATTGAAGTGTATATAAAAAAAAATCTATTGATGTTGTGGCAAGTTTTGAACTAAGTGACATAGGAGTACACGATGATACATGTGGACACCTCAACAGCAGGGTCATGACAGGCATCTATAAAGACATATAAGTGTGGTGAACCGGGTACATTGTTTGTAAGTACTATTAGATGAGATTACTAATAAATGAGATGACGGAAGTGCATGAGCTAACTCTAGACAGAACGCAACTCCGGCGTTTGAAACTGAACAAAGGGAAAGCCGAATCGAACCAAAAACATTGGAACCATCAGCGGCTTCGTTGTCAAAATGAAAATGACTTCAAACTTGATTTGACTTGAGCATTGAAAAGCAACTGGCAGCCTTAAATACAAGGGGAAAAAAGGAGAGAGGTGCATTTCTTTTAATGGTGTATGGTTATGCACACATCGTAGCCACTGAACATTCAAAACACAAATCGAATGTTGTCCCCATGGTTTGAACGCTACACTAAGCTTCCCTAATACGTATTTGTCTAGCTTTTCTTTGGATGCTATTTTCTAGACATGGGAAAATAGTAACTGGTGAAGAGAAAGTAGTGCGTGACAAATAGATATTATGGACAAATGATAGGATTCGTTCCTAATAAATACAAAATCATACTAAACACAATAATATTCCAAATTTGATTTAGAGGAGGATGACATGTAATTTATTAGACACCACTAACTAAATATAGAAATTAAATTAAGAGATTGGTAGAGGATTTTTTTTTTCTCCTTGAACCCTTCATTTTGACTATATATAAGGTTTGGATTTTGATGTTGTCCTATTCGCTTAAACCTATCAGTCTGACCTATCAATTTTGCTTACACCACAATGTTTTTTCTCACATCATAGTGTTTTTCTCTAGGGGTTGGGGTTGGGGCTGGGTTTGCTCGTGGAGATGATTCTAGCAACTGGCATCTTCTCGTGGAGTGGATTTTGCTTATATAATAGTAAAATAAAATAAGAAGTCTTAAAGTCAATCATCAGTCAAAAAATAGAGATATATTGGGAGGTTCTGAAAATCAACAGGTGGGAGGGTCAACGCTTACGTTGCAGACAGGAATCGCCAACAATGAAGTTGAATAAACACTATTAATCACAAAATTAATCAAGAGATGCAACACTAATAATAGTAGCTGTGATTTAAAAAATATAATATATACTTGCGCTAAAAAAAAGTCATATATACTTGCACGTGGTGTCTTACACTAGCACAATGGGGCTGTAGTCCCGGTTAAGAAACCCCTCTAGTCCTGATTTCCTAACCGGGATTAGAAGTGCATTTTTAGTCCCGATTTTAAATGCCAACCAGGTCTAAAGGTATTTTTTTCTTTACTTTCCTTTTTTTTGTTATGGTTTCTTTTTCACTTTCATTCTTTTTTTCTGTCCTAAAACAATCACATATTACAAACCACATAAGAAATGGTAAAAGTATATTATATTATATTTATGAACTCATACAACAAAGTATAAAAATATTGTTCCAGCCTATACAAAAGCACATATATGCTCCACCCATGTTTTTCTATACAAAATCACCACTAAAACATGCTACCAGTACCCAAGTTCTAGCCAGCAAGCAGCATCAAACATTCAGTTCCAAGTACCTGTATTTGCAAACAAACACAAACATTCAGTTCCAAGTATCAAACATTTTGATAAGTCAAATCTAATATTCAGTGTCTGTTGTTCAAATATCTCGCAAGTCACAACCAAATCACAGGAGCCAATCAGGTTGCACAGCGTGAAGGAAGACATCAGTTTTTCAATTGCTAAATAGTACTTTGTGAAAAAGGATTGCACGGTTAAATTGAGGACGAAAACGTCAGGACCTTGCATGGCTAAATTGAGGACGAAAAGTATAGATACTAACCTGCAACCAGCCGATGGGGACGAGCAGGTGGTTGGCTTCCGCTCGCCGCCACAAACGTCCGATTCCGGCCGCTCGCCTCCACAGTCCTCAGCGCCCGGCCGCTCGCACGCCACAGCCGGCTGCCCGCACCTCCATGTCCGTCCGCTCCCGTCCCCTCACAGCGATGTCCGTCCGCTTGCAGCCACGGCCGTCCGCCAACGGGAGCAGCGCGGGGAAGGAGGGAAGGAGGAGCCCGCGTTCGCGGAGCAGGCCATCGGCGCAGCGGCGGCGCACTCATCCGGAAGAAGATCGCTAGAAACCACTCATTTCTCCCCAACCACCATGGTGCTAAGGAACGACAGGGAGAAACTGTGAGATGAGGGAGGGGGCCTCGACTCTGCAAATCATAGAGAGATGGTGGCGACCTTACTTGGCCGTGCTCCGCCGCCGGCTGCCGAGATCCGAGAGGGAGTCTGAGAGAGAGATGGGAATGGGGAAATGAATCTGAGACGGGAGCAGGTGAGAGAATAAGAATGTGGAGATTTATTTTTGCCACTGTATATCCGGGACTATCTTTAGTCTCGGTTTTAGCCACTAACTGAGATTAAAGATTTTCTTCTTAGGCCTTGTTTAGTTTATCCCAAAAGTTACAATTTTTTCACTCTCTCTTCATCACATCAATACTTTAGCTGTTTGCATGGAGCATTAAATATAGGTAAAAAATAACTAATTACACAGTTTAGTTCAAAATCACGAGATGAATCTTTTGAGCCTAGTTGGTCCACAATCGGACAATATTTGTCAAATAAGACGAAAGTGGTACTATTTATCGGGTTCATTTTTTTTCGCGATCTAAACGTGGCCTTATTCTCTATCTGCAAAAGCTGTTGTAAGAGTATTGGGTAAGGTTTTATTTCCGGCTATAGCCACCACCCGGGATTAAATCTTTCTTTAGTCCCGGACCAAAAAATAGGCGGGACTAAAGGTCTGAATCAAAAGTCTTTTCTCTACCAGTGTTATGTCAGTTGAGTAATGAATTAGACACAGTTTAAAAAAGAAAACTCAACATTAATGCACAACTATGGTTATTATAATTCTGTTTTTGAGGCTGCTATTGTAAGAGGAGAGTTTCATAGACTACCTGAAAGTCCCGTGTTTGGTTTTGGTAATGGAGTTAGGTGGACTAATGTGTTTATGGTTAAGATATACAGGATTAGTCCACAGGTATATGTATGTGACCAAGAGGTGAAGATCAAGATGGACCGGTTGATGTGTGAAGGGCAAGTCAAGGCTTTGAGGTGAAGGGCCATGCGATGGTGAAGCTCAAGCTAGACTTGGCGCCGATGGACTGACTCAACGGTGAAGAGCAAGTAAGGTCAAGATCAATGGACCGAGAAGGTTGTATGTTGAAGGAGCTTATTGCATATGAGACATGACATGGAGTCATGTGACCTAAGCATGATGAAGATCAAGATGAGGCTTGGCTCGAAGGACCGGTTGCAAGTGTGAAGGGCAAGTTGAGGCTTGGAAGCAAAGGACCATTGCGATGGTGAAACTTGGGCAAGACTTGGTGCCAATAGACTGACGCAACGGAGAAGAGCAAGTGAAGTCAAAATCGACGGACCAAGATGATCATGTGATGATATGAAGTGAATCATATCATTTTTGATTGTGTCATGCATGAGGTGCATTGGCACATTGGAGGTGATAGTGGAAATGAAGATGCAAGACAAAGGTATAACCTAGGGTATTTTATTTCATCGGGCATGAGGTGTGTAGAGAAGTCGATGATCGAATTTAGGATTGATAGGCCAAACTATCAAGAGGGGCAAATGAGTTTGCATATCGGTCATCCAGTGCCACTTGAGCGATCTAACATTGCGATGTTGCTAGAATCGAGTGGCGCTATGAGAGCAAGTGAAAATTCTTTTAAAATAATTGTGAAAATGCTAAAACACATGCACATAGAGATGTACACTTGGTGGTGTTGGCACATTTGCAAAGGAGAAGGAATTGGAGAAGGATTGAAACACCGTTGTGCTGAAAAAGAGAAGGTGATGGTCTTGGTTTAGAAAATTACTTTGATCCATTGTGAATTGGATCAAGTGGCTATGTGGGTTGTATAGCCCTTTGAGTAAGCTTTAAGACTAGTCCCAGAACATCGAAAACGGAGTTCGGAGCAAAGAGATATGTCCATTTTAGTACGGGGTAGTCTGCTACTCTGTAGAGCGCAGGACGCGTCCATAGCAGAGCGCCAGACGTGTCCAGCCACCCTCGGACGCGACTCAGAGAGATCAGGTGGTTGGATGGAGCACCAGACGCGCGGCGGCCGCGTCCAAGGCTGAGCGTCGGACACGTCCGAAGGTGTAACGGCTAGTTTTCTTCGGTTTCGCGAAATGAACACGCCAGACGCTACACAGTAACTGGCGAGCGTCCAGAGAAGGGCGCAGGACGCATCCACAGTTCATGTTCGAATGGAGATTATTTCCCACGCAGGACGCGTCCTGCGGTGAGCCCAGGACGTGTCCTGACTACATGTTTTCTAGAGAATCTTTGGCAACGGCTAGTTGAGCCCTTGGGGCTATAAATATGGGTCTTGACCGGGCATGGCTGGTTGCTGAGCACACTACGCCCTTGGTGGGTTGTGTTTTGGTGCTTGGAAGCCCTCTAACTCATATATTCTTGATAGGAGATCATTTGATAGTGTGAGTGAGCGATTCTAGTGCGATTGCTTTGAGAGATAGCATCGTGTGGCACTAGGTGATTGTGTTGCAAGCTTGCAAGCTTGTTACTCTTAGAGGTTGCCACCTCCTAGACGGCTTGGTGGCTAGAGACTTCGTGAGGCACGCAACGATGATTGTGTGGTGCTACGAAGGTCAACTTGTGAGAGGTTCTTGAGCTTTCCTCTACGGAGCGCTAAAAGTTATTATAGTGGATTGCGCGTGTCATTGAGCTACCTCACTCAAGAGTGACTCTTGCGGTGCTCTTGTGAGAGCTTGCCTTGCGAGGCAATTGGCTTGCGAGCCAAATCAAAAGATAGGTTGTGTGTGGGTTCTCTCGCGGTGCTTTTACGAAGGCGTGTCTTGAGGGGCATTGGCGTGGATCGCCAAGTGACTTGCGAGTCACACCGGAGGAACCACAAGAGTGTTGGTCGACACAACTAGACGTAGCTTGGTGGCAACCAAGTGAACCAGGTGAAAAATCATCGTGTCATCTTGTTCCACACTTCGCGGTGATTTGCAATCCTTTCACAAGCTTTGTATTTACTTTCATAAATATATCTTGCTTGTGTTGTTGATTAGATAGCTTGTGTAGCTTGATAATCTTCTTCTTGCTTGTGTAGCTAGAAGTTTATCTCTCGCTTTGCTTAGATTGTGTAGCTAAGTAATTGAGCTCCTGGGTTCGGTTTGAGTAACCTTGTCCTTGAACATCTAGTGAGTTTAGATTGGCTTTGTGCTTTTGCTCATTAGAGTTGTGTAGGTGCTCCCTTGTTTGTGAAAGTACTCGCTACTTAGGTTTGTGTGACGTTACAAGCTAGAATTGTTTAGGTGAGCACTAACTAGGTTGGTACCTTGTTATCTTTCTTAGGATCTTTTATCAAGGTGCATCTAGAGTCGTAGTTAGAGGGGTAAAGTCTTGGTTAGACCGTTTAGTTTAATTTTGAAATTGTTTCGGTTAGCCGATACAGTAAGTTTTAGAAAAGACTATTCACCCCCCTCTAGTCCATCTCAGCCTTACACGTGGTATCAAAGCTAGGTCTCTCATTTTAGTAGTATTAACCGGCCCGAGAGGATGGCAACTAGTGGGTTGGATGATGCTTGTTTATGTGACACATATATTTTTGATGACACACATTATGCACGGTGGAAACACCACATGCTTGATCATTTTCGTACCATGGGACCTAAGGCTTGGTGGGTTGTCACAAATGGTCTGACCCATGTGTTGGACAAAGAGAACCTCACTAAAGCTCAAAAGGATCTCTACGCAGTTGATGCAAATGCTCTTTTGTATCTAATCAAATCTTTGAGCTTTGATGTGTTTGATAAGATATACACTAGGGTGTCCGCATATGTGTTTTGGAAGAACATCAAGCAACCTATGGTGATGCCTCCACATGGGAGGATGGCAAGTACAAGGAGCATGAGGCTAAGGTGGTGGCATATGAGGATGTTGAGCATGATCACAACAAGGTTGTTGTGAAGGATTGCTCCACCTCATTGTCAAGTGATGATGATGATCTATCTACTCCAAGTTCACTTGACAAGATGGATGATGATGCCTCAAGTGATGCAAGCAATGATTCTACCCCAGCACACTTGATGGTGATGATGGTACATGCTCCAATGATGATGCTACAACAAGCTCTCCTACATCATCATATTGCTTCATGTCACAAGGTGACACAAAGGTATCAAGTTGCAATGTGATTGATCATGCTTCATATGATGAGCTTGTTAGTAGGCTTGCTAGCATGACCCTGTATTTAGAAAATGAGAAAGCTAAATCAATAAAATTAAAAAATGAAAACTCATTTCTAAAGACAACATGTGAACAACAAAAGTATCTACTTTATGTCAATACTTGTTCATATGATGTGCTAAAATTGGCTCATGAGAAACTTAGTGTTGCTCATAATAACTTGTTGCAAGAACATGCTTTTCTCACTGATATGATCCCGCTAGGGTTTGTGGTCGACCTTTCGATGAGAGGCGTGAGATAACTCGATTGGTGGATGGAGATGACGTTCACGGCCCGACTACAGCCTTCCAAGACCGCGCCTTAGCGACCGATACACCACTTCCAAAGGCCGTCACGATCTTGTGGAGATGCGACAACCAGCCACTAGGGCTCCCGTCCTGCAAGCAACCGAAGAACTATCAAGAACGAGGAAACAAGCACTGAAATTGTAAGATATAATTGAAAGTTTAAAACTGAATCTTATTATGAGTGGGGTTCCGAAAACAAGGAGACGGGCGGCTGGATCAGCACGCGCGCCTTCAAGCAAGTAGCGACAGCTAAACTTGACCTAAACAAAACCCAAGGGTTCCTGGTGGCGGCTATGGGGAATAAAACATGGGGAGGACGACCACAAGAGAGTTTGGGTCGTTCTCCAAACCTAGGACACGTCCCTATTGGACTCCAAATGATACAAGCCCATTGGGCTAATTTAAGGTGGCGCAGCACCCTTGACAGAAAGACCTCTCGGTAGTTGTTGGCCTATTAACACCGCCTCTGGACAGATATGAGTAGGAGACTAGATCCATATGAAAATAGACTTGACAAGCTTTCCAACAAGTCCTGATTCATCCCAAACCGACTCCGTATGTAACCGTGGCGACCGTAACGAATTGGAGGTGTGCTGCAGTCCGAATCCAGCCTACGCAAGTCCTTTTCCCTCTTGGTCTTCTCCTTGATTCCTAATTAAAATAAAAGTGCACGTGTCTCCAAGATCTAAACAAGATGGACAAGAACTCAAGAAGGAACTCACTTGATGATTAAGTTTGCGAGCACGCGCACGAGTAATAGGACCAGCAAGTATTGGCGTGGCTGACTTGGATGTATGATCAGTGTTGATGTCCTCATCACTCACTAAGAAGTTTTCTAATGAAAATATTAAAACTAGTGAGAACTCATCACATGGGTCAATTGATCAATCATATATTATTGCTAACCCTTGTGATGTAGGAAAGAAGCATGTATCCACCTCTTATAATGGTTTAATATCTATGCCATATTCTTCGCATTTAGATACTTGTTCTTCCTCCATGTCTTGTGAGACTAACATTTTGAAGGAGAATAATGAACTCAAAAACAAAGCGAAGAAGTTGAGCAATAAGTTAGAGAGGTGCTACAACTCCAAGGTCCTCTTTAGGAAATTATTGAAGAATCCAAGAAGCCTCAATGACAAGAGTGGACTTGGTTACAAGAAAAAGAGGTTGACTAAAGGAGCAAGAAAGTTGGCTATGAAGATAAAGAGGCAAGAAAAGGAGAAGCTATCTCATTTCATGTGCTATCTATTCCATGAGACGGGACATCTTGTAAATGCTTGCCCAACCCAAGAAAAGCCACAAATTGAGCAAGAAAAGAAGCCCCAAGATAAAGTCAAGATCAACCATGAAGCTAAAGTTGGTGACTTGAAGAAGATGAAGAAGAAAACAAGAAGGGGTGGAAGAGCTTATGCAAGGCATCCAACTCATATCCATGATGCTAACAAGATGATGATGAGCAAGATGCAAGAAAAGAGGGATTTGGCTCACATAAAGTGCTTTGAATGTGGATATATGGAACACTTTACCTTAGGGTGTCCTACCAAGCTTGAGAAGAAGGTCCTCAAATTGGAATCATGATTATAAGTGGTTGAGGAACTTATGTTTGGTTTTGATATAATATAGAAGCATGACAAGTAATGAGTATAAGACAATTTGATTGTAGAGTGTATTTGTTACACCATTTGGTACTCAAATACAAGATCAAGATATATCAAGGTTAAGAACAAAATGGAGTTTAAGTCCTAGTGACATTTGAAGATCTTTTGGAAGAAGAAAAGGACTTAAAAAAGAAAGAAAAGGACTTAAATAAGATCTCAAGGTTACTCAGTCCATGGATCAATCAAACAAAGGAAATTCAAGTGAGTGTCAAGGATGGTTCTTGGATAAAGGTCACTTCTCCCTAGAAGAGGGGGTTGCCACCCATGAGTGGGTAAACCAAGTGGGATACTTGGAAGGCTAACATGGAAGTGGTGATCTAAGGATTATTGGAGATACTTAGTTGATGAAATCAAAAGGGTTGATCAAGAAATCAAGCAACACCCAATAGAGAGCAATACATGACATATCAAGTAATAATACTAGTGGTATTCTCTCATGCAAGCAAAATCAAAAGAAGAAGCAAGCCAACCACAACAAGATTGTGCATTTGATCATAAGTTGTTATCATTTCATATAGATAAAGCATGAATTAAAATTGGTATCTTTTGGTCTTCACCAAGCTTATAATTGGACTTCACATGCTATTGGAGTAATAAAATTGGAATCTAATGACTATCCTCTACTCCAACATAGCAAAGGTATCACTGTAATGTGCATGATCATCTCATCCCTTACTAGTATGTGGTTAGTGCATATAGTACATACTTATTAGGATCATGCATGACAAGTGAAAAGTTTATAAAGTTTATAATTCATAGTCTATCACTATTGCTTGATTGGTTATTTGATCTAGTGGTATGGATATGGATTTGTTCATGAGCTAGTGAACCAGTATATGCTTGTTCTATTTTGAATTGCATATAAGTGACAAGTACAACATTGGCAAAATAACCCTTCTAATGAGGAGTGAAGAAGCTTGACATTGGTTCAAACTGGACTTGAAAGCTTATAGGCAAAACATTTTAGTTCAAGTCAATAAGAAAGAAGCTCATGAAGATGTCAAATGTTCAAGAATTGGTTATAATTAGTAAATCCAATAAGTGGTGACCACAATACTAGCTCTTGCAAGATATGTTTAGAACATCACATTCCATGTTCACATGATATATAAGTGGTATATCTAGCACATCAAGAAGGTGGTTTCCTCAAGTGATCCTCAACTTTAAGTGATCAACTCAAATCAAGAAAATCTACCCTCACTTACAAGTTGGTTGACCCATACTTTGACAAAGGGGGAGTTGCCCCAACTCATTGAAATCAAAGTCAAAGATTCAACAAGTAGTCTACATGTGGTAACTCTTAAGTGGTTTTCATGCAACTACATGTTGAATTTACAAGTGGTGTCATTACAACATTTGGTGTTGTCCATCAAAAATGAAGATTCAAGACTCAACCATCTATCCAAGTCCAACCCTTTGCATCAAATGATTCATTTTACAAGCGGTATTCAAGTGGTACAAAAGGCTACTCTTCACGTGGTATCACACTTACATGGTTTCAAGAGACACATTCATGTGGTATCTCATGTGATATTTAATGCATACCTTTTATGGTTGTTGATGACAAAGGGGGAGAGAAATGTATAAAGATATGGGAGAAGCATATTCTAAGAAAGAAAAATTGGACAAAGGTGGAAGAAGACATGGACATGGACCAAGAGTGAGCAACATTGAAGAATGGAGGAGGATCAAAAATTCTTGGGCAAGAGAGAATCACACAAGTAGGGGGAGCAAGCTCATAAACTTGGTTGATTGCATTTGATATGTGCATATTCGTGTGCTTACTTGCATTTTCATAAGTTCTAAAATTCAATATGCAATGCTTGTGTGGTGTATGCTAGTCATAGAACTTGATTGATGATTTTATAACTAGCATGCATAGAATGGTTTAGCTAGATGTGCGTTCATTCATGTGGTACTAGAACCTTGATTATAATGTTGATCTCATGAGGTACCTAGTTTGTTTCATGTGATATCTAGCTAACGATGATGCTAAGGATGAACTCAATGGTACAACTCCGATTGGTATATCACGCTTCAAAGGTTTATCCTATATACCTTAGCATCACTTAGTAGTGCTAACTCTCCCAAAATTTCTATATTTATGCATGTGTGCAAGCTTGAATTCAAATCATTGAAGCACACATGTAGGGGGAGCTATCACTACCAAGTTGACTTTATGGTACTTATCCAAATCATAACATTGAGCTTAAATATTAGATAAGTGGCATAGAGTCCAAAATTCTTAAATTCCATATCTTTGTAGAGTTGTCATCAATTACCAAAAAGGAGGAGATTGAAAGTCCTGTATTTGGTTTTGGTAATTGAGTGACAACTTTAGGTGGACTAATGTGTTTATGGTTGAGATACACAAGATTAGTCCACAGGTATATGTATGTGACCAAGAGGTAAAGAACAAGACAAAGCTTGGCTCGATGGACCAGTTGATGTGTAAAGGGCAAGTCAAGGCTTTGAGGTGAAGGACCATGCGATAGTGAAGCTCAAGCAAGACTTGGCGCCGATGGACTGACTCAACGGTGAAGAGCAAGTAAGGTCAAGATCAATGGACCGAGAAGGTTGCATGTTGAAGGAGCTTATTGCATATGAGACATGACATGGAGTCATGTGACCTAAGCATGGTGAAGATCAAGATGAGGCTTGGCTCGAAGGATCGGTTGCAATTGTGAAGGGCAAGTTGAGGCTTGGAAGCGAAGGACCATTGCGATGGTGAAGCTTGGGCAAGACTTGGCACCGATGGACCGACGCAATGTAGAAGAGCAAGTGAAGTCAAGATCAACGGACCAAGACGGTTGTTGACACTCACTAATGCCTAAATATACCTATTAATTATTGCTTAACAACATCTAAAAAAGATCATAAAGCATAGTTGTAGGGTGTTGAATCTAACAAGCTCCACGAGTTGTGTTGTTTTTACTTGATTGCAGGATTATCCTTATTTTATCACAGAAAAGTATCTCAAATGAAGAATTAGAGCACACCATTGTGAAGAGCTCGTCGAGACAATCGAAATAGACATATCACTTGCTATATTTGGAGTCCTGACAATAGAGTCCACTTTGGATATGCTTTGAACTTCCTAGAAGACACCGGAATCATCACCAAGCAAGAGTTTTCTGGAATAACATAATAATTTCCACAGCTTTGGTGAATTGTGATTTTTTAGGGATTAAAACAGAAACAACCGAGGAAGAGTAGGAGTCAAGGAACCGAACCAAATCAAGTCGGATTCTTGTAAGATTTGACGGGAAGGTTCTAGAGGACACAAGAGGACACCAGAGCAAAGCAGAAGACCACCTGGCACTAGGCCAGGCCGATCGGCCTGCCATGTGGGACCGACCGGGCCAGGTGAGTCTCACCTGTCGGTCTCCTTTAGAGTTCGATCTCAAACCGTCCTTCTCGACACATCTCGACCATTGTTTCAAGTCGATTTGATCCAAGGGCTGCGGTTCATCCCACCTGGCTATATAAGCATGGGTAGAGCCTCCTCAGAGCAATTGATAGATCTACAAGACTATAATTCATTATCTCCAGAATAGATCTCAGGAGAGGGGTCCCTGTAACACCTCTGGTGTTATATTAACTAAAACCTACCATGTCATCATATGCACTATAAAGCATTCATGATTAGGTCAATCTTGATGTGCATTAACTAAAACAAGTTTACATTTCATAGGTTGATTGTGTTTTTGATGTGTTGTCACATGAAATAATAAAACCCTACTTTCGAATGTCATCTCAAATGCTTGATTTATATTCTATGTACTTGAGGTGTAAACCATGTTTACACTAGTGTCAATCATAGTGTATAAATCTAAGTCTAACCCTAAAAATAATTTCCATATTTGAAGTTGAATTTGGATTTCAAAGTTTATTCCCAAGTCTTGTAATTCAAATTTAAATTCAAATTAGAAAGCTATAAAATGTTTTTCAAAAGTCAACCTGGTCAACCAAGGGTACTATTGGGTCATGGACCTAAAAATGTCCTTGGATGATGTTTGTGATCACTAATGACCAACTAATTAACTTAGAAACCAAATCGAGTTTAAATTCGGTTTTAAAAACCCTTTATTTCAAAACCTAGTTTTATCCGCTTTTCTGTAATTCAAAATCTATAAGGAATTTGGGGATACTCTAAAAAGAAAGTTTGTAGATCTTGACAAGAGATACAAAGTTGGTATATAAAGTTTTTCAAGTTTCTACAAATAATTTTAAATAAATTTGAAAATACAGTTTCTAGCATTTGTCCCCTTTTGATTTAAAAACCATAATTCAAAAATTATGTATAATTTGGGAAAACTTTGTATACAAAAAAGGTTTGGTTTGAAGAGTTAAAAATTTCATAGTTTTAAAGATTTTCAAGTTTCATTGGAAAATTAAAAGTAATTTCAAATGTTTGTTTCTAGGGTTTTATTCTCCTTTTGAATTTGAATTCATATTTCAAAATCTAGAAAGAATTTGAGGATGCCAGTTAAATAAAAAGTGTAGCTCTTGAAAATTTATGCAAATTGTATTTTTGGAGATTTTCAAGTTCTTATATAAATTTTGGAGTAATTTGTAATTTCAAACGAGTGACAATTCTGTAATTTTCTTGAACAGCACCGAGACCTATCGACGGCCGCCATCGCCGGCTTCTCAAGCCGCGCCACCGTCCACCGCCGCACATGCCACGGCCGCCAGCGTGCTCCTGGACGTGCGAAGCTTCGCCATCGTCGTGTCGCCCGTCCATGCTTCGCCTCTGCCCTATAAATAGGCGTGGCCGACCGTCGTCGTCCTCTTTTCTTCTTTCCCGCACCGCCGTCGAGCTCGTCCCCGCTGGCAAAATTCGACATCGCCGATCCACCTTTGCCCGCTTCGTCTTGCTAAAAGCTCCGCCACGTCCTTGCGCTTCTATTAAGCTAGCTCGTGCTCACTCTCCCCGCCCGAGCCGCCCGCACGACGTCGTCTTCCTCGCGACCGGTCGCCGAGCCGCCGCGAGCTTCCTCGCCGTCCACCGCCACCAAGGTGGAAAATATATTACCTTTAACCCTCTCATCATGTTCTCCATGCTTCGCTGCCCCTTATGCGCATCTTGGTCGGCCTGATGGTGCACAGGAAGCGCCGGAACGCCGTCCTTGCCACCGGAGCGCCGCTGCCGCCATCAGCGCCGCTGTCCACAGCTCGACTCAGCCACTCTGAGCTTTCATCAACGCGCGCACCGTGCCCGTGGTGAGCTCTTGTATCTGTTGGTGCCCTCGATTTCACCTCTCTTGCGTCGTAGGGTCCGGCCGCCGTGCATCGCCGCCGGCGTGACCTTGCCGCTCCGTCGCGCGCGTAGCCGTTGCGGCTGGGGTTCAAATTGGGTTCCATCTTGTTGACGTTTGTGACCGCAAGAGTGTGTAGCTCAAGTCCGTGCACTCGCCGTCGCCGGAAATCGCTCCGGTGAGCGTTAATGCCGCGCCCGAGCTCCGCCGCGCCGCCATGGCCGCCGGCGTGGGTGCCGCCATCGCTCCGCCGCCGCGTTAGCTAGCTCAGTTTGCTCGCCGTGTCGAGATGATCGTGTAAGTGCTAACCCCGTGGCCGGAGACCTCGCCATCGGCGAGAAATCGCCGGTCAACGGCGTCGGCCGGCGTGGTAAGCGCGGGAGCACTGTTTCCTTTTTCCTTTTTCTTTTTTTAGAAAATGATTTAAATGCTATTTTTTTAGAAAATTATAGTAATTCATATATAGCTCCAAAAATTCTAAAAATTTTTGTGTATGTTCTTTATGATGTCATCTATTTAGAAAAAATATGAAATATCAAATTTGAATAGTTTTTGCAGATGTTAAAATTATCTCTTTTAATTAAAAAAGGACCTTCAATGATTTTTAATAAATAAAATAATTGGCTTTTAATTCTAAAATTTGTTTTACCATCTAATTAGACCAAGAGTTTTTCAAAATAAAATTTTGAGCATAATTAGTCAACTTTAATTTTTATACCTTTATTTTATGCTTTTAAATAATTAATTAACCCCTTTAATTAAGTTTAATCATTATAGGAATTGCTTGACTTTTGGGTTGATTGATGACCTTGGATCATTAACCCTAATGACTGTTGACACTTTAATTAATTGTTTACGCATACCTGGATCATGTCATTAGGGCTTAATTAACGTTATTTCATGTGTTCAATAACTTTCGTAAATAATGTAGTTAACCCTAATGAACTTAGTAAGTATGTTTTGGATGGCTTGTAACTTTATCGTGAAGAAAATTTGTACTCAAGCCATTAATCTGATCATGTATCCATCAAGCATCATATTTACTATTCAATCATGTTGAAGCATATCATTGTATCGTATAGTTTCCGATAACGGAGAGTTTAACGTTGTCGCCCCAGATCCGAAGGAATAGCAAACTCAGGAGATTGGAATTGATCCAGAGCCCAAGACCGTCTACCCCGACCACCAAGGCAAGCCCCAGATGCATTCAAACCCTATTCTATTTTATAAAAGTTTTATCGCTTCAGTTATGATATGTTGCATTAAGTAATAGGAGTTGAGTGAAAACCCACCAACTGCATTACCTGTCTTACTTCCATAATTCCTTGTTACCTGTTCTAGAAGATGCGTAGTAATTCTTAGCCCTGCTTAATTAATTAAGTGTTCAAAGTAAAAAAATGAAAAAGATGAGTTTGGTTTTATCTGTTAAAATCATGATGATAGTTAATAAATCGAGTCCGAACGGCTAACTTGCATTGGGAACGGAGTCCCTCTGTAGTGTTTTCGTCTGTTGATGCCCTAGGTCCCGTGTCGATGGTGAACTGGTGATATCGAGAAACTAGAAAATTCACATGCATGAAGCGGTATACGGTGGGCCAGAGTCCCCACGTATGTCATGGAGTGACTTATAGTGGGCCAGAGTCCCCACATATGTCATAGTGTGTTATACTATGGGTTTAAGTTCCCACGTATCTCGGTACACTGGGTCGAAGTGCTCACGTGTATCATGTGGTGATATATGGCTGCGGTTGTTATCCCGGTATATCGGTTCATCTGGTATGCTTAGGAGTTAGAGTCTCCTGTATATCAGTGATCTAGGTCCCAGCTGGGTATATAAAATGGATTTGAATCGCCGTTGCTTCTCGGAGAAGAAGACTCGATCGGTGTTCATCATCGTAGTAACAACTTGAATGATGATTAAGGTTAAAGAAGGAAGTTGGTTGGTAATTTTGATCTTAGGCAAGACGGATTTTCTTTCTTTCAGGCTTTTCTACAAAATTCCTTATCCCCTGCAAGCCTTACCTTGTCCCTCTAGCCTGTATTTCTTAAGTCTTCACCCCTCTTTTTTGTCGGATCAGTCTTGTTGAGTACTTTTGTACTCAGGGTTTGTTGAACCCTTGTTGCAGGTGAGCCTCATGGGCAGGAATGCTTCGCATCCTGCTGCATGACCATCGTCGAGGAAAGTGACGACGAATAGGATACCTCGCTGTTGGGCAGAGCATATAATCAAGGTTGATGTAATAAGTTATATGGTTATTCCACTGCTATATGGTTTGTAATAATCCAATTTATGGTTTGTAAATGATTTGTAAACTTATGTTATTGTAATCCTTCCGCTATTTTACTCCGATGTGTATTATTTTTATAAAACTATTGTAATACTGCAATGTCTCTTTGTAATGATTGATCCTGCTCGGAGAATCGTGGATGATTCGGGATTTACCCGACAAACCTTTTAAGTTTTATGGAACACATTCATGGTTACTTGGAGCCTGTTTAGACAATAATCATGCGTGTGGGCCATAGGATTTAGGAGTTCTGCCACAGTCCCTTGAATCGATCACCTCTCTAGAGATTAGCAATCAAGAAGAAGGCTAGTATACCTCTAGTTAGGTTGTTTAGATCTAGTCTTAAATTAGAACTAGAAGAGAGAGAGGTAGAAGATCTGGAGGAAGCCCCAGGCCTGTCGGTGCTCCGCTATGCCCTGCGGATTCAAGTTCTTCAAAGCTTGGATCAGAGATTTCTATGGTCATCAACTTCTATGAATCTGTGAGTAATTGTTCTTATTGTTCTTCTATTTTCGTAACTCTTTTGAGTACTTTGATCCTGGTAGCTCTAGGGTTAGAGGAATTTGTTGTTCGTAAGCATGGTGCTTAGGTTCGATTGCTTGTGGAATGCCCCCTATGTTCTGGGCCATGTGGTAGATCGCGAAGGTGACTTTATAGCTTCGTTGAGTCCTTTGTAGTCCACTCCCCGAATATAGGACTTGCAGGAGATTTGGTTACATGGTAGATTCGTACTCTATTTGCGGTCTTCCATTGTAATCCCATAGTAGATTGATAAGAGCAATTTTTTCTAAAAGTAGAACTAGATAGCCCTAGTCTTCTCCTCCTACCTTCTAAGCATATCATCCTTGATTGTGTGCTCAGGGATTAAGCATAGATCAAGATCCCTTCTTTCGTTCTTTTGGGTTCGATATTTTAAACTGGGTCATCCTGGTGAAGTGCTACATCGGTATATTATCTATGCGCTTGCGGATAACTTCCATATTTTCCTTGCACTTAATAAATACCAACAACGGTCATGTGATGATATGAAGTGAATCATATCATTTGTTGATTGTGTCATGCATGCGGTGCATTGGCACATTAGAGGCGACAATGGAAATGGAGATGCAAGGCAAAGGTATAACTGGGCATTTTATTTCATCGGTCATAAGGTGTGTAGAGAAGCTGCTGACCGGATTTAGAATTGATAGGCCGTACTATCAAGAGGGGCAAACGAGTTTGCATATCTGTCATCCAGTGCCACTTGAGCTATCTAATATTGCAATGTTGCTAGGATCGAGCGGCTTTGTGAGAGCAAGTGAAAATCCTTTAAAAATGATTATGAAAATGCTAACACACATGCACATGGAGATGTACACTTGATGGTGTTGGCACATTTGCAAAGGAGAAGGAATTGGTGAAGGTTTGAAGCACCTTGTGCTAAAAAAGAGAAGGTGATGGTTCTTTGTTTGGAAAACTGCTTTAATCCATTGTGAATTGGATCAAGTAGCTATGTGGGTTGTATAACCCTTTGAGTAAGCTTTTCAACGAGTCCAAGAATATCGCAAACCGAGTACGGAGTAAAGAGATATGCCCATTTTGGTATGGAGTAGTCTGCTGCTCTGTAGACGCAGGACGCACCCACAGAGGAGCGCAGGACGCGCCCTATGTGTTGAAAGGAGCACCAGACGCATCCAGCCACCCTCGAACACAACTCAGAGAGATCGGGTGGTTGGGCAGAGCGCCGGACGCGCGGCGGCCGCGTCCAAGGCTGAGCGTCGGACGCGTCTAGAGATGTAACGGCTAATTTTCTTCGGTTCGCAAAATGAACACGCCGAAGCTGCACGTAACTCACGAGCGTCCGGAGAAGAGTGCAGGACGTGTCCACAATTCATGTTTGAATGGAGATTGTTTCCCACGCGGAAATTACACACGCAGGACGCGTCCTGCGGTGAGCCCATGTTTTCTGGAGAATCTTTGGCAACGCCTAGTAACGGCTAGTTGAGCCCTTGGGGCTATAAATATGGGTCTTGGCCGGGCATGGCCGGTAGCTGAGCATACTACACCCTTGGTGGGTTGTGTTGTGGTGCTTGGAAGCCCTCTAACTCACATATGCTTGATAAGAGATCATTCGATAGTGTGAGTGGGCGATTTTAGTGCGATTGCTTGGAGAGATAGCATCGTGTGGCACTAGGTGATTGTGTTGCAAGCTTGCGATCTTGTTACTCTTGGAGGTTGCCACCTCCTAGATGGCTTGGTGGCTGGAGACTTCATGAGGCACACAATGGTGATTATGTGGTGCTCTGAAGGTCGACTTGTGAGAGGTTCTTGAGCTTTCCTCGGCGGAGCGCCAAAAGCTACTCTAATGGATTGCGCATGTCATTGAGCTACCTCACTCGAGAGTGACTCTTGCGGTGCTCTTGCGAGATCTTGCCTTGCGAGGCAATTGGCTTGGGAGCCAAACCGAAAGATAGCTTGTGTGTGGGTTATCTCATGGTGCTTTTGCGAAGGCGTGCCTTGAGGGGCATTGGCGTGGATCGCTAAGTGACTTGCGAGTCACACCAGAGGAACCACAAGAGTGTTGGTCGACACAACTAGATGTAGCTTGGTGGCAACCAAGTGAACCAAGTAAAAAATCGTCGTGTCATCTTGTTCCACACTTCGCGGTGATTTGTAATCCTTTCACAGGTTTTGTATTTACTTTCATATATATCTTGCTTGTGTTGTTGATTAGATAGCTTGTGTAGCTTGATAATCTTCTTCTTGCTTGTGTAGCTGAAAGTTTATCTCTCGCTTTACTTAGATTGTGTAGCTAAGTAATTGAGCTCTTGGGTCCGGTTTGAGTAACCTTGTCCTTGAGCATCTAGTGAGCTTAGGTTCACTTTGTGCTTTTGCTCATTAGAATAGTGTAGATGCTCTCTTGTTTGTGAAAGTACTAATTGCTTAGTTTTGTGTAACCTTGTAAGCTAGAATTCTTTAGGTGAGCACTAGCTAGATTGGCACCTTATTATCTTGCTTAGGATCTTTTATCAAGGTGCATCTAGAGTCATAGTTAGAAGGGTAAAGTCTTGGCTAGACCGTTTAGTTTAATTCCGTAATTATTTCGGTTAGCCGGTGCAATATGTTTTAGAAAAGACTATTCACCCCCTCCTAGTGTCTAGTCCATCTCGACTTTACACTACTATAGAGAGAGCGATGCATGCTAAGGGTGTCCACAATAGACCTCTTCAAATTGATGGCAACTAGGGAAGAAAGAAGTTAAAAAAAAGAAGAAAACGCTACCGTATACATGATGGACGTAAAGAATGGAGTGTACTTGAGCGACCGTGAGTTTGGTTACGTTGGAGCCTGCTGCTTATCAAGTCGTAGCGAGTCTAATTTTTACGTTCTTGCTTGTGTCCACGTGGAATAGATGTGTTTATCGATTATTGAGTATGGCGATTTGGTGTGCAAGTAGGATGCGCTCTTGGCTAGCATTCATGCACACGTGTGCAATGAGGATATATTAGTTCAACATTATATATATAATATTCCTCTTTGCGTACAACTTCAATTTCGCACGCCTGATACACTGATCACTAGCTGGACACAAAATCTATCAATAGTTGGCGTGCCAGGAGGGAGCTTCGTGGTGCAATGGATTAGATGTGCATGTGCTTCATCAACCACGACCTTTCGCTGCAGGCAACAAGATTCCTTTTAGTATCTTGGACTTCGTCGCCGACCAGCTCAGAGATCTGCATCTTTTCTTTTTATAAGTCACCGGAGGGGAGAGCATCCCCACCTAATTTCAATGATTATCAGTAGCTCTAAAATAGCCAAATAATTTATAAAAGTTTTTTATCGATTCTGACGCTAGATTTACATTGCGTTACTTATTACAGAACACCAAGTGGCCGCTATTGCTCTGTCATCTCTAGGCAATCTTGCGACCCATAGATAGGCTTCAGCCTTGCATGCAGCAAGATCTGCATCTCTACAATCCGGAGCCGGCCAAGAGGAGGACGACACAGATGTTCCTCGCTAGACTAAGGACGACATGGCCATTGGTGCTCCGTGCTGTGGTGACCAAAACGGTGCCAAGCTCAACACTATGACTGGGGAAGGGCTTAGTGACCTAAGCATATACTTTATCAAGCTCTAACATGAAATAGGAGTTATGTTGTGACAAGCAATACCACATACCTTTTCTGATAGCATAGGTAGTTGATGATACCATTTTATTTTTTGATCATGATATGCTACAAGCCAAGGAACTTAAGCTTGTGCTTAGTACCTTTGAGCAATTATCAGGATTGAAAATTAACTTTCGCAAAAACGAGTTGTTTACATATGGTAAGGCCAAGGACTGTGAAAAAGAGTATGCACGCATATTTGGGTGCCGCTTGGGTGGTTTCCCTTTCCGGTATCTAGATATTCCTATAAACCATATAAAATTACGCAACAAAGATTGGGCTAATATTGAGGAGAGATTCCAGAAAAACTTTATAGCTGGAAAGGTAAATTGTTATCTGTTGGAGGACGTCTTGTCCTCATTAACTCAGTGCTAACTAGCTTAGCCATGTTCATGTTATCTTTTTTTGAAATTCCTAGAGGAGTCCTTCAAAAATTAGATTACTATCGTTATCGTTTTTTCTGGCAAGCTGAAGAGCACAAAAAGAAATATCGTCTTGCTAAGTGGAGTATTCTTTGCACGCAAAGGATTTTGGTGGCTTAGGAATACATAATTTAGACCTCCAAAATAGATGTCTCTTAGCAAGTGGTTGTTTAAGCTAATTAATGAGGATGAGGTCTGGCAAAAACTTCTAAGAAGGAAATATTTGTCTAACAAACCCTTAACTCAGGTGCAACAAAGACCGGGGGATTCACATTTTTGGGCAGGTCTTATGAAGGCCAAGGCTGATTTTCTCTCTTGTGGCACTTTTAAGGTGCATAATGGTGAGAATGTGCGGTTTTGAAAGGACGTGTGGTTAGTTGATAAGCCTCTTAATGAGGTTTACCCTAACCTATTTAGAATTGTGAGGCACAAAGATGATATGGTGGCTAAGGTTCTTGGGACTGTACCACTAAACATATCTTTTAGACGAGGTTTGATGAATGCAAACCAGATCGCTTGGTTCGATTTAGTCTCAAGAGTGATGCAAGTCAGCCTCACAAATGGAAAAGACGTGTTTCGCTGGGGCCTTACTAAGAATGGTTTGTTTACGGTTCGATCCATGTACACAACCCTCATTCAACATGGAGTCCGCCCTGACAAAAGTTGTCTTTGGAAACTAAAAATTCCACTGAGAATTAAGATTTTTGTGTGGTATTTAAAGAAAGGGGTAACCCTGACCTAGGATAACTTAGCAAAAAGAAACTGGCAAGGAGATATCAAATGTTGTTTCTGTAATTCAAATGAAACGATCCAACATTTGTTTTTCAATTACCGCTTTGCGAGTTTTGTTTGGAACACCGTGCATATCACTTTTGGAATTCAACCACCTACTAGCTTTGCCAATCTACTTGGTTCATGGCTTCTTGGTTTGGATCTAAACCTCCGTAACCAAATCTTGTTAGGGGCTGCAGCGCTATGTTAGGCGATATGGTTGAATAGGAATGATACGTTGTTTAACAAGGCAAGATCTAGTACTTTCATGCAGGTAATTTTTAGGGCGACATACCGGATCCGTCAATAGTCAATGTTGCATAAAGAGGAGGAACGTCTATTATTTAAGGAAGATTATAGAAGATGGGAGACGTTGATCATGTTTGTTTTATGAAATTTGGTTGGAACTTCACAAATCGTATTGGTGTTTAGTGCTTTCTTTTGTGTTTGGGCCTCATGAGATGGGCTGAACTTTGTTTTATTTTTTGTTTGGCTGTGTACACCTTATGGCGTTATATTGTACCGTGACACTAAGTTGTGTACCATCACCAGATGGTAGAGGCTAGAACTTGGTTCCCTTATTAAAAAAAAAAGGTAGTTTTCCATAAGGTTTTCTTAGATTTGTTTGATCTTTTGCCTCTTAATTCTTACGTTTATGTTGGCTAGTTGTGTGGGAAATGGAAAACGTGATATGGAAAGACAGAAGGGCCATCCCTGAATTTTACTAGCAATAGCTATTCACAATCCTTGATCAGTTCTTCATTTGTACAGGTATCAAGGATATGATTGTTTTAAAAAATAATCATGAGATAACTTAGTTATTATTTCCCTTTTAGCTAATTTGATACAATTCATATGATTCAATTAAGTAAATGCTTCAAATTGTTCTTGCATAACATGCAAATGAAAAGGGAAGTTTTCACTAAAAACAAATGCATCAGGAAATTACTACAAAACCTCAATTTGACTGAACTAGGGCCTCATGTTAATTGGAATATAATCAGGAAAAAGAAAGATCCATGAAACTAGCTTCACAATTGAAGCAGCCTACACTAGATCTGAATTATCTTCATCGATTTGCCTTGGAGGTTCAGAAGTTTAGTTGTGCCAAGTTGACCTGTCACTGGATGAATCTTGGGACGCGCATGCCAAATCCACGCCCCATTTTCTCAACTCTGCACATCAAATGAACATATACACCTCAGTTAAAAAAATTGTAGCTGTGGTCCATGGAAAAGAAACAGAGCTGACTAAAAGAAAATCATGTATGTTATCACGCCACATACCAAAGTTCTTGCAACAACGTAGAAAAAATAGTCTAATAAATAGACACCAACATTTTTGATAGCCAAAAGCAACCAATGATACCAAACTATATTGACAAAACCATACTCATGAATCACCGATTAATGGAGCTCTTGATTTTTTATGAGAAATCTTAACAAGATTTCCAGAAGTCATCCAACAGCTAGATGTAAATCTGTTCCAACTTTTACCAGAAAATCATGCTCTACTAACTGTGCAATATGTAGTCGTTTGACACACTATAGATTGACAGTGCAGCCTTGTGATCTGTAAATTACAGGTTCATTATCATGCACTACATGTTAAAGTATTCGACCTGTGGGGGAAATGCTGTCCCACGGCATTGCACTAATTAAGAAGAAACCTCAGCGAAACCAGCTCAAGAAAAATCCACGAACCCTGGAGTCACCCTATAAAATCACACTGTAACCTGGACCAGCACACTGCCGCTATTTTTCAGGGGAAGGCACAGAGAGAGGATTGTTCTTTTGGTGAAATCCTGGATTTGAAAACCGACTTGCTGGTACCACTACTCATAACCAACCACCGCACTACTATTTCCTTGTGCACTACATGTTTTGCTGAATTTTTTTAGGGAACAAAGTTCCAACATGTTCAGCTCAATCAGTGCAGTAAATCAATACTGAGGAATGTCGAATGAACGAGGGCAGTTTAGGGATCCTTAAACCATCTAACAAAAAATATTTTTTTTAAAGTTGATTCTTGAATACTTTTAGGCATTATAGGACAATGGCCCACTCACCGAAGCATGTGGTCGAGGATTGACCAGCCTGCTACCATAGTGTGATATCCCATGAAAGAATATATACTAACTGCATAGCCACAGCGATTAGGGTTTGGTTTATATAGAAGAAATAATCTGCTATCATGTAAGTCTGATATCCCATGAAAGAATATATACTAACTGCATAGCCACAGCGATGTCCTAGGGTTTGGTTTATATAGAAGAAATAATGAACGATGGAGTTCCTTGCCTAATACAAATCATAGATCAACTGTGTAAGTGTGTGAGTGGGCCCAGGGCTGGTGGTGTAGCACATGTGGGCCAAAGGACTGACTAACAATAAGCCCATCTGCCTGTGTACCTGACTCTTAATTTTTCTCAGGCCTTTAATTGACATTTAACAGGGAAGCTGCACATTAATTGCCAAAGGATGCTAGTCCAGTTGGTCTAGCACTCTTTGAGGCACCCTTCAGGTCCTGGGTTCGACTCCCTGTGGGAGGTTGGAGGTAAAAAACCCTCCTCGCTACCCCCATGTGCCAAAGCACTGGTGGTAACAGCCCGTTTCCGGCCTGCGGGCAACGGCGTCCTGGCCTGTGGACCGGCCTAGGTGACGGTCCCCACGGTGACTTGTTCCTAGTGTCGGGGCGGGGCCAGGGTTCGGGGGTTTTCTCAATCGGGGAACTGAGAAGTTTCTTCTTATGTGAAAACCGTGGAGGCGGTCTTTCCCTCACCGGCCGAGTTTTTTTTAATAAGCACATTAATTCATACAACAACAGACTCTTATATATTAGAAATAAATTCACAGAAATCGCAATATGTTAGAATATTCACGGAAAGTTTTGATTACTGAAACAATAGAACAATATTCCTTAAGAGATTTCACTTGACCATAGATTGTTAAAGAAATATGATCCTAGATTAAAGCTATATCACTGCTCAACGATAAGAAGTATGATGGAAAAATTTTACTATTGCAGCAACTAACATTGATCATATTTTGCTTCAATGTGTAACAAAATGGAGTGATTCATTCACAGAATTTAATAAAAAAAAGATACTTACGTCGGTGCAAGCTTTCCAAGGCCATAAAGCTCTTCACCAGATACTTCATCTGACACCTTTCCAGAATTTTCAACTACATAAGATCTACCAGGGGAATCAGAGAGTCCTCTAGTGACAAGTAAATCCAAGTCCTTCTGGTGAAGTTCTCTTCCATTAACAAATATGCCTGTGTTTCTGCCAGCACAGTTCTTGGGCATGGGGAAATTAAACTCTGGAATATAAGGCTGCAAGCAACATATCCAGTTTGAGCATTGATCATCACAGTACAGGTTAAAGAGATGAAACAAATACATCCCAGCAGCGCTTACTGGTATCATGCCAAGGCAGGGACGTCCCATAACACCCCAGAAGCCAGCACGATAGTCATACCTTTATTAAATAAAACGAGATAACATTTGTGTCAGAACTATCTCTTTTTCAGTTAACAAATAACATGTTAAATGTAAAAGTTAAAACTCAATTTTTTTTGCGAGCAAAAACTCAAAAGAATTACCAATAATTTCCAGGGCAGATTGATCCAGCTAGCTTCTCAGCCTTCCTGACCACACAATCAGAGATAGGAAAGCCATTTACATAAACCCTTGCTCTTCCGTTGCGCATTCCATTATTAATTTTGAAGCTCCTTTTTATCAGATTAGTGAGAAAAGAATCGCTGGCCTTTGTTGCTCTAGGGTGGTCAGTATCTTGTTGTGCAGTTAATGTACCATCTGAGTATTCAGGAACATCGAACTCATTGTTTGGAGATTGCATCTTGTTTGATACACATATACCTTTAACTGAGTTCTGTTTGGGACTTTCAGTCAATAGTATCACTTTTTCAGGTTCAGAATGCGTACTTCGACTTCCGACTCCAGAATGTTCAGATGGAGATGATCCAGAATGACTGTGATGTGGTAAGTTTGGTACATGGAAAACTGCACTGTCTTCAGGAGGAAGATACCTGGACTGGGAAGTGCCCTCTGAGTCAGTTGCTAGAGGGGTATGGTTGTTCTCTGACTCACTCAAATTTGAGTGCAGATCTTTTTCTTGAGATGCAGGACTTCCAACAGAAAAACGATAAGCTGGAATGGACCTATTGTCTGGAGTTTGCCCATTGGTTCCCATGACATTTTCCTGTCCATCAGATAAATGTGTACTTAGTGCAATTTCTGATACATTGAGCCTGTTTCCATCAAGCTTGACTAGAATTGCATGTGAGCATGATCCACAACGTAATTTGTACTCGTTCCCTGACAGGGACTGTTTCCTTGGTATCTGTAGAACTTCATAGCAGTTGCAGCATATGGTGAAAGGGGCACCACCTGCGACTGACTCACAAGTCTGTGCAGGCTTCTTGCTAACGTTGACCCTCATGTGATTCTGCTGCAAGGTAGTATTGATGCCTCTTCTACTGTATCTTTGCTGACCAGGTAAGGGACTGTCCACAGGATAAGCCCCATAACTGTTCAGAAGATACGGTGCCCTTTGATCATTGAAACCCATGTGATTTCCCTGTATAGGCAAGAATTCTTGGTGGCAACAATGCAAGCAAGAACAGGCAGCTTGGTGATAGAAGCCATCATGGCGGCAAGAGAGAAGAGAGTCAGGATCATGCTGTCCAAAGAAATAATTATCAAAATTTCTCCAAGGATAGAGGCTGGCAGGATAGCTAGAGCCTCTAGCGTGTGAAATGGGCTCTGCATATCTCACACAATCTTGTTGTGCAGGCAGCGGAGCATAAACACAAGGAACGCTAGGACTTCGTACATTCAAGGATGGGGTGAGATGTGAACCATTCCGATGCAATTGTGGTGCAACATGCCTCAACTGACTCAACCGGTCAGAAGTACCATATGAAATGTGGGAATGGGAATCTGCTGCTGTAGTAGTTGGGGTACTTCCACTTGGTCCATTAGCCGCATCGCAAGTTTGTTGTACCTGGTCTCTCAACTCATCAAGCATCTTCAAGATCTCAGCGCGGTCTTTCTCAAGTCCCCTGACTCTGCTTGGACCATCCAAGTTTCTTTCACCAGGGCATTCCTTAGTAGAATAGTTGTACCTCTGCTTCGAATGACAGTCACCCCGATAAGCATTGGCTGGAGACTTTGGGGACATGTCTCTTATTCTCAATGATTGCCCCATTTCACCATTCTCCCAATAACGAATGTGTCGGTACTTTGCCTCCTTGCCATCATCTCTAATAGAAGTGTTCAGATTTGAAGGACTTGCCCCTGTCTGAATGCTATCATGATAACCATAAACTGGTTTGCTATGTACATCTGCGATTTTACTGGTTTCTGACCTATCAGTAGTACTAGCTCCATGTTTTCTTGCAGATACCTCTGGAACACGCTCCAGTACTTCAAGGTATTTCACATTTCCAGTATCAGCCTCATGTGAAGATTGGGTTGAATTCTTCTTCTTTGCTGTAAAATTTTCAGCATAGGAAGATGTTATTGCCCCATCTTTTTTTTATGACAATTTAATTAGCCACTAAAAAGGGAAGGCTAATGACTACCAAGTCACGTTGTGAATATTTAAAAAGTAGCTCAAAACGATGAACCAAAGAAGACTAGTTCTGCAAGACTGGTGCCAAAGGCACTCCTCTGGCTCCTCATTGACCTCAAAAGCAACCTTGAAAAGTACAACTGAAGACTAAATCACTAGAATGCAGCTACAATCCTAAATTAATCACCGATGGCAGGGGATATTGGGTACGCAGATAAGAATCAATTAATTTACAATACAGAGGCCAGATTCAACTGATGTTTTTTAATCCCAATGCAATATATTTAAGAAGTAACAACAGCAACTAATTACCAAATAGGACACAGCCGTGCCTGTATCACCAAGACACAGGTAGATTATCAGTTTTTTTTTGTGTGCGAGAAAATAGAGACATGGTTGTTCCACTTCAAATCAAAGGATGATAATATGCACTTTAAAGGAGGCTAGAAAATTTCAGAACAAATTGAAAACATAATAAGAATTCCAATTTGTTCCCAAGTTATCCTAAAAACAAATGAAAAGTTTACATTTGCTTCTAAAAATGGAGCAAACGTTTGCCAAAGAAACATAAACTCAAACTTGATCCTACAAAAATGGAGTAAGGATTCTTGGAAAAATAAAAGTTTGGATGTGCTCCTGAAACTAGTGAACATTTCCTAAAAGGTTCAGGAGACCACATTGGCTGATACGAGGTGAAGTAATTTTTCCCTCAAAAAAGATAAGTTTACATTTGTTCTAAAAACCAGAGTAAGCATTTATCATAAAAACCGAAATTTTACGTTTGCTATCAAGAAAAGTAAACATTTCCTAGTGTTAACAGAAAAGAGCAAGCATTTTTTTTTCAAAATTCAGAAGTTTTATATTCTGTTTAGAAATGGAATAAACATAACCACGCATTATTCCTTCAAAAAAACATAACAACGCATTCCGATTCCGAAATGAGAATGAAATAGGGCCAAAACGATTTTGTTGCAATCACAAACAGGGGGAACAAAGATGAAAACCGAGGTCTGAAGTCAAACTAACTGACACAAAAACATTAGCAATGTGCCCCCAATTTCGCTGCAAAGCAATAGCATAGGTTTGCGAAAATTAAATCTCTCCCTTGCAGCCGTCATTCACTCAAAGATGAAATCGATTTGGGGTGCTGGACTGCTGAGCAATGGAGATACAGGGGACTAAACCAAATCTTGTGCCAGTTTGCAGGAAAGAGTATAAAACCGCACCTTGGAGAGTGGCGCCGCATCCGCCGCAGACGTAGACGTAGTAGGCAGGCAGCTCCGGCAAGAACTTGTCGCACTTGGGGCACCGCACCAACCGTATCCGCGCCACGGCCTCGGCCGCCGCCACCTCGCCTTCCATTTCCCTCGGTTCTCCTATCACCGGAAAAGTTCTACCTCCTTGGCCCTTCCAGTCATAAGAACTGCCGCTGCCGCGGCCACATCAACACAAGAAACAAACAGGCAGGTGACGCTCAAGAAGCCCCCAAAAAGCTCAAGATCGAAGCAGGAACACCAGCCGGGACCCCTGTAGCCAAGGATCCGACCAACCAAGAGCGCCAAGAACCGCGGAGCAACGGCAGCGAGGAGGTGAGGTGTGTAGGTGAAGGAGCTGAACTGCTGAAGCCAGGGAGAGGAGAGCAGCTTCAGGAGGCTGGTGGAGGTGAGGAGGGAAAAGTGCAGCAGCCAGAGACAGAGAGCGAGGGAAGGAGGTCAGGTGGATGCGAATTTAATTTGGATCGTCACGGTCACGGGGCCATATCTTGGCCTCTCTCTGACTCGGACGTGCAGCTTTTCCCGCTGCCGCCGCTGCTCCGCGGGCTACGGCTTTAGTCTCTCGCTCGGCGATGACGGCAGGGGCGTTTGCCTGCGCACAGGTTGGCAAGAAATTTACGCAACGATGGCCTACCCACCTGTTTTTCTATGGGGGAGAGCAGAGGTGGCTCAACCACGCCACGACACGCATTTCAACCGGCTCAGGCGTTCTGCCAATCAGGCATCTCGCTGACCTCAAATTCCCTCGTGTTTCTGCCTTGTAAATTTTTTAAATCCATGTCGTTGTCTTCTCTTCTCCGTAGGAAATTATGAGCGCCATATATGTACCGAAACAGCTATAGCTAAACCAATGATGAACGTCGCTGGTGTGTCTACATGTACCCAATTATAGTTACTGTACTAGAAAATACACGCGGCAACTCTGGCCAGCTAGTGGTGCGTGAGTTACTATTTTGAATATATCTTTAAAATATAATAACGATATTTGTATTTTGTGGCGCCAAGTTTAATATACTTTGTTGATTTTATGGTGGTTTTGTAGTTTTATGATGATTTATCAATGAGAGAAATGATAATTACCGAAAATTATAAAAAAGGATTTGAGAAGTAGGATTTTTTATTTTAGTTTTTTTTGAAAGATTACGGGATTCGAAGTTAGGATGTATGGGATATAATTTTTCTTAGTTTATCAGCAAAACACGGGTGAGAGGAATATGGAAATTATTTTTTGATTTTTTGATGATGAAGAAGGGGTATCACCAAAAATTAAGAAAAGGATTTGAACATATAGGGTTTTATTTTAGAAGTTTTTTGGTTGAAGAATTGTGGGATTCGGAGTTGGGTTGGATGAGATATGAACTTCCTAACTTTATCAATAAAACACGAATGAGAGAAATTTGAATATTATTCTTGATTTTTGGATGATGAAAAGGAGGTGAAAAATTAGGGAAAATAATTTTAATATGTGGGGTTTTAGTTTAGAAGATTTTTTTTGCAAGAACTATGTGATTCAGAGTTAGGATGAATGAGTTATAAATTTCTTAAGTTTATCGATAAAATGCGAATGTGAGGAATTCAAAAATTATTTTGGATTTTTTTGGATGATGAAGAAGGGGTTAAAAATATGGGTAGCTTCTATAGTGTTTCAGTTTATTTAAAAAAAATTGAAAAGGTAAAGAGCTCATATTTTTCTTTTTGGTACGTTTCTCGTTGCGCGTAGTAATTTACTGGATGAACACAGATGAACAGTGTGTGAACAGTACATGTGAAAGCAACCAGCGGAGTTGCTTGAGCCATCCGATCGCGATCCAATGGTCGAGGTATTGCAGACGTGCCTGCTTTTCCGGCCGGAGCTTGGCCCTGCTTTCGTCTTATAGAGATTTTCCATAGTAAAGCTCCTAAGGAGATGTTCCATTTTTAATTTATAAGTATTGTAGAATTAAAGTTGTTTAATTTTTAATTAAACAAAAAAGAATGGATGATCGTAACATCCTCTTTGGTGTGGCATCCCATATGCATTTTGTCCCACTTAAATAAGTTAGTATTTGAATCATAGTTTTAAATCTCCTTTGAGGCTGATCAAGCTTTGGGCTATAACCTCATATAGCCCGTTATTTCCTCATTTAGCCTCAACTATGACTGTTTTAGAGATCATCCGTTGAATACCCTTAGGTATAGTTTTTTGTTATCAAACTAGAAGGGCTTGTGTGGCCCCTACAGAGCTACAGATTTAAAACTATGATTCGAACTCCATATTCAAAGACATTTGACGTCTAGTATGTTACATGTATAGTTTAGAGTATTATATAGTTTAAACATTTCAAATAAAATTCAAATTAAGGCATGTTTTATTGCTATGATGAGGTCACTTTAGTTACCAAGTGTTTGATCTTTTAATTCTTATAGACCACTATATAAAGTAGAAGTACTACTCAACTTTGGTTAAAAAAACAACTTGTTGGATTGTATTGAGACAATAGAAATAAACTTCTTTACTCGAGGTGGTGCTATGCACAACGCTTTGTGTAATATGGACATTGATGGAATGATTAAATTAAATTTATACAATTTACCTAAATATTAGGTGTGACCTGGCTCTCCTGTAAATCGTGGTGGGCTGGTGGCAAGGATATACAAACTTGGTGAACAGGTCACAGTTGGTTTGTTGAGTTACAAACTCACACCCTTTCATTTGCATAGTGTATTGACCTGGCTCTCCTCGTAGGGGGCAGACGGCTGGGGAACGAGTCAGTCCACCAGACATGCAAGGCAGCGCGTCCTTGAGATTACAGTGGATTATTAATCAGCTCAGACCCTTTTTATACCAAAATAAACCGGCCAGTTGACCTTCACAAAAGAAAATCAGCAGATTGACTTGTACTCCTACGCAACGGGAATGAGTCACCGACGGGCTTTCAGATTGGGGTGTGGATGAATGCTACGAAGACGAAGAGCAAGAGGCCCGTCCCTGTCAGCGTGGGGAGTGCTGAGTGCTGACCTCTCTCGGTGCATCGCAGCAGCCAGTGACCGAGTCTTTGACTGTAGCTCCGGCTGGTCCCGCCGCTGGTTTCGTTTCGGTTCGGCCCTTTTGGCTCTTTCAGTGTCTCCCACGCTGCTGTCGCAACCGTGCTACTCCTACCAGGCCTGCCGCGGCTGCAGCGTCGCTCCATGCCATGGCCATCCTGGCTGTTGCAGCCTGTTGCTGCCTGCTGCCACTGCACCGCCAACGCGATGCAGCACCACGCGGGCGCGCAGGGCAGCAGCCAGTGGACAGATCTAGGATTCATCCAAAATTACAATTTTTTCACTCTTTCTTCGTCACATCAATATTTAACCGCTTACATAGAGCATTAAATATAGATAAAAAAATAACTAATTACACAGTTTAGTTTAAAATCACAAGATGAATCTTTTGAGCCTAGTTAGTCCACGATCGGATAATATTTATCAAATAAGACGAAAGTGATACTATTTATCGGGTTTATTTTTTTCCACGATCTAAACGTGCCCTAGTATACTCTAGCAATACGAGCACTGTACACCAGTACAATGGGCCTACTAGTATGTCAGTGATACTCCTCCGATCCGTCCGTCAGCCACGTGACGCGTCTGTGGAGCGCGAACGAACCCGGATTATTCACCGGGCCGTCTACAGCGTCGTACAGGTAGAATTTGAACCATCACGTCAATCGTACAAACGAACAGTTGTGTTGCCTGTTTACTATACTATATACTCGGCTTTTTTTACTATGGGCTAGCCGTCAATAACTCATGCTGAAGGAGGTTTGACTATTATTAGTTGTCCAAATCTCAGCTGCTATAAAACTCGGCTTAGGCATCATTTAGTTTTCCAAATTTTTCACCCGAATTTACTATACAGAATTTTTATTTTCCATCACATCAAAATACCGACATATGTATGGAGTATTAAATATAGATGAAATCAAAAACTAATTCCACAGTTTTGTTGTACTTTGCGAGACGAATATTTTAAATCTAATTAGTCAAAATTTGGACAATTTTTATTAAATACAAACGAAATGCTACAATACGCTGATTTGACGCGCGCACTGTGCAAACGCAGAATCTGGCTGCCGAATCGGTGAACTAAATAAGGCCTTAGGCTATCTCCACCAGGAGACCCAAAATCCAAAGTTGCCAATAGTGCTTTTCCCTTCCTAAAACATCCTCCAACAGATGACCCATACATCCCAGCTATTTCCGGTACCAGCCCAAACAATAGCCAGAAAGCATCCCCTCTCTCCTCACGATGCAATCTTCCGGTGGTGGCCCACCCGGCCCATCCTCATCCTTCGGCTGTGGCGCCTAGCTGCCGCACCGACGCCGACCGATGCGTCCCTCCTCCCCGCTACCAAATCCTCCGGCCGTGGCGGCGACGACTCCAGCTTCTAGGACGATGACGGCATGGAGTGCGCCGACTTCTGCAGCGTCCGTGCCCCCGCTGCAGCGGCTCCTCCTCCCTGCGGCGGCGATTTGGCCCGGGAGTGCCGTCCGGTTCCTATGGAGGCAACTTTTTTTGTCTCGCTGTTGGAGAAGTAATGTTTTAGGTGGGCAGACTTTCCACTGTGGGCGGCCTAATTCATAGAATCTGTGTTTAAGTTTGGTATGAGCCGTTGGAGATAGTCTTATGAATAGACAAGATAAGTGTTTCTCCCCTTCTTTTGTTCACTTCAATTTCAGGTGGGCGGCCGGTCGTGGTAGAGCTTTGGGTTCGCCTGAATATCATTACTGTCACAAATATAAACTGACTGTCGTTGCGGCTTCGTTGTGTCAGATTTCATTCCCTATTTTACTTTGACGGAAACGACATTTTTCCAATTATTTATTATTTATTTATCTAAGTGTCATACTTCCCTATTTTACTTCGTTGCTGAGCTCATCGAAGCCTAGAGTGGTCCGAAGCCATCTCCTGGATATTACTCTTACTTATTTAATACTCCTACATACTATGAAGCAGCGTTACGTAGCACTACTACACTAGCCAACAGCCAGTAGACTGAACATATTCATATGGTACGGCAATGCTACAGTGATGGCATCAAAAGAAGGAGGGCCCAAGATACTTTGGCAGGATCAAACCGAAGGAACGAAACCGAGAAGGGTGAATAGGAGCCTTAAAATTTCTCGAGAAATATTTAGGCCATTGTTCCGAGTTCACGCCAAACATGCAAACTCTTCAGAACTAAAATACTCACGCCAATCAGTGATAGAAATAGCTAAATAAATTCTTTAGGACGAAAGAAACCCAACATAACAAACGGAATGCGAATCGGAGTCCGAACGACAAAACTGTGCACAAAACGAGAAATTAGAGCTAGTCAAAAATCTTCAAAAAATCAGCAGAAAATCGTTCATCCAATTGAGCCTAACTAGACAAAAATTCAGAGTTCACTTGCACATCGTGAATATCAGCATGAAATAATTTAATACTCCTTTAAATAAACTAAGAATGCCTTGGTAACTCACGTAAGCAAGAAATTTGCTTTCTGTCCAATCAAAACAAGAACAGAACCTTCTTGTCTCTCACGATGAGGACACCTGCATCACAAAGCTTGCTGGGGCACAAAGGCAACCAGCCACAATCAAACGGAGGTGCAGCACCCTGCCAATATCACGTTCCTGGACAGCAAGTCACCGCACACAATCGAGGCTTGCCAACGTAAAATAGAAGACTGAATGAACTGCTGCACTTGCCTGCTAGCAGAGTAGCTGTGCTGACCTGAACAACCAAGGATCGACGAGCGGGGTGTCTTGAGCCCACAGCGCTGAGCGCTGCTGGTGCGCTCGACCTGGCGTGCACCTGCACGGAGGCAAGATGCACGACGCTGGCTGCTGCCTGCGAACGCCACGAACAGAGAACTGACGAACTTGTGCAGAAAAAGAGCGAGGAGCAAGATCACTCAAAGCCTGACCAAAACTCCATACTTTGTTTCCAGAATTTGCACAGAAGTGATTTAACTTGGCACGAACCTATCTCCCAAAAATCACTGCCTGAGGAAAATCCAACCTCCGGAAAAAATTCAGGATGTACCCAAGAACGCGTTGTTCCCAAAAACGAAAAACTGATCGATCTATGAGCTCGTGCAAAATTGGTTCGAATCACTGAAAGGATTTGTTCAGCACATGTCCTAGTTTGACATAGGTCAACCAAAAACTCCCCAGACCATCTCAGTCCCAAACACCAGAAGCACGAAGGGGAGAGGGAGAAAAGCAACGAACGAGACTCAGGAGAACAAGAACTCGAAAATCAAAAGCCCAGAGGGCAACAGGAGGTAAAGGCCTCCATTCCCACTTAGTAAAATCTCTGAACACAGAAAGAATTCGCTAGAAACTTCTGTGGATCACCAGCTGCTAGAGGGAGAACCCTAACAAGGAGAATACCGAAAATAGCTAACTGAAGTGATGAGTTTGCTTCAGGGCAGCCTCTCCTATTTACCATGTAATTTTACGGTCTAAAATGTCCCTAGGTATTTTAAACCAAACTACTTCACCAGAGGGTATTATAGTCCAACTCTATGTTTTCTTCATCCGACGGTCACCGTGCCTTCTCATCGGTAGCCTTGCTTCGACGCAATCTCCCCGATGCCACCACGTGCCGTCTGTCCGCATTGAGACCATCACCTGGGTTTTGAGGCCCAAACACGTGAAACCCGCCACCGGTAGTCTTGAGGCAATACCACCAAACCGTCGCCGATGGTTTTGAGGACAAACCACCAAACCGCCCGAGAGTAGCGTAGCCCATACGCGTCCCCCGCCGATAGTTCTGAGGACAAACCACCAAACCTCCTCGCGAGTAGCATACCGCGTACGCGTCCCCCGCCATGTACACTTGCGCTTGTCGATGTCCCAAGTGTTAGCCACCATGGCTGGCCACCCGGTCGTCTGGTCCGTCAGTCCAAGCCTAGCATCCGTCCTTCACCATACCGATCCGTCAGCACGACACGCCCTACTTGACCTTCTCCCGACCGTTGCCACCACCTCCGGACTTCATACCTGCACATCATGAGCCAAGAGACACGTTTCGACACATAACCCTATGCCAAGGGATCAGTAGAACCACCAAACCAACCACACATCAAAGTGTTGGCATGTTGACAATCGCTCATCACCACAACAAGGGTGCTCCACAATGGTTATGTGAAAACCATGTGTTCGCAATTGTGGCAGAACCTCCTAAATCATATGGCCCACATGCATGATTATTGTCTAAACAGACTCCAAATAACCATGACTGTGTTCCATACGACTTAAAAAGTCTGTCGGGTAAATCCCGAATCATCCACGATTCTCCGAGCAGGATCAATCATTGTAGAGAGACGTTGCAGTATTACAACAGTTTACCATAATTAATATACAACGGAGTAAAACAGCGGAAGACTTATAATAACATAAGTTTACAAACCTCTGAGTTTCAAATATTTACAATGATAAGTTTAAGTTATACAAACCATAATAGTAGTAGAGTAGCAGTAGATTACAATATTACACAAAAGCTCTGCCCAAGAGCTGAACATCTTTATTCGTCGTCGCTTTCCTCGACGACTGTCATGCAGCAGGATGCAAAACACTCCTGCCCATGAAGCTCACCTGCAACAAGGGTTCAACAAACCCTGAGTACAACAGTACTCAACAAGACTGACCCGACGAAAAAGAAGGATAGAGACTCAAGAAATGCAGGCTAGAGGGACAAGGTAAGGTCTGTAGGATATAAGAAGTTTTGCAGAAAAGCTTTACAGAAAGAGAAGTTGCTGGGACTAACTCCATTATCAACCAACTTTATTATTGATCCTTACTTTTTGTTCAAGTGATTACTACGATGATGAACACCGATCGAGTCTTCTTCTCCGAGAAGCAACGGCGATTCGAATCCATTTTCATACCCAGCTGGGACCTAGGTGACTGAGCATACCGGAGACTTTAACTCCGAAGCACCCCAGGTGCACCGATATACCGGGATAACAACCTCAGCCGTATATCACCACATGATACACGTGAGCTCTGTGGCCCAGCGTACCGAGATACATGGGAACTTAAACCCCACAGTAAAACACACTATGACACAGATGGGATTCTCTGGCCCCACGCTAGGTCACTCCATGGCATACACGGCTCCAACCATCCGTATACCACTTCATGCATGTGGATTTCTAAATTCTCGATATCACCAGTTCACCAATGGACGGGACCTAGGGCATCAACAGACGAGAATACTACAGAGGAACTCCATTTCCAGTGCAAGTTTGCCGTCCGGACTCAATTTATTACTATTATCCAGATTTCAACAGGAAAACCAATCTCATCTTTTTCATTCTTTTGCCTTTAAACTATAAATAAATAAATAAGCAGGGCTAAGCATTACTACTTATCTTTCTAAACAGGTAACAAGGAATAAGGAAATAAGACATGTAATGCAATTTGTGGATTTTCACTCAACTCCTATTATTTAATGCAACATACCATAGCTGAAGCGGTAAAACTTTTATAAATAGAATAGGGTTTGAATGCATCCGGGGCTTGCCTTGATGTTCGGGGTAGAAGTTCTCAAACTCTGATTCAGCTCCCGATTCTTGAATCTGCTCGTCCTTCGGGTCTGGGTAACAACGTTAACTCTCCGTTAACGGAAACTACTCGATAATTAATATGCTTCAACATGATGGAATAGTAAACATGATGCTCGATGAGTGCATGATCAGATTAAGGGATCGAGTACAACTTTTCTTCACGATAAAGTTGCAAGCCAACAAAACTTCGTTTATAAAACTCATTAGGGTTAACTATGCCATTTAAGAGGTTAATTAAACACATAAAATAACGTTAATTAAGCCCTAATGACATAATTAAGATAAGCGTAAACAATTAATTAAAGTGTCAAAGATCATTAGGGTTAATGACCCAAGGTCATCAATTAATCCCAAAGTCAAACAAATCCTATAATGATTAAGTTAACTAAAAGGGGTTAATTAATTATTTAAAAGCATTAAATAAAGGCATAAAAATTAAAATTATCAAATTAAGCCCAAAATTTTATTTTAGAAAGCTCTTAGCCTAATTAGATGGCAAAACAAATTTCACAATTAAAAGCCAATTATTTTAATTATTAAAAATCATTGAAAGTCTATTTTTCAATTAAAAGGGATAATTTTAACATGTGCAAAGTAATCAAATTTGGCATTTCATATTTTTTCTAGGTATATAACATCATAAAGAACATTCACAAAAATTTTCAGAATTTTTGGAGTTATATATGATTTACTATGAATTTTCAAAGAAAATAGCATTTAAATCATTTTCTGAAAATAGAAAAAAGAAATTCGGCACAGTGCTCCCGGGTCAACAGTAGACCCCGCCGGAGTTGACCGGCGATTCCTCGCCGACGGCGAGGTCTCCGGCGACACGGTCTGCTCCTACGGGCTCATCTCGACACGACGCGTCGATTGAGGTGGGTAACGGTGCTGGGGAGCGGCAGCGGAACCCACGCCGGCGGCCATGGCGGCGCGGCGGAGCGTCGGCCCGGCGGCATCGCTCACCGGAGCGATTTCCGGCGACGGTAAGGCTACGGTTAGACGCAGGGCACTCAGGCAAGCGAGTTCGGCAACTTCATGCGGTCGCCCCATGTCCCTGACTCAAACGGCAACGCGCGCGGCGGAGCGGCAGCACTGCGCCGGCGGCGAGCTACGGCTACCGGCGGTCTCGACAAGGGATTGATGCAATTGATGGCATAGATAGATGTAGGAGCTCACCACGGCGCTGATGCGCACGTTAATGGAGGTCCGGAGTGGTTGGGTTGAGCTGCGGTCAACGGCGGTGATGGCGGCGGCGGCGCTCCGATGGCACGACGGCGTCACGGCGGTCTCCGGCAATGCGCTGCTCAAACCAAGGTACGCATCAGACGCAGGACGACACAGAGAACATGATTGCAGGGTTATCGGTAAAATATTTTCACCTCCGGCGACGGCAAACGGCGGAGATGGCGCGGCGGCGTGACTGACCGGCCGCGAAGAAGATGATGGCGTACAAGCGGCTCGGGCGAGGAGAGCAAGCATGAGCTGGCTCAAAAGGACCATAAGGAAGTGGCGGAGCTTTGGGCGAGAGCAATTGGACAGAGGTGGAGCGTCGGCGGTGAATTCGGGCGGCGGAGCGAGGTCGTCGGCGACGGCGGCGGGAGGAAGAAGAAAGAAAAACGGCGTCGGCCGACTGCTATTTATAGCAAGAAGATGATGCTTGAGCGAGTGACACGACGACGGTGAAGTTTCTCGCGTCCAAAAACGCTCTGGTGGCCGGGAAGGCGCGGCGGTGGACGGCGGCGCGCGATGAGAAGCCGGCCATGGCGGGCGCCGATAGGGTTAGGTACTATTCGCAGAAATTACAGAAATGCCATTCGGTTTAAAATACAAATTACTCCAAAATTTATATAAGAACTTGAAAATCTCCAAAAATATCATTTTCATAACTTTTCAAGAGCTACACTTTTCCTTTAGCTGATACCCTCAAATTCTATCTAGATTTTGAAATTTGAATTCAGATTTGAAAAAGGGATAAAACCCTAGAAATAAACATTTGAAATTACTTTTGATTTTTCAACAAAACTTGAAAATCTTCAAAACTATTAAATGTTGAGCTTGTCAAACCAAACATCTTTCATATACAATGTTTTCTCAAATGATGCATAATTTTTGAATTATGGTTTTAAAATCAAAAGGGGATAAATGCTAGAAACTGTATTTTGAAATTAATTTGAAATTCCTTTTGGAAACTTGAAAAACTTTGTATTCAAACTTTGTAGCTCTTGTTAAGATCTACAAATTGTCTTTTTAGAGTATCCCCAAATTCTTTATAGATTTTAAATTAGAGAAAAAGGGGTAAAACTAGGGTTTGAAATAAAGGGTTTTTGAAATAGAATTTAAACTCAATTTGGTTTCTAACTTAATGGGTTGGTTATTAGTGATCACAAACATCATCCAAGGACATTTTTAGGTCATTGACCCAATGACACCCTTGGTTGACCAAGTTGACTTTTGAAAAAACTCTTATAGCATTTCCTATTTGAATTTAAACTTGAATTGCCAGGCTTAGAAATAAGTTTTGGAATCCAAATTAAATGTCAAATATGGAAATCATTTTTAGAGTTGGACTTAGACTTATACACTATGCTTGACACTAGTGTAAACATAGTTCACACCTCAAGTACATAGAGTATAGACTAAGTATTTGCGATGACATTCGAAAATAGGGTTTTATTATTTCATGTGACAAACATTATAGAAACTCAATCAACCTATGAAATATAAACTTGTTTTAGTTAATGCACATTAAGGTTGACTTAAACATGAATGCTTTGCAGTGCATATGATGACATGGCATGTTTTAGTTAATATAACACCAGAGGTGTTACAGCAATCTTCGCTTTGATGAGTGCATTGTCAACACCAACATAAAGCCAAAGAAAACCCACTCAAATGACCAAAAGCCAAAGAAAAGCATGAAACAGGTCACTTGCAATAAGCAAAGTAAGAACAACAATTTGGTCCCCAAAGACATAGGCAACGGCTCGACGCAACCAAGCAAAACACACTAAAAAACACCTGAAAGCGGCTAGACCCTCAAGACAGAGGCAAACGGCTCAACATGTCTAGCGAAGCAAATGTGCAACTCCCCCTTAACAAGTGCATCAACCTCACAAATACACATGAATGCACACTCTGGATTTGTGGAATCATTCTCTCCCTTGTTGACAAAAGCACTTATCAAGTGGACAAGATAGAAGCTCCCCCTTAAAACATGCTATGAAATACACAAGATGTACAATGCGAATATATAAAGCTTCAGGAGTATAACAAGTTAAATAAAAGCATGCTCAAGTTGGTACGACATATGTATTACATCAAACGCAAGACAAAACCAATGCTTAAACTGATCAAATAAAATGGAATATGAATCATAAGCATTTTGACCAGTTTTAAGCAAATTTCATAAAAGGTGTTCACCAAAGAGGATAGCACATAGCAAATATAAACAGGAGATCAAACTAGTGCTAGCACATGTATACAAAAGTGAACTACCCCATATAACGATCATACATTATGTCTCAAGGAAGCACTTAACACTTGTAGCTTCAACATTGATCAGAGTTTTACAGCGGATTACAAGGTTAATTTTAGACATGTGTATATGAGAGGATCAAACTGTCCACCAAAAATTTTTGTTATTTTTATCATATTTTCAACCAAGCCGAGTTCATCCCTTTGTGCAAGTGGGAAGCCGTCTAGTCACGAGTGGTTGTGGACTAGCACTACAATGCCCAAGTTCATCTTACTTGAGTGAATGAGAAGTAGTCTCGTGACATTGTCGTGGGACAGTAAAGATCCAACTTCAAAGCATTTTCATCATTATTTAGCTTAGACATTAAGTTTCAGCATAAAGATATCAAGAGATCCGAGCTAAGTATATGATTCAAAAAACATAAGACATAGCAACTAAAGCATACATGTGAAAGCATATGGATCTCAACATATCCTACACATGCTAGTTGCCATCTCAAAGGTGAACAAGCTTTCTGGTTTCATCAAGTATTTAAGCATGTTCACATTTCAAAAACAGGCTTAGCTCATAACATGTATCAAGATGATCAAAAAGAGCCTAAGCTGCTATATAGCCATCATGTATCATATATTATGTGCTTAGCTTCACTTGTATAGCTTGTTGACTAAGATTATGCTCTTGTTGATATGATTTATGGATACATGATGAGATGCAATGCAATATGATACAAAAGCCAAAATCAAAAGAAAAGAGAAATAAAAACTAGTGCGCAAGAACAAAACCACCCTCAACTAAAAAGGGTAGCACACTCCCAACTCCCTCTTAAGCATGCAAACTGGGTTTGATCGAGGGGTTTGGTAAAGATGTCAGCTTTTTGGTTCTCGGTGCTGATGTGTATCAAGTCTATGGTGCCCTTCTCATAGTTGTCTCTCAGAAAGTGGTACCTCACCTCTATGTGCTTGGTTTTGGAATGGAGCACTGGGTTTTTGGCTACACTTATGGCACTGGTGCTGTCACAGAAAAGGGGCACTTGGGAGAACTCTAAACCAAAGTCTCTCAAGGTAGCAACTATCCAAAGCAGCTGTGAACAGCAAGCAGCAGCAACAACATACTCAGCCTCACATGTGGATTAGGCAACAGAAGACTACTTGCGAGAGAACCAAGAGACTAGAGAAGAACCCAAAAACTGACAAGTAGCAGAAGTAGATTTTCGCTCAGTACGACAACCAGCATAATCAGCTTCTGAATAACCCAAGAGAGAGAGAGTGGAAGTGGTCGAGTACAAAAGACCGAACTCAGGAGTGAAGCGAAGGTACCTCATGATCCGCTTGACGGCTTGACGATGAGACGTGCGCAGTGAAGACTGAAAGCGCACACAAAGACAGATCACGAACTGGATGTCCGGTCTCGTCGCCATCAGGTACAGCAGCGACCCGATCATGCTGCAGTACTCCTTCTGGTCCACGGCTTCTCCCTCCAATTCTTCATCCAAGGCAATGGTAGTCACCATGGGCATTGAAAGAGGCTTGGCCTCGCCCATGTCGAACTTCTTCAGCAGGTCCTTGGTGTACTTGCCTTGGTGTACAAACATCCCTTCCCGAGTTTGCTTGATTTACAACCCAAGAAAGAATGTTGACTCGCCAATTATACTCATCTCGAACTCCCTGCTCATCAAATCAGAAAAACTTGCCACAAGGGCATGTGAAGAGCCACCAAAGATTATATCATCCATGTATATCTGAACAATGAGAATGTCTTTGCCTTGCTTGAGGAGAAACAAAGTCTTATCAACAGAGCCCATGGAAAAACCCTTCCCAAGCAAAAAGGACTTCAACCTAGCATAACATTCTCTCGGGGCTTGTTTAAGACCATACAAGGCTTTGTGGAGTTTGTAGACATAGTCTGGGTGCTTAGGATTTTCAAAGCCAGGGGGTTGCCTCACATACACTTTCTCCTCTATGTACCCATTGAGAAAAGCACTCTTGACATCCATCTGGTACAGCTTGAACCCTTTCGAAGCTGCAAAGGCTAAGAGGATCCTAATGGCTTCTAAACGGGCAACAGGAGCAAAGGTTTCCTCGAAATCTATCTGTAACACCTCTGGTGTTATATTAACTAAAACCTGCCATGTCATCATATGCACTGCAAAGCATTCATGATTAGGTCAACTTTGATGTGCATTAACTAAAACATGTTTACATTTCATAGGTTGATTGTGTTTCTGGAATGTGTTGTCGCATGAAATAATAAAACCCTACTTTTGAATGTCATCTCAAATACTTAGTTTATATTCTATGTACTTGAGGTGTAAACCGTGTTTACACTAGTGTCAAGCATAGTGTATAAATCTAAGTCCAACCCTAAAATTGATTTCCATATTTGAAGTTGAATTTGGATTCCAAAGCTTATTCCCAAGCCTTGCAATTCAAATTTAAATTCAAATTGGTAAGCTATAAAATGTTTTTTGTAACAGAACCGACCAATTTATTAGGGCACAAGCACATAATCCGCCATTAATTCAGCAAATCATATGATTGAGACCTAATAAACCCGGTAGTCTGTGAAATCTCGAAGGATTTCAAACTTTTTCGGCACGACCAAGATCGTAATAGTTTAGCGATTCCATTCACAAGTACACAGTTCGCATATAGTTTAAAACATCATCGGAGTACGAAATAGAGTTATTACAAACCAGTTCAAATTCAAATAAAAGCGGAAGCGATTTAAGTTCAAATACCACACACACACATTTGAAATATAGTGCCAGGTCCTTGGTTCACATCCAGCAAAAGCATCAAGTCGAGAAGAGTGACCATGCCCAAGGTCTAGTCATCGCCCAAGGCGGGATAGAAACAGTTCTGACAATAACCATAAAGCATCTCACCATCTGCAAAAACATGAGAAATAAAACCCTGAGTACGAGGATGTACTCAGCTAGACTTACCCGTCATAAACTAAAATAAGAGACTCCGAGGAGTATGCAAGGCTGTATAAGTAGGATAGCTGACTCATTTAAATTTGCGGAAAACGTGCATTAAGAAATAATTAATAAGAACCTTCTAGCAATGTATTTTAATTTGATTATCCTTATCATGCTACATTAGCACCTGTACTAAACAATCAGGGTAATAATTATTCAACAGAAAGTAACCATTTCCGGTTGAGTATCTTTCCATCTCATCAGCTCAACCATCTCACCTCTTGTTCAAGTTCTTACTACGATGCCGCTGCTCAAGTCAAGTGTTCACTGTCCAGGAACGATGGCGATTATAATCGATTACTAACCAGCTGGCGGGTACTCCTCACACAAACCACACTCACCAGCCACGGTGAGCTACAGGTCACCGACATCCAATTCAGGAAAAACGCGAGATCAACAGGTACCATCACATCCGGGCACCGTCCGGCTGCCAGCAGGGCGCACCATGCTATATTCAGGCCTTACAACCACGTAACCCGTGGTCCCCCATCTTCACCAATGCGATGCGTACAGCAGGTCGACTCCCGGCCCAAATCAAAATTAGGCTTCGCGGTCGGAACGACTTATCCTTCCAGCTAAATGTGAGGCATAAATTCAATATGACTTGAGGACGTACAACGGACGGGGTCCTAGTTCGACACAGACGGGATAAACCACATTGAACCTCCAGTTCATTCTCAACTCCAATCCCGCCCGGTCTCGATTTATTATCTCCACATGGTTATCCAAGATAACAATGTATTCAACCATCCGAGTTACCACCTATAACTCGCGGATGACAGGAAATCACCCGACTTCTACCGATCTAGTTAAGCAGGGCTAAGCATATAATCGTACCTGAACCTAACAGGGTTGAAGTATAAATAGTGGTAAGGAATATAAGTAATGCAGCAACGGTATAAAACAACGCCTATAACTTAATGCAACAAACAAGTAAAGGACTCAAGTTAGATATTTTGCAAACCACAGGGAGAATGCTCCGGGGCTTGCCTTTTAGGAAAGCGCTTGGCTGATGGTCGGGACACTCCGGAAGATCAGCTTCGGGATCCTCTTCTGCTGCTGCTTCCCGAACCAAAGCTTCCTGTTGGCCTTTCTCTCCTGGTGCTCCGGGAACTACCATCGCGAGCTCTGACGATCCTGTATGATGCATAGTGCGTATGAATACCGTGCATACATATAAATACAATGTTGATGGTGATGGTGAATGAATGTTCAGCTAAGATGAATGATATGATATTTGAAACATGTATGATAAGCACATGTCATCTGCATTCTCTTCTACCGATAAATCTTCAAATAGGCCTCGCATTAAAAATTTACTTGCACACTATAAAGAAGTATAAACAACCATGGTTTTGCACACTACGCTCTACTGAACCACAATCAATAGAAGATCATACATATCATGAATAGCATAAAAAGCATTTTTACACACATGAAATGATAACTCTAAAGCATTATTTATAAACGAAAGAAATCAGGGTATAACTACAACATGACTTTAGACTACTCAGAAAATTCTGTAAAAATTACAGAAGCTTAGTCATAACAAATAAAGACTACCATAAAAATTTCAAGTCAAAACAGTAAGTACTTTATCCTTCACAAAAATAACAAGGCAGCACAATTCCAGGGGCATAAAATACTTTGTACATAAAAGTATATCAAACAACAGATCTCAGAACATAATTAGCTCTAGATTGACATAAAAACACTCTCCAAAAAGTTTCATGCACAAACTCCTTATACATTATTTATTATGAATTATTTATCCTCACATGAAAATAGGCACCATAACTAGACATAGAAAAATTTACATATGACATAGCCTAATAACATTTTTCACAGATAGAGCATGACATAAGAAGACTAACAAACTTGGTCTCACATTTTTCTGAGCAACAGAGAATTAGTTATGCATTTCCTAAGATAAATACAATTAATAGAGATAAATAAAGCTATACAGAAAAGTTTCACAAATTCCACATTTCATATTTTTCATGCATAGATAATCTCATAAGAAAAATACTGCAAGTTGAACCAACTCATTTGGATGAAAAATGAGCAAGTTATGAATTTTCAAAGTTTAAACTGAAATCTGAAATCTATTCTGAAAAAGAAAAAGGAAAAACCACTTTACACCGGGGACCCTGACATTTCCAGAAACTAACCAAGCCCTATTAAGAAATACACTGAGTCTGGCGACTTTGCGCTAAAGTCCGGGAAAGAACAGGAATCCTGCCCGAGGTCCTCACGGCGGTGGATGGTCGTCGGCGTCGGGATTCCTCGCCGACGGCGAGGTCTCCGGCCGAGCCACGGTGACCAAAAGACTCAACTCATCAAAGCGGGCGCATTGGTGTAAAAGATGTGAACTGGGAGCGAGGTTTGGACCGGCGGCGACGAACAGCGGCGGACGGCGGCGAGGGTTCGCGGTACGCCGGCCATCTCGGGCCACGGCGGGGCAAACGGACCAGCCTAACAGCTCTAGCAGACCAAGATGGTTCGAACGGACTAGCTCAAGCGAGGAATGGATGGCCGGAGCCATGTCGGCAATGTACGCCGGCGAGCGGCGGCGCGAATCCGCGACGGCGGATGGCCAAATTCGTCGGGCTCAGACGCTAATCGACCTCATGAACTACTCCAATCGGTTCTACTCGATCAGACGGACACGATTCACTAGCTAATTGAGAGAGAGAGAGGTCGCTGGGCACGGCGGACCGCGCGGCGGTCGGGCGGCCATGACCGGCGAAGGAGAAGAAGGTCGATTCGACCTCTACCTTGGGTCTCGGTGGTAGGAGAGGTGCGCAGGGTGTGGCCAGAGTCGAGGCGGAGCGATTGGCGAGTCCTTGGCAAAAAGTGTCCAGGCTACGGGGTGCGGTGACGTGCGAGCTCTCGGCGGCGGCAATGGCGGGCCGACGTCCGAGTGCTCGGGCTCTGGTGGAAGATGAAGGGCAAGGATTCGTCTGGTGGCGGAGAAGTGAGGGAGGGAGAGACTGACGCGGTCGGGGCGACTTGAAACGGCCGCTCGAGCTCGGACCGAGGCAGCTCGGCGTCGGAGCTCGTCGAGCGCGTGGCACTCATGCGCGCGGAGCGGGGCCGAGCGAGGGCGCGTGGGCGAGCTGTGGGACCGGGCGAGCGGGGTGCAGGGGATCCGCGTGCGGCGCTCGGGTGCGGGGCCGGAACAGTGGGCAGCGGCAGCGGCCCGGCGTACGGACGCCACGCGGCCGGCGTCGGGTCGGACAGCGTCGCGAGGAAGAAGAAGAGAGGAGGAAGAAGAGACTGTGCGGTGGGTCCCACTGCGCCAAGATTCGTGCAGACTTGATGAACCCCATATTTTCCAAAATAAACCGAATTTGAAGAAACTCATAAAAGATGAAATGTTCCTTTTGATGAGTAGAACATTTCACTTTTAAACATCAAAACCTAATTCTGCCTAGAATTTGAATTTCAAAAATGGGGATTTAAAATTAAAAGAAAATCATTTTTTACAAACTGTTTTTGACATTTTTGACCCACTTCCAAGCCTTTTCATGAAATGACCCCAAAATAAGTTTTGCTCCAAATAATTTTCTCTACAAACTTCATTTAACACTCAACCTCAAACAAGCAACCCTTCATATAGTTCTAGTTCAAGTCAAGATGTGCACATATATAAACCTTATCATTTCATGTAACAAAAATGATGCAATTGAGATGGTTATGCTCTTAAAGTGCAATATGATGCATGCTTAACACCAGAGTGTTACATTTTTCAAAAAGTCAACTTGGTCAACCAAGGGTACTATTGGGTCTTTGACCTAAAAATATCCTTGGATGATGTATGTGATCACTAATACCAACCAATTAAATTAGAAACTAAATCGAGTTTGAATTCGGTTTCAAAAACCCTTTATTTCAAAACCTAGTTTTATCCCCTTTTCTGTAATTCAAAATCTATAAGGAATTTGGGGATACTCTAAAAAGATAGTTTGTAGATCTGACAAGAGCTACAAAGTTGGTATATAAAGTTTTTCATGTTTCCACACAGAATTTCAAATAAATTTAAAAATACAGTTTCCAGCATTTGTCCCCTTTTGATTTTAAAACCATAATTCAAAAATTATGCATAATTTGGAAAAACTTTGTATATGAAAAAGGTTTGGTTTGGAAAGTTAAATATTTCATAGTTTTGAAGATTTTCAGGTTTTATTGAAAAATCAAAAGTAATTTCAAATGTTTGTTTCTAGGGTTTTATTTCCTTTTTGAATTTGAATTCATATTTCAAAATCTAGACAGAATTTGGGGATGCCAGTTAAATAAAAAGTGTAGCTCTTGAAAAGTTATGCAAATGATATTTTTGGAGATTTTCAAGTTCTTATGTAAATTTTGGAGTAATTTGTAATTTCAAACGAATGGCAATTCCGTAATTTTCTCGAACAGCACCGAGACCTATCGTCGGCCGCCATCGCCGACTTCTCAACCCGCGCCGCCGTCCACCGCTGCACATGCACGGTCGCCAGCGCGCTCCAGGACGCGCGAAGCTTCATCGTCGTCGTGTCGCCCGTCCATACCTCGGCCCTGCCCTATAAATAGGTCGGGCGTGGCTGACTTCTTCTTTCTCCCGCCGCCATTGCCGACGACCTTGCTCCGCCGGTAAAATTCGCCACCGTCGCTCCATCTCTGCTCACTTCGTCTTGCCAAAAGCTCCGCCACGACCTTACGCTTCGATTGAGCTAGTTCGTGCCCGCTCTCGCCGCCCGAGCCGCCCACCCGACGTCGTCTTCCTCGTGACCGGTCGCCGAGCCGCCACGAGCTTTCCTCGCCGTCCACCGCCGCCAAGGTGGAAAATATTTTACCTTTAACCCTCTCATCGTGTTCTCCGTGCTTCGTTGCCCCTTATGCGCATCTTGGTCGGTCTGATAGTGCACAGGAAGCGCCAGAACGCCGTCCTTGCCACCGGAGCGCCGCCGCCGCCATCAGCGCCGCCGTCCACAGCTCGGCTCAACCACTCCGGGCTTTCATTAGCATGCGCACTAGACCCGTGGTGAGCTCCTGCACCTATCCATGCCCTCAATTCCATCTCTCTTGCGCCATAGGGTCCGGCCGCCGTGCGTCGCCACCGGCGTGACCTTGCCAGCGCCGCCGCGCGCGTAGCCGTTTGAGCTAGAGGCCAGAACCGGTTTCATTTTCTGTCCCAACGTCTTCGCATCGATGTCCTGCACCTGCCCGCGCGCTCGCCGTCGCCGAAAATTGCTCCGGTGAGCCCTGCCGCCGCACCCGAGCTCCGCCGCGCCGCCATGGCCGCCGGCGTGGGTGCCGCCGCCACCCCGCCGTGTCATTTACTACCCTGATCGACTCCCCGTGCCAAGCTGAGCCCGATGGTTCAAGTCCGGTCGCCGGAGACCTCGCCGTCGGCGAGTAATCACCGGTTAACCGCCGGCGGACCGTCGGTCAGCGCGGGAGCACTGTGCTCCTTTTTCTTTTTTTATTTTTAGAAAATGATTTAAATGCTATTTTCTTTGAAAAATCATAGTAATTCATGTGTAGCTCCAAAAATTCTAAAATTTTTTGTATATGTTCTTTATGATGTCATCTACATAGAAAAAATATGAAATACCAAATTTAAGTACTTTTTGCATAAGTTAAAATTAGCCCTTTTAATTAAAAAATGGACCTTCAATGATTTTTAATAAATAAAATAATTGGCTTTTAAGTCTGAAATTTATTTTGCCATCTAATTAGGCCAAGAGCTTTTCAAAATAAAATTTTGAGCTTAATTAGATAATTTTAATTTTTATGCCTTTATTTTATGCTTTTAAATAATTAATTAATCCCGTTTAATTAAGTTAATCATTATAGGATTTATTTGACTTTGAGATTGAGTGATGACCTTAGGTCATTAACCCTAATAACCTTTGGCACTTTAATTAATTATTTACGCTTACCTGGATCATGTCATTAGGGCTTAATTAACGTTATTTCATGTGTTTAATAACTTTCATAAATAATATAGTTAACCCTAATGAACTTAGTAAATATGTTTGGGTTAACTTGCAACTTTATCGTAAAGGAAAGTTGTACTCAAGCCATTAATCTGATTATATATCCATCAAGCATCATTTTTACTATTCAATCATGTTGAAACATATCATTGCATCGTATAGTTTCCGATAACGGAGAGTTTAACGTTGTCACCCCAGATCCGAAGGAAGAGCAGACTCCGAAGATTAGAATTGATCCGAAACTCGAGACCGTCTACCCCGAATACCAAGGCAAGCCCCGGATGTATTCAAACCCTATTCTATTTTATAAAAGTTTTATTGTTTCAGTTATTATATGATGCATTAAGTAATAGGAGTTGAGTGAAAACCCACCAACTGTGTTACCTGTGTTACTTCCATATTCCTTGTTACCTGTTCAAACAGATGCATAGTAATGCTTAGCCCTGCTTAATTAATTAAGTGTTCAAAGGGAAAAGAATGAAAAAGATGAGAGTGGTTTATCTGTTGAGATCATAATGATAGTTAATAAATCGAGTCCGGACGGCTAACTTGCATTGGGAACGGAGTCCCTCTGTAGTGTTTCCGTCTGTTGATGCCCTAGGTCCCGTGTCGATGGTGAACTGGTGACATCGAGAAATTAGAAAATCCACATGCATGAAGTGATATACTGATGGTTGAAGCCGGGTATATCATGGAGTGACTTATAGTGGGGCCAGAGACCCCACATATGTCATAGTGTGTTATACTGTGGGTTTAAGTTCCCATGTATATCGGTACATTGGGTCAAAGTGCTCAGGTGTATCATGTGGTGATATATGGCTGCGGTTGTTATCCCAGTATATCGGTTCACCTGCTATGCTTAGGAGTTAGAGTCTCCTGCATATCAGTAACCTAGGTCCCAGCTGGGTATGAAAATAGATTCGAATCGCCGTGCTTCTCGGAGAAGAAGACTCGATCGGTGTTCATCGTCGTAGTAACAACTTGAATAATGAGTAAGGTTTAAGAAGAAAGTTGACTGGTAATTTTGATCTTGAATAAAAACAACGTTTCTTTCTTTCAAGCTTTTTCGCAAAATTTCTTATCTCCTGCAAGCCTTACCTTGTCCCTCTAGCCTGCATTTCCTGAGTCTTCACCCCTCTTTTTCGTCGGGTCAGTCTTGTTGAGTACTTTTGTACTCAGGGTTTGTTGAACCCTTGTTGCAGTTGAGCCTCATGGGCAGGAATGCTTCGCATCCTGCTGCATGACAGTCGTCGAGGAAAGTGACGATGAATAAGATATCTCGCTCTTGGGCAAGAGCATATAATCAAGGTCGATATAATAAGTTATATTTTATTCCGCTGCTACTATGGTTTGTAATAATTTAACTTATGTCTGTAAGTTGAAACTAAAACGGTTTATAAATTTATGTTATAATAATCCTTCCGCTCTTTTACTCTGATGTATATTATTTATATAAAACTGTTGTAATACTGCAATGTCTCTTTGTAATGATTGATCCTGCTCGGAGAATCATGGATGATTCGGGATTTACCCGACAAACCTTTTAAGTTTTATGGAACACATTCATGGTTATTTAGAGTCTGTTTAGACAATAATCATGTGTGTGGGCCATAGGATTTAGAAGGTTCTGCCACACTATCCCATCTTTCTGATAAAACCCCTAAGTAACCAACCACATCTTGTTCCTAACTATCACCCCATCCTCACTTTGCTTGTTCTTAAACACGCACTTGGTACCTATGGGATGACATTGTGGAGGTGGAGGAACTAGGACCCAAACTTGGTTTCTCTCAAAGTTCTCTAACTCCTCATGCATGGCATTGACCCAGTCAGCGTTAGATAAATCATGTCTAATATCTTCGGGCTCAAAATCGGCAACAAAAGTAGAATGTGCGAAATGAGAGATTTCATACGACTTGTTGCGAGTGACACGCTGGTTGAGGTTACCAATCATGGTCTCAGGAGGATAGCGATGCCGAATGTGCACGGGCTCCGATCTTGATGAAGTCGCCTCCCCCTCGACCGCAGCTGGAACTCTCTTAGGTGCAAGAGAGCGATACTGGTCGTTCGGCCCCCATGAAATAGAAGAAGGATCAGGGCTGCGAACCGTCGTGGTCGTCGCAGGGTCAACAGGGGCAGTCGGTGGAGTCGGCTCGGGAGCACCCCAATCGGCATCGTCCTGCTCCTCCACAAAGATGCTTTCACCCATCTCTTGATCACCTGCACGCTCAAAGACAGAAGAAGAACAAGGTGTGGTTTCATCGAAGGTAACCTCACAAGTCTCCATGACGTGATTAGTCTCAAGATTAAGCACTCTATATGCACGTGAATGACTAGCATAACCGAGAAAGATGCCATCAGAAGAATGAGACTCGAACTTGTCTAAATTACCTTGCTTGAGAATGAAACACCTACACCCGAAAACTCTGAAGTAGCTCCCCTTGGGAAGACGCCCAAACCGCAACTCATAAGATGTCTTCTTTGTAAAAGCTCAAAGAAAAATGCGGTTTGAAACATAACAAGCTGTATTGATTGCTTCGGCCCAATAACGCCTAGGAGTCCTATGCTCATCGAGCATCGTCCTGGCCATCTCAACAAGGGTCCGATTCTTGCGTTCAACAATCCCATTCTGCTGAGGCACATAAGGAGAAAAAAATTGATGCTTAAGTCCCAAAGACTTGCAAAAGGCTTCAAACTGAGAATTTTTGAATTCTGTGCCATTGTCACTACATATAGCTCTCATGGTATTCTTAGTAAGCTCATTTTGAAGCCTAAGAATCAAATCCCGCACATGAGAAAACACCTCATCCTTGGATTCCATGAAAAAGACCCAAGAATAGCGAGAAAAGTCATCCACAATCACAAGAACGTACCACTTCCCACCATCCGACCGAACTTGAGCTGGACCTACAGTGTCCATATGAAGAAGCTCGCCGGGTTGTTTGGTCATCACTTGGTTCACAGGGGAATGAGAAGCGGCTACCATCTTCCCGTGACGACACGGGTGACAAACCAAGTCCTTCTCGAACTTTAGCTTAGGCAATCCTCGGATTAGATTAAGAGAGCTCAATCTTGCAAGCAAGTCAAAACTCAAATGACCAAGCCTCCTATGCTACTTCCAAAGCTCAGAAGAAGTGCCTGCCATCAAACACCGAGACACGCCGAAAGAACGAGAAAAATCGGCATGAAAGACAAGTCCAAAAGGCACAATCGAGCAAACAAGATCATCACGAGAATCCAAAATGCGAGAAAGGCCTGGCTTAAAGAGCACTTCGAAACCATCTCTAAGGAGTTGCAAAACCGAAAAGAGATTGAAACCAAAGCAACATCCTTGAGCACAAAGTTCTCGTTGAGCCTTACCGACCCACGAGAAAGTACTTTACCCTTACCATTGTCCCCAAATATGATGTACTCCTTGGTGGTCATGGGGTTGAGGCTAGAGAACCAATTTGAATTTCCGGTCATGTGGCGCGAACACCCAGAATCAACAAGCCATATGTTCTCCAAGCCTCATGCTGCATCAATAGAAAGACATAGAATGAGCAAACGATCTAACACTGGGGTTAGTAAACTGAGGAGAAAATCAATGCTGGGTCATTTTCCCTAGAAAAATATTAGAAAAAACACCATACATTCCATGTCCTATGGGAGAGTAGCGATCACCACGAGAAAGAAAACATGGTCCGCTAAAAGTGTAGGACTGAGAGCCACTACCACGAGACCTTGAGTCGTATTGAGGACGACTTGGACCTCGCCGGGCACGACCATCACATGGTCTCACAAACTGAGGCCTAGCACCTTGAGGTCTTGCACCTCTAGGTCTAGCATTGCTCCTCTGAGCAGGTGAAGCATGCATACCATGAGATGGGCGATGCATGTTCTGGTGTGAAAGCTCAAACTTACGGCTCTCATCTCTCTTCCTCCTAAAGCAAAACTCAAATAAGTGACCATCCCTCTTACAATACTCACAGTGGTACATCTCTCTCTTGGGTTGTGGGTGACTCACTTTGTTGTCGACATGGTTCACTCTTTGAGGTGGTTTAGCCTTAAGAAGGGGCTTACCAAAGATATTTGACAAAGTGTCAAGTGGGTTCCTGAGGTGGTTAGGTTTTAGAATCCACACTTGTTTCTGAGGTGGAGCTTTGGGATTCTCATCAATCACTCCATCCCTCACAATGGGCTTGGTAGGCTCAGAGGGCTTAGGTGGATTTATCTTGATGAGCTTAGGAGGATTGGTGGGTTTCTCACTCATGCTCAAACCACTATGTTCATCAACCTTGCCAAAGACATTGTCACCCTTCCCACCTGAAGTAAAGCCTAAACCCATTGTGTCAGTACCCCTCTTGTACTGACTCATCATCATGCCCAACTGTGGCTCACTGCAAGAAAGCCAACTCAACATGTGCCGAAGAAATGTGTTTTCCTCTTCGGTCTTTTTCTTGTCATGCCTGCAGTTTCCAAGCTCAACCTCCAAAGCCTCACAGCAAGCACATCTAGCACTAGTACCAGACTCGCTAGACTTCTCAAGCACAACGATCCTAGCAACCTTCTCAGAAAGCTCAGAACATAACTCAGCATAAGATTTGCAAGGACCTGACAAAACTGGCTGGCTCTAGCCCTATCCAACTCCTCAACCAAAACAGAGTACTTAGACTGCAACAAAACGAGACTAGACATGTGAATAGTGCATTCATCGCACTCAGTCTCATTGGACATAACAACCCTATCCTTCTTAGCCTGCTCAAGCTCTTCTAAAGCTGCGAGATACTTAGCCTTGAAAGCATTACGTTCTTGAGCAGCACGAATAAGCAAAGTATCTTACTTGAGCATGGTGCCAGTCACAGAATCAAGTTCAGCGAGAAGAGATTCGATTGTGTGTTCTACCTCAGGGTTGGTGTCGACCTCTTCTTCGTCGTCGGTGGTGGTGTTGTCGAGCGCCATGGTGCAGTAACCTCCTCGGTGCTCGTTGGCGTAGAAGCTCAAACCATTGAACTTGTTCTCCACCTTCTTCTTGGCCTCATCATCACTCGGTGGAGAATCACTGTCGGAGTCGACGTCACTGAAGTTCACGACCAGAGTGCGCTCCTTCTCTTGCAAAGCCTCGAAGTACTTCTTGCTCATGCGCTCGGGGTCGAAGTTCTTCTTGGACTTGTACTTGCGGGAGGACGACTCATGCTTATCCTTGTGCTTGGTGTAGTCGTTCTTGCCGGAGTAGCTCCTGTTCTTGTTGGGGCAGCTGGCGACGTAGTGGTCGGGCTTTCCACATTCAAAGCAACCTTGCTTTTTGCCACCACGTCTACGGTTCAAGCGGTTGTTGTGAAATCACGAGAACTTGCTAATAACAAGCGCCAGCTCATCATCCCCAAGAGCCTCCATCTACTCCTCTGTTGCAGACACAAGAGAAGACAAAGCAAAAGACAACTGTGAAGGGTTAACCAAGGAAGAACTTGAACTTGAGTTACCTGACACCAAAACCATGGTAGGAGCAGATGGATTCTTGATCCTCGTCTGCATCTGGAGGTCGATCTCGGTGGACTTGAGCTTGCTGAACAGCTCATCTACAGTGAGAGTTTCGTAGTTGGCCGACTCAATGATCACCTGCACTTTGACCTCCCAGACCCTCCGATCTAGAGCATATAGAAGCTTGAGTGCCCTCTGATGATCGTCATAGGGCATAGCTGTATTGTTAGCTCGCATGTTGTTCGCAATGGTGGTAAAGCGAGAAAACATCGAGTCAACAGTCTCTCCATCAACTTGAGTGAAGTTCTCGTACTCTCGCTTGTATGTCTCATAGAGTCTGGTTTTGACTTGGGCTGTACCCTCATGGAAGCTTTGAAGCCTCCTCCAGATCTCTCGAGCCGTCATAGAATCGGAGACACGATCAAACTCAAAAATCGACAAAGCAGCAAAAAGCTTAGCACGGACAATATTGTTCACATTGTGTTGGTCGATCTGCTCTTGATTGATACGGGCAGCAAGTACCACGTAATCAGCATTCTCAATGATCTTCCAAACACGCGAATCAATCCCTTGAAGATGGGCCTGCATACGAATCTTCCAATACGAGTAGTTCTCCCCATTGAATTGGGGTGGCTTGCCCGGTCGGTGATTCAAAACCATATCGCCTTCTGCGGATTGCGGACCTATTAAGGTGAAAGTGATCCTTAACCGACTCTGATACCAATTGAAGGACCGAAATCGACGACCAGAGGAGGGGTGAATGAGAGCCTTAAAATTTCTCGAGAAATATTTAGGCCATTGTCCTGAGTTCATCGCCAAACATACAAACTCTTCAGAAGCAAAATACTAACGCCAACCGGTGACGGAGTACCTAGATAAATTCTTTAGGATGAAAGAAACCCAACACAACAAACGGAATACGAATCGGAGTCCGAACGACAAAACTATGCGTAAAACGAGAAATTAGAGTTAGTGAAAATCTTCAGAAAATCAGCAGAAAATCGTTCATCCAATTGAGCCTAACTGGACAAAAATTCAGAGTTCACTTGCACATCGTGAATACCATCATGAAATAATTTAATACTCCGTTAAATAAACTAAGAATGCCTTGGTAAATCACGTAAGCAAGAAATTTGCTTTCTGTCTAATCAAACCAAGAACAGAACCTTCTTGTCTCTCACGATGAGGACACCTGCATCACAAAGCTTGCTGGGGCACGAAGGCAACCAGCCACAATCAAACGGAGGTGCAGCCCTGCCAATATCACGTTCCTGGACAGCAAGTCACCCCACACAATCGAGGCTTGCCAACGTAAAATAGAAGACTGAATGAACTGCTGCACTTGCCTGCTAGCAGAGTAGCTGTGCTGACCTGAACAACCAAGGATCGACGAGCGGGGTGTCTTGAGCCCACAGCGCTGAGCGCTGCTGGTGCGCTCGACCTGGCGTGCACCTGCACGGAGGCAAGATACACGACGCTGGCTGCTGCCTGCGAACGCCACGAACAGAGAACTGACGAACTTGTGCAGAAAAGAGCGAGCAGCAAGATCACCCAAAGCCTGACCAAAACTCCATACTTTGTTTCCAGAATTTGCACAGAAGTGATTTAACTAGGTACGAACCTATCTCCCAAAAATCACTGCCAGAGAAAAATTCAAACTCCGGAAAAAATTCAGGATGTACCCAAGAACGCGTTTTCCCCCAAAAACGAAAAACTGATCGATCTATGAGCTCGTGCAAAATTGATTCGAATCACTGAAAGGATTTGTTCAGCACATGTCCTAACTTGACATAGATCAACCAAAAACTCCCCAGACCATCTCAGTCCCAAACACCAGAAGCACGAAGGGGAGAGAGAGAAAAGCAACGAACGAGACTCAGGAGAACATGAACTCGAAAATCAAAAGCCCAGAGGGCAACAGGAGGTAAAGGGCTCCATTCCCACTTAGTAAAATCTCTGAACACAGAAAGAATTCGCTAGAAACTTCTGTGGATCACCAGCAGCTAGAGGGAGAACCCTAACAAGGAGAAAAACGAAAATAGCTAACTGAAGTGATTGAGTTTGCTTCAGGGCAGCCTTTTCTATTTAACAGGCAATTTCACTGTCTAAAATGTCTCTAGATATTTTGAGTCAAACTACTTTATCGGAGGACATCGTAGTCCAACTCTAGATTTTCTTCATCTGACGGCCACCGCGTCTTCTTACCGGTAACCTTGCTTCGACGCAATCTCCCCGATGTCGCCACGTGCCGTCCGTCTACATCGGGACCATCACCCGGGTTTTGAGGTCCAAACCCACGAAACCCGTCACCGGTGGTCTTGAGGCAATACCACCAAACCGTCGCCGATGGTTTTGAGGACAAACCACCAGTAACGAGCTCATACACGTCCCCCGCTGATGGTTTTGAGGACAAACCACCAAACCCTCTCGCGAGTAGCATACCGCGTACGCGTCCCTCGCCATGTACACTTGCGCTTGTCGATGTCCCAAGTTTCAGCCACCGCGGCTGGCCACCCGGCCGTCTGGTCCGTCAGTCCAAGCCTAGCGTCCGTCATTCACCATACGGGTCCGTCAGCACGACACGCCCTATTTGACCTTCTCCCGACTGTTGCCACCACCTCCGTACTCCACACCTGCACATCACGAGCCAAGAGACACGTTTCGACATATAACCCTGTGCCAATAGATTAGTAGAGCCACCGAACCAACCACACACCAAAGTATTGTGTTGACAATTGCTCATCACCATAATAAAGATGTTGCACAATGGTTATGTAAAAACCATGTGTTCGTATAAACTTTGGGCAAAAAGATTGCATATATGGTCTTTCACGTTGAACTACTTTTGTTCGAATTTTGGGCGGCGGTGCAAAGCTCAAGTTGGCCGGCCGGTAGGGAAGAAAGAGAGGACGAAGATAAAAGCAGCAGGATATAACAAGGTTTTTACAGAATTTCGGACGAAGATGCTCAGATTCCCCGTGAAACTTCCTTGCACGAAAAGGGCGCCGGTTCTCCTCTTCATAAGACCATGATCCTTCGTTCCAGTGTTCATTTCCTCGAACAGAGCTCAACGCAGCATTATTATTGCTTTTCTCAAAGATGCATGGCCAGAGTTCCACATTTGCTGCATCTCTCTTTTTTGATGAAGGCATCTTTAGGAACAATTTCACCTTTAGCTTTTAATTGAAGGCTCTCTTTTGAAACTAAAGATGGTGTTTGGAATTTTTGGGCTTAGCTGGAGCTGCACGCTAGTAGTTTTACTGTGCACTGGCGTCACTCACTGCTCGCCTGCTAGCTACCTGCTGCATTGTAGTGTGGCACTACTGCCTAGCTAGCCAAAAGCTATGGCCAAGCTGTGCCACCATGTGTTGTGTACTTGCGTGCACAAGACTACAAGCACGGAGTACATGGTAATGTCTTTGGTGTCATGTTTGTGTAGCACGCTGTGGATTCCTTTAAACAGACTGAGTAGTAGTATGTTTTGACCCAAACGCGGTAACAAAACAAATGGAATGTGGGGAATCCTATTTTTGTGTGTTTTCCTTCTTTTAAAATTAAACTGAGGCTTTGTTTAGATTACAGATTTCACCTTAAATTTTACTATGAAAAAGAAGATTTCTCGTCATATCAAAATGCCCGCATATGTATGAAATACTAAATATAGATGAAATAAAAAACTAATTATACAGTTTTGTTGTACTTTACGAGACAAATATTTTAAGCCTAATTAATCAAAGTTTAAACAATTATTATCAAATAAAAATAAAATTACTATAGTATTTAATAGAATTTACTATGCAAAATTGATGCACCAACTTTAATATACAAGGCCTGATTTCTTCAGGTTGACACAGTGCTTTCCTCTTCTTTTGCTTTAAGAAACGAACGACGAATGACGACAATGTATTCTGAATTCTGACAGAGGCTTCAACCATGACCTCGAACAACTGGCTACTGTAGTGAGAATCCTATACAGTGCAACAGTTGCAGTATTAATTGAACGTAGCATTGAGCAAAGTATTTTTTTTTAGTTCTTAAAATTCTGTTTGTCATTATGTAAAAAAAAGATTCTCCGTCATATTAAAATATCAATACATGTATAGAGTATTAAATATGGATAAAATCAAAAACTAATTGTACAGTTTTATTGTACCGTACGAGATGAACGTTTTGAGCATAATTAGTTAAAGTTTGGACAATTATTAATAAATATAAACGAAATGCTACAGTATCGCATAACAGTGATTTGGCCGGCGCCGAATCATGGGCCTTGTTTAGTTCCCTAGATTCACCTCCAAATTCCACTACGCAGAATCCCTATTCCCCATCACATCAAAATACCGGCAAATACATGGTGTACTAAATGTAGATAAAATCAAAAACTAATTACATAACTTTATCGTACTTTACAAGACGAATATTTTAAGTCTAATTAATCAATGTTGAGACAATTATTAATAAATAAAAATAAAACTACTACAGTGCTATATACTGTAGCAACACGGAATCCGGCACCTGACTTGACGATCTAAACAAGGCCAAGGCCGCAGACGGAGACAATCTCTGGATCTTAACAGAAGAACTTGCGCTGATAAATTTCATAGTTGATTTCCGTTGAGTCTTCAGTAAGAGAGAACAAGCTACATTACAGTTGATTAGTCGGTTGAAACGAGTAGCAGAGTAAGGTAATAAAGTTTACTTTAGCTTTTTGTCAAAAAAAAAAAGTTTAGTTTACCTTTCTGTAACATGGAAGGAACCGACCCAGAACTGCAAGATGGCCGCATATATTTTATGCCCACGCTTGTGTGCATTATTCTCGGCAAAATTTAGTCTCAGCCCTGAAAAATTCAAGCACTTGTACCAAGACTTAAACCTAGGAGGTCAGGTTTCACAAACCTGACCAATGGATCTGTAACAAGTATAACGACGAATTGAGAAAGAATTTGGGTCAATCCCGGCCTAAGAGAAGGGCCTTGTAACATCCACAGTATTAGACTTAATAAATCCAGCATCACATTGCATGAGGATTTCATGAGCATCTTATTTGCATTTTGATTGGGGTTTAGTTGTTTGCTTGTTATATTTTAAATGTATGATTAATGAAGTTTTTAAAACCCTTTTGGAAGTGCAATTTGCATTGCTCATTTCAAGATGGACCTTTAATATGTTTTGTAGAGAAAATATTTTAGAACCAATGGTCTACTTTTACCAAATCATGAAAATGACTTTTAGTTCCCCAAAAATGGCAAAAACAGTGTCTAGGTATTAGATTTTATTTATTTTACAATTTAAATTTGAGCCAAATTTGTATTTCAAAAAATATATCGAATTAGTAGAAACTTTATACATATGAAATGTTCCTCTCATCAAATGGAGCAACTTTCATGTTTGGAGTTTCTCAAAATTCTCAATATTTTATAAACTACAGGGTCAAAGTTTTAGTTCATTTTTAAAAACAGTGGGACCCACCTGGCCCCACATGTTGGCCTCTCTCTCCTTCCCTTGTCTCCTTCCTCACGTCGGGCACACGCCGACGCGTGCAGAGTGCCGCAGCGCTGCGCCGCTACAGCAGCGCCCTTGCTGCCGCCTGCCCTCGCCTGCACCAGCGCCGCTTGCGCTAGTGCTCGGCCGCGCTCGTAATCGAGTGCGCACGCGCGCGCACCGTCGTTGCCCGCTGGACCAACGCGCCGTGCAGCTCGCCCGCTGGCCGCCATCGCTGCACCACATGCCAATGCTAGTGCCAACTGCAAGACGACGTGAGTCCGGACACTCGAGCACGCACTCAAGCACCCACGCGCGCCTGCCCGCTTGCTCTGCTTCCCCGCTGCATCGGTGCCGTGCTGATGCCGAGCGCCATTGGCACCGTTCGGTCGCCTTCATCACTAGGGCCAGTTGCACGTGCTCCCTGCCCACATTGATGCACACCAAGCCACCTTTATTTACTCCTCCACCTCCCTCACTCTCTTTCCCCCACCTTTATTTACTCCTCCACCATGGCCACCGTCGAGCTTGCCGCCGCCTAGCTTCCTCCTCCGCCAACCATTTTCCAATCCAAGAGCACCCACCTATTCGCTATCACCTCCTCCATCTTCGTGACATCATCCCGTGCGCGATTACTCAAGGTAGAGTCCGATTTTGGCCGTCCCCTTTTTCCCGCGAGCCACGGCCGCCATGGCCGTCGGAGCGGTTCACCGTGGTTGTGCTCCCTCCATCACTCTATGCTCTATTTCTCTTGCGCTCTAGGGTCGCTAGGGTCGGTAGATACTCGAGTCAAAGTCAATGACACAGTTCATGGTCTCGTTTCGCCAGAACACCAGCCGCCGTCGCGTGCAGCACCGCCGCTCGCCAGCAGCCCTCGCGGACGTCCATCCGACCGTGTTTTGCTTCATCTTCTACCTCATTGGGTTTGCCTCATCGTGCTGCATCCATAGGTGCAGGCTTGTCGCCGGAGACCTCGCCGTCGGTGAGTTCCCGTCGGCCAGCGACCGTCCCCTGCTCCACCCCGTACGTGGAGAGCAGGAAGGGCCAAAAACAGTATTTTATTTCTCTTTGTGGATCCAGATGAAAAATAGCCAGAGAGAAACGTTTACAGATCCAGGCGTAGTCGATTTCTAGGAACTTCAGGGGTCTTGATGTAAAATGCCTTTTTGAAAAAAAATGATTTCCAGAAATACTTTGTTACCTTGTTATTTTCATAACTTACTCATTTTAAGTCCAAATGAGGTGGTTCAACTTGCTTTATTTTTCTTATGAGGATTTCTATGCACGAAAAATATGAGTTGGGCATTTTGAGATACTTCGATGTATAGTTTTGTTTAAAGGTATCAAATGGGTAAATCTTTAGAAATGCACCGCTAATTCTAGGATTATCCTAAAAATGTGATTCCTGTTGTGTTGCTTTGGTAAGGGTATGCTGGATCTATGAAAAATGTTAGTTGTCTATGTCATGTGTAAAAGTTGCTCTGTCTTTTTAGGGTGCTAGTTTGGCTAAGGAGTTAATAAATTCATAACTAAATAATTAGGTAAGATAAATGCTTGATAATTTTATAGGCTGTTTTAGAGATAAACGAAAGATGTCTATGCTATAAAATCTACTGTATGACATGTTTCACTGTACAAAGTATTTTATGTCCAATTATTATTGCTGCCTTGTGTTTTTTGTGTAGGATAAAATACTTACTGTTTTAATCTTAAAAAGTTATAGTAGTCTTTATTTAACATGCTTAGGCTTCTGTAATTTTTGTAGATTTTTATGAGTAGTATAAATATTTGTCCCAGTTATGCCTTAGTTTTGTTAGATGTGTAACATGTCTTGTAGTTGTGATGTTCTTTTTGTCTTTTATCCAAGATAATTGCTGGTGTGTTGCTGAAAAACTAGTTTGGGGTTTTTCTAAGGAGTACCGACATATCTAGTGCATCCTATCATATGCCACACGATCATGCATTCATTCATCACCTTGCATCATATCCTATAACGCCTGCATGGTATTCATATGCATCAATGCATCATACAAGTTTATCGACGGACCTTACGTCGGTAGTTCAGGAGGAGCCAGAAGGGGAAGGACAGTAGAGAGCACTGCTGCAGGAGGCAGCAGAGGATGAGGAACCAGACGCTAACTTGCTAGAGTGTCTTGACCATCAGCCCAACTGCTTTGAGAAAGGCAAGCCCCGGAGCATTCTTCCCTATGGTTTTACAAATAACTTACTTTGCGTCCTTTATTGTTTATGATGCATTAAGTTTATAGGCGTTGATCGATACCGTTGATGCATTATGATTACCTTTGTCCACCTGAGTTCCCCAAAACACCCTGGTAGGTATTGGCACGATACCTGCTTAGCCCTGCCTAACTAGATCGATAGAAGTCAGGTGATTTCCTGTCATCCGTGAGTTATAGGTGGTGACTTATAATGATGATATAGGTTGATGTTTTGAGAATAACCATGAGGAGTAATAAATCGAGACCGGGCGGGATTGGTGTTGTGGTCAGAACTGGAGGTTCTGTGTTGTTTTATCCCATTTTTGTCAAACTAGGACTCCGTCCGATGTCTTGGCCCTCTTGTCATGTTGAACGCATGCCCCACAGATAGCCTTGAGTTCTGTTTGGGCTGGGCTTTGACCTGAATGCTCATACTAGAGATGGTGGTTTGATGACAAGGGGCGCAGAGAGTAAGCCTGAGGTCGTTATACGACTAGTATGCAGCCGAGCGGCTCCTGGGTACGATGGTTCATGTCGATCCCGTGACTCTACCCGAACAGACCTAGGTGACCTAAGGCGCCTTCATGCGGCATGTCTGGGTTTGAGTGGGCAATACCCCACCAGCTGGTTTGCAAATTGATTATAATTGCCATCATTCCTGAAAATGAATACTTGACTGAGCACCGGCATCTAGTAAGAACTTAAATAAAGAGATGAGATGGTTATGATGTTGATGTTGAAAGATGCTCAACCAAAATGGTTACTATTCTTGCTTGATAATTACACCATGACTGTTTAGATCAGGTGCTAATTTAGTATGATTAGGGTAATGACTATAAAATGCAAAGTTAGAAGGTTTTTAATAATTGCTCTTGATAAGCCCAACCTTTTATGCAAAGAAATAAGTCAGCCAGCCTACCTATACATCCTTACATACTTCTTGGAGTCAAATTATTTTCATTTTATGACGGGTAAGTCTAGCTGAGTACATTCTCGTACTCAGGGTTTTATTTCCCATGTTGTTGCAAATGGTGAGATGTTCTATGGCTACTGCCAGACCTGCTTCTACCCAGCTATGGGTGATGAATAGACCTTGGGCAAGGTCACTCCGTATTATCATACCTCTATGCTTTTATGGACTTCGATGTGGACCACACACTATGTTTAAAACTATGTGTGCGTTTGTGAACTAAAACCTATATTTGCTTCCACTATTTGAACTCGTATTTGGTATTGTAATAATTTAGTTATGAATCTGATGTAATCAACTATATGTGAACCATATGTAATATTATGGATGGTGTATGTTGAACCTTAATCGATCCGGGTAACTAGTGCGATGTTTGAAATCCTTCGAGATTTCATGGACTAGCGGGTTAATATGAGCATAATGTATTAATTAAATTGTTTTGGTGGTTTACTTAGTACCTTGAATTTATATTAATTGGGCAGTTCTGTTACAGGCCTAGCCATGACCACGCCCGCAGCCAATGGGCAGCCGATGTAACACCTCTGGTGTTATGGTAACTAAAACTTGTCATGTTTAGGTCAAAGCATTCATGTTTAGGTCAACCTTGATATGCATCAACTAAAACAAGCTTATATTTTATAGGTTGATTGTGCTTCTGAAATGTTTTGTCACATGAAATAATAAAACCATACTTTCGAATGTCATCCCAAATTACTTGGTTTATATTCTATGTACTCGAGGTGTAAACCGTGTTTACACTAGTGTCAAGCATAGTGTATAAATCTAAGTCCAACCCTAAAAATGATTTCCATATTTGAAATTAAATTTGGATTTCAAAGCTTATTCCCAAGTCTTGTAATTCAAATTTAAATTCAAATTAAAAAGCTATAAAATGTTTTTTTCTAAAAGTCAATTTGGTCAACCAAGGGTGTCATTGGATCATTGACCTAAAAATGTCCTTGGATGATGTTTGTGATCACTAATGACCAACCAATTCAATTATAAACCAAATCGAGTTTGAGTTCGGTTTCAAAAACCCTTTATTTCAAAACCTGGTTTTATCCCCTTTTCTATAATTCAAAATCTATAAGGAATTTGGGGATACTCTAAAAAGATAGTTTGTAGATCTTGACAATATATACAAAGTTGGTATTTAAAGCTTTTCAAGTTTCTACAAAGAATTTCAAATAAATTTGAAAATATAGTTTTCTAGCATTTATCCCCCTTTAATTTTAAAACCATAATTCAAAAATTATGTATAATTTGAGAAAACTTTGTATATGAAAAATGTTTGGTTTGAAAATTTCAACATTTCATAGTTTTTAAGATTTTCAAGTTTTATTGAAAAATCAAAAGTAATTTCAAATATTTGTTTCTAGGGTTTTGCTCCCTTTTTGAATTTGAATTCATATTTCAAAAACTAAGCAGAATTTCAAAATATTTGTTAAATGAAAAGTGTAGCTATTAAAAAGCTAGACAAATGATATTTTTGGAGATTTTAAAGTTCCTATATAAATTTTGGAGTAATTTATTATTTTAAATGAGTGGCATTTCTGTAATTAGCTTGAACAGCATTGAAACCTATGGGTGGCCGCCATGGCCGGCTTCTCAAGCCGCGCCACCGTCCACCGCCGCATTTGCCGCGACTGCCAGCTCGCCTCGACGCGCGAAACTTCGCCATCGTCGTGTCAATCATCCATGCGCCGTCGTTGGCCTATAAATACGGCCGGCCACTGTCGTTTTCCTTCTTCTTCTCCCTCTGCCGCCGCCGCCGACGACCTCGCTCCGCCGCTCAAATTCACCGCCGTCGCTCCATCTCTACCTTCTTGTTCTTTCCAGAAGCTCCGCCTCAACCTTGCACTTCTTCTGAGCCAGTTAGTGCCTGCCTTTGTCGCCCGTAGCACCCGCACGTCTTCATCTTCCTCGCGGCCGGTCGCCGAGCCGCCGTGAGCTTTCTCGTCGTTCACCGCCGCCCAGGTTGAAAACATATTTCCATTTACCTCTCTATCCTGTCCTTCTTCTTCTCCTGCTCCTCATGCACACCGTGGTTCGCTCTCTGGTGCACAGGACACGCTGTGACGCCGTTCTTGCCGCCGGAACGTCGTCGCCGCCATTAGTGCCGCCGTCCGCAGCTCGATTCAGCCACTCCGAGCCTTCATCTTCAAGCACACTAGAATAGCGATGAGCTCCTGCGTCCCTCCATGCCCTCAATTTCACCCCTCCTACGCCGTAGGGTCCGGCCGACGTGCGTCGCCGTCGGCGTGACCTTGCCAGCGCCGCCGCTCGCGTAGCCGTTGCGGCTGGAGGTCAAATTGGGCCTCATCTTGTTGTCCGTTAGACTCGTGTGGATGTATAGATCATAACCGTGCGCTCGCCATCGCCGGAGAAGCTCCGGTGAGCCCTTGCCGCCGCGCCCGAGCTCCGCCGCGCCGCCATGGCCGCCGGCCAGTGCGCCGTCGTCGCCCCGCCACTCCATTAGCCAGCCCAAGTTGCTCCCCGTGCCGAGATGAACTTGTAGGGCCAAGTCCCATCGCCGGAAACCTCACCGTCGGTGAGGTTTGGCCGGTCAAAATCGCCGCCGCCGCGGTCAACGTCGGGAGCCGATTTTTCCTTTTTCTTTTTCGATTTCAAAAAATGATTTAAATGTTATTTTCTTTGAAAAATCATAGTAATTCATGTATAGCTCCAAAAATTTTGAAAATTTTTGTGTATATTCAATATGATGTCCTCTGCCTAGGAAAAATATGAAATGTCAAATTTGAGTAATGTTTGCATAAGTTAAAATTAGTCCTTTTAATTGAAAAATGCATCTTCTATGATTTTTAATAAATAAAATAATTGGCTTTTAATTCTGAAATTTATTTTGCCATCTAATTAGGCCAAGAGTTTTTCAAATAAAATTTTGAGCTCAATTAGACAACTTTAATTTTTATGCCTTTATTTTATGCTTTTAAATAATTAATTAATCCCTTTAATCATGTTTAATCATTATAGGATTTGTTTGACTTTGGGATTGATTGATGACCTTAGGTCATTAACTTTAATGACCCTTGGCACTTTAATTAATTATTTGCGCTTACCTGGATAATGTCATTAAGGTTTAATTAACGTCATTTTATGTGTTCTATGAACTTCTTTAATGACGTAGTTAACCCTAATAAACTTAGTAAGTAAGTTTGGTTGGCTTGCAACTTTATCGTGAAGGAAAGTTATACTCAAGCCCTTAATCTGGTCATGCATCCATCGAGCATCATGTTTACTATTCCATCATGTTGAAGTATATCATTTTATCGTATAGTTTTCGTTGACGGAGAGTTTAACATTGTCGCACCAGATCCCAAGGAAGAGCAGATTCAGGAATCGGGAGTTGATCTAGAGCTCGAGACCGTCTACCCCGAATACCAAGGCAAGCCCCGGATGCATTCAAACCTTATTCTATTTTATAAAGGTTTTATCGCTTCAGCTATGAGATGTTGCATTAAGTAATATGAGTTGAGTGAAAACCTACCAACTGCATTACCTGTCTTACTTCCATATTCCTTGTTACCTATTAAATGGAAAAATACGTAGTAATGCTTAGCCCTGCTTAATTAGTAGGTTTTCAAAAAAGAAAAAGAATAAAAAAGATGAGGATGGCTTTTCTTGTCGGAATCATGATAATAGTTAATAAATCGAGTCCGGACGGGTAATTTGCATTGGGAATGAAGTCCCTATGTAGTGTTTCCGTCTGTTGATGCCCTAGGTCCCGTGTCGATGGTGATCTGGTGATATCGAGAACTAGAAATCCACGTGCATGAAGTGACATACTAAGGGTTGGAGCCCAGGTATGTCATGGAGTGATATATTATGGGGCCAGAGTCCCCACATATGTCATAGTGTGGTATACTATGGGTTTAAGTTCGCATGTATATCGGTACCCTGAGCCTGAGTACTCACGTGTATCATGTGGTGATATATGGCTGCGGTTGTTATCCCGGTATATCTTCGGTCTGGTATGCATTTTGGTTGGAGCCTCATGCATACCAAGATCTAGGTCCCAGCTGGGTATGAAAATGGATTCGAATCACCATTGCTTCTCGGAGAAGAAGACTCGATCGTTGTTCATCATCTTAGTAACAACTTGAATAATACTTAAGGTTTAAGAATAAAGTTGGTTGGTAATCTTAATCTAGAGCAAGGCATTTTTACTTTCTGTTGAGCTTTTCTGCAAAAATTCTTAGCTTTTGCAAGCCTTACCTTGTCCCTCTAGCCTGCATTTCTGAGTCTTCACCCCTCTTTATCGTCGGGTTAGTCTTGTTGAGTACTTTTGTACTCAAGGTTTGTTGAACCCTTGTTGCAGGTGAGTTTCATGGGCAGGAGTGCTTCGCATCTTGCTGCATGACAGTCGTTGCGAAAAGTGACGACGAGTAGGATATTTGGCTCTTGGACAGCTTATCGCCTGGTATTGTAATAAAATTATCTATCACTACTCCACTACTACTATGGTTTGTAATAATCAAACATATGGTTTGTAAGTTTTGAAATAAATGGTTTGTAAATTTATGTTATTGTAATCCTTCTGCTATTTTACTCCAAAATATCTTATTTGTATAAAACTGTTGTAATACTACAATATCTCTTTGTAATGATTGATCCTGCTCGGAGAATCGTGGATGATTCGGGATTTACTCGACAGACCTTTTAAGTCTCATGGCACACATTCATGGTTATTAGGAGTCTGTTTAGACAATAATAATGCATATGTGACATATGATTTAGGAGGTTCTGCCACAGCCGACGCCCTAGAGGAGGGCACGTGTGCATAGGGCAGGGGTGCAAGCCCCTGAGCCCCTGCAATCCGTCGCCTATCTGGTTTCCTAGTTGAGTCTTTTAGAATTAGAAATAGTTGGATAAATAAAGTAAGGGTCGAATTGTAAAAAAAGAATCTATAATTACGAGGATATCCTAGTTGGCGTAGGAGTGTCAAGCTAGTCCAAGTATAAATAGAAGATGTAATCATTGGGATGAAATAAATAAAGAAAGGAGTCAAACCCTATCTCCTCCCTTTCTCTCCCCTATGTGCCGCCCCCCTCTCTCCTACGTCGTCGCCAGCCCCACGTCTCCGCACGTCGTGCCACCCGCCTTCGCTGCACCCCCGTGCCACCATGTGCCCCCAGGGTTAGACCGCTTATAGGATCTATGCTCAGTTCATGGCATCAGTGATCGAGTTATCCCTAAAGAGAAATATTCTTTTAGACTTGGGAGCGAGCTTATCCCTAAAGAGAAATATTCTTTTAGATTTGGGAGCGAGCTCAGCCTCGACTATGGCTAAGTGCCCCTGACAGCGGCAAAGGTAGCCCTCGCAAGGGAAGTCACGATGACGCGAGCAGATAGGAGGGACAACTATGCTGAAGGAGGATGATAGGTGGACAAGGACATACGCATGCAATCTTGCAAAGTTAACTACTATCAAAGCTAACAAGATTAATCATGCAAGTCGTCTTACTTATATTTAATCGGTTCTTTCCTTCGTTCCAGTATATTATATGTCTACCATCCTCTTCTCTAATAATTTTATTGAAAAAATTAACTCTATTTTGAGAAGGTTTTGGCGGGCAGGTGTTCAAGACGATCCAACTAATCCTATTACATACAGGTCTTGGGATGACATATGTCAAATAAAGGAAAATAGAGGTTTAGGTATCAAAGACCTTCACACAGTCAACAAGAGCTTACTTATTCATACTGCCTACGACATTGCCAATTCAAAAAACCCTTTTCTGACTGCTGTTCTAAAAGCAAAATATCATCCTCATTCATCCTTCTAGAATGCAGCAAATAATACCACAAAATCAGTTTTCTGGTCATCTCTTATGCAGGTCAAATAAGAGCTCACTACCTCAATACCAGGTTTATGAAGGAAACTCCTCTATCTGGTCCACTCCTTGGTGCCTCATTTGGCGGTCCATCCATGATCACATGCTAGATCCAATTATTACTAACCCTCTGCCATCTGTAGTTTCTGACTGTGGATCCCTAACACCCAAAGTTGGGATACTCAACATTTAAACACTACTTTTGATGAACAGGCTGTTCAAGCAATCACAACAATGCCTACTGTACAACAACAACATCCAGATATACTTAGGTGGACACCTTCAAAGAATGGTATATGCACTACTAAAAGCATATATAGGCACCTGGCGGCACAAAACCAAGTTCAGCTACCATCACAAAGATCAAGAAGCATCTTGCCACAGGTAGACCAGATGATGGACAAGGTATGGAAATAAAAAAATTGCCTCCCATCATCAAAACTCACACTTGGAGGCTAATTCGGAGGGCCTTAGCAACAACTCAGAGAGCTTCTAGGTACTCTACTCGCATAGACCCTTATTGTGCATCATGTGGACAAATTGAAAATGATGCACACTTGTTCTTCCATTGCAATTTACCTAGAGTTGTTTGGTTCTCCTCTAGTCCATCTTTAAGAACTAATCTTCTTCCTCAAGAATCTGATTGTATTCAATTAACCCTTCAAACTATTATTACTAATACCACTCCAGAGGATTCTCTTATAAAATCCTTATCACCTTATGGTTCCTTTGGAAAGCTAGAAATGACAAACATTTCCAAAGAAGGTCCTGGACACCGATGCAGGTACACAGTGCCATTGCCGCAATGATGAGTTGGCTCAGAGATGACATTCAACTACCTATTGAATCTTCAGAACAGGTTTTCGATGGAAGTCAGCTACTACAATCGATCACACACGACTTGCACCACAACAACCATCACCAAGGTATGCAATCTACAAGTGCAAGAACTGCAACACAGTGGCAACCACTGCCTGATCTTTCCACATGCATTATGCTATACGGATGCATCCATATAGCCCTAGACTCCAATACTCCACATCTAAGGAAAGCGGGAATATGTATCAAATTTGTCAACATGCAGGTACAACCGGCTAACACAATCTACATCAAGGCAACGATGAAGGATGTTTCCTCGGTAATCATGGCTAAAGCTGGCGCCCTTGCTCTGGTAGCATCACTTGCTTCCAGCTTCGGATACACATGGGTTTCATTCTTCACATAGCAGTCAGATGGTGGATTTTCTTTCAGCTTAGGATCATACAAATCCGCCTGATTGGAGAATGAAGGTGTTCATGCAGTAGTTCGACATTTGTGCTTCATCCATTCAGCCTTAATTGTTCAAGATTAGTAGGACTAAAAACTTAGTCGCTAATTCCCTAGCTAAGGAAGCACATTTAGTAGCGAACACGGTTCATTAGCCATGCTTGTTTGAATGGTCTTATGGAGCTCACATTCTCAGTGCCAACTGTTACAGGCACTGTCATGTGTACCACTTCCTTGTACTTGGTACTTAACAGCGATTTGCTGTTAGTATGAAATGAAGATATGTTTCTTGTAAAAAATAAAACCTTTTCACCCCTCTCTATAATTGATATAGCTCATTCTTCTTAACTTCTACTTGTAACCTTGAGTCAACTTAGCTTCAACCCTTTTGACTTCGTGCATCACCTTTTTTTTTGACTTCGTGTTTCTGTTATCGGCTTCCAAGCCAAGTCTTACAAACTTTGTATAAGCTTGCCTTTTTCGAGCAGAGTCAAAATTCATCTTCCCTCACTTGTCCTCCAAATGAACTTTGATACAAAAGTTAGTTGTTGGAGTCTAAAATTTGGAGTTGTTTTTATTTTTGGGTGAAGTCAAATCCCCTACGCCGATACACGTCCTGGGTTACAAGATGCTGGACCTCTTTGGATTAGGGAAATTAAAGTAGTGAAAAACTTAGTTTCACATATAAATATATGACATGCATGTAACTTGAATGTTGGTTCTTGATAAGATAAGGATGAGACACAAATGAATGTATGTTTATGCTCTATATGCGTATTTTCTGTTTAATCTGTGAAACAGAATTTAAATTTGAATTTAAATTAGAAAACTATTTTTTTACAGAGACACCTACATTACTCAATTGCGCTGATTAATCGATTAAAGGAGGCGGACGGCAACCGTCTCCGCTAATAAATAGTAACTAAGACAGTTGCCTTCGAATGGAGATGATTAAGACGCATGTCTCCATTAATCCATTTACCGAGATGAGCAAGTGCAAAGCAGCCGTTTCGGTAGGTCTCCGTTAACGAAGGCCTTCGAAAGGAGACAGTTGCTCCGTCTCCATAAATCAATTTTGCTTGCCTCACTTAATCAGTGTGCAGCAGTAAGTGCTGGTTGATCAACCCACATTGCATTCAATATACTAATAAAAATGTTAGGAAAGAGTGGAGCAGGCTATTTTTCAAACCACATCTGCTGTACCTCCCTTAATTAGAACCCTTTCTGAAAAAGAATAATTTATGTACAAATGAAATTTTACTGACTAAAATGTAACACTGAGGGATACTTCTATCTTTTTTTTTCTCTTGTTAACTTGCTTCTGAATCTATATCTACATGGACAACGGTGCTCATTCTACTTGTAACATGCCATTACGTACAAGTACATTAGCGATCCTACCGACCGATCGAGAGGATTTGAGACACACATAGTGCACCAGGTACATACATGCACATCAGCTCGAACAGACCATGATCGTTCACGCTCATCCATCAGTGCTTCTGGAAGATCACCATGCAGAAGAATGCCACACACCGGAATATCACACCATTGGCAACAAGAACCACTATGCACAAGATTCTGTCATTGATGTCATATCCACTATTCAACAGCGAGCCGCACCGTGTTATGAGCCATACGCCGGAATACTTCTGCGCATTCGCAATCACAAATGCTTCCAGAGCCCACTTTGTGTAGCAGAGATTTGCGAAGAAGGTGTCCTTTTGCTGGGTTGCTATTAGGGTTAGAACAACAGGAAGGAGCGCCGACCACTGTTGTCATCAAGAACAAATTAATCATCAGATCAGTTAGTATTAGTATATATAAACCCCTACAGCATCTCCACTAGATACTGGGATGATATGATGTTATTAGCATATCAGCAGCTATAGATTGCTCACCAGCTGCGCAGAACTTGGCTGGAAGAAGATGGCAAAGGTGTAGCCGATCCCAGTCACACAGTAGACGAGTGCAAGAAGAACAACATAGTTCTCCCAGATTGATGATCTTGGGTTGTTGAAGAAGTAAAACATGGAGAGGTAGACGATCGGCTTGATAATCGTGTTGAAGTGGTCGATTGTATCTTTGGACAAGAAGTATGCCAGCGAGCTCATGCCGGATGCTCTCTCCCTCCAGTAGTGTATCTTCTCCAGCGAAAATGATCTCAAGGCCCCAATCTTGCACAGCAGAGCTGCAGGCAACAAGAGCTTATTTGCAAATGAACAAAGTTCTGACCATTGTAATCAAATTCAATTATATAAACATTTGCATCAATGACTAAGTATCTTGTTTTCATGACAATTTAATTCCACTTACTTGGCTTACTAGTTTTAAACAGTAGTTCTGTTTCTATCAATATGAATACACCTTCCTACTCTTGCAAACATGTCCAAGATATATAGAAAAATATTATTGTAAATGGCATACTCCATATGCCACCATCAAGATATAAACTTACACACAGCAATAACAGTGTATGTGTAGCCAAGCGCTCCAAATGTCTCATCGCTCACTTTGGCAAGTGTGCCTAGACATATACCAGCAAGACCAAGTATGAGATAGTCAACTCCTTGTATTCTAGCCTCTCGAAGCCGCTGCTTGCCACACCTGAAGAACATATGTGGATGTGGGGCAATGAATATAGAATCGATTACCAGAAAAAAAAAAAAGCTATTGTTGCCAACATTTCTGTTAATGACTTACCTCCCCAGGTAGTATTTGTATTGCCTAAGGATCCCTGGAGTGCGTCGATTCGATAAATTTTCAGAAGTTTTATTGTAATCATACTCATCCTTCTTCTGCCCAACTATGTCCCTGACATTGCCCCACACTTCACCAGCAATAGATTGGCCAGCGTCACCTCCCGAGGCATGATCATCTCCTCCTCTGAAAGAGGATTCTGAGTCAGAGGAACTCTGAAGCATGTCCCGTGGGACTTCATACCCATTGTGCAGCATCCATCTAATGGGGAGATCCTTGACATTTACTGGCTCTTTTGCAGTTGGCTTTACGATTCCTTCCAAGATGTCTATATAGTAGTCCGGTGGGTTCACGCGGTCCGGCACAACAATGCCCAATCCTGAAAAGTATTCCTCCACTTTCTTTACAGGCCCGTGATACACAGTCATACCGCCTTTCGCGAGAAGTATCAAATCATCAAACATCCTGTACAATGTATAACTGCAAGTAAAACCACTTCACAGTTAGCTGACGAAGGCACAGCATATATATATATATATATATATATATATATACAAGCAAGAAGATGAATCTGCAATGCATACAACCTGGGTTGATGGACGACCATAGAGATATTGACACCCTCAATAGCTTCCCTACGCAGGGCGCGAAGTAGAAGCAGAGATGAGGCACTGTCCAAACCCGATGTCGGCTCATCTAAGATCAGGACTGAGGATTCCATGACCATTTCTAGCCCGACGTTCACTCGTTTGCGCTGGCCACCGGAGATGCCACGCTTCTCAACAGTTCCGACCAAAGAATCACGAACTGCTTGCAGTCCCAAGGACTCGATTACTCTTTCCACCACAAGAACCTTATCAGCCTTTGACATGTCAGCAGAAAGCCTGGTTCATGTACGTGCAAGGAATCAAATTTATTCACTGTAATTTTACTAGTAGCTAGCTAGCTGATGAGAAGAGCTATCAAGGTTGCAGTTTTTACATACCTACATCTTGCATTGAACCAGAGATTCTCCTGAACTGTCAAGTTTCCATGGACGATGTCATCTTGCGGGACAAAGCCAATTATTTTCTTGTACGCGCGGATAGGTTCCATCTTGCCATTGATCAGTATCATCCCTGTTGTTTCGCAACCTGTTGCCTTGCCAGCAATAGCGTTCAAGAATGTGGTCTTCCCGGCGCCTGATGGGCCCATCACGGCGGCGACCCTTCCAGCCATGAGTTTTCCGGTCACTGATCTCAGAAGCTTTTTCTTGCTCCCCTTCAATGTCAGAGTGAGATCTTTGAAGGCGATCTCAACCGCAGGCCTTTTCCTGATGTCTTCGTCAGTCGCCATCGATATCACTCCTGAAAACGTAAGGTTTTGGGACTCCTGTTCCATTGCCTTTTCCTTCTCGATCTGTCCATACGCGTACTTGAAAATCTGGCTCTGGGTATGGGCATGCTTCCCTTTGGTCTTCTTTTTCTCTCCTGCTGCTGCTCCTCCTATTTGCACACTGATTCCTTCGCCCTTTTCAGGGTTGCTGTCGATCGAACGCACCATGTCAGTGAGACTATCCTTGTTTCCTCCTGCATCGTTTGTCGGCTGGTCATCGGTTGAAGGCAGACCACCAGCACCGGGACCTCCTTTGGACGATTCGTGTGTCCTCAGGCTTTTCTTGCGTGAGAATGTGCGGGACAGCGACGACTGCAGGCCTGAAGCGTGCTTCTTTGCGACATCTTTCGCTGTTTTCCATCGTTCACGGGCCACAGCGGTCTCTCTAGCATGTCTTACAGCAGCCTCCCTAGATTTTGCTTGCTTCTTCTCCCGGTTTGTCAGGAGTTGTCCAGAGAAGTTGTAAATGATCAACAGCACCAAACTCAGAGCACCCTACATGCATGCAGAATCATCCATCCAAGGGCAGATCGATGTTAACTCTATCGACGTCTTCTTAATTAATTAGTTTAATTGTTAAAACACACAAACATATCAGGCTCTTGACTGAAAATATGCTATTACGTACCACAAGCAGTGCACCGAATATAGTAATGTCCTGATTTGTGGAGTTTGGTCTACAACTTCCTTTGAGGAAGCATTCTGCAATGCAATTCAGAGGAATAAAAGGTTTATTAGAATATAATAATGGTTAAAGGCATTTCAAGGAGAGCATATTTAACCAAATTATTACAGTATAATAATCATCAGAAAAATATTGGATTGGATTTCAGACCCCTATTGGTAACTTCTCTCCTTTTCCACAAGCACAAAGTACACAAATTGGGGTATCCAAATTTCAGACTTTGTATATGAAAAACTATATATGTATCAGATTTTGTACGTGAAAAATTGTATGTTAACTTACTGGTTTCAGAAGTTGAACCCTTCCTACAATAGAACCTGCAAAATATATACGATTTATATTTGTTAATTGGTATTGGAAAGCATGTGTGAAATCCTGAGCTGGATGAAATTATTGAGGCAATCGATAGATAGAATTACCCACTACTACAATCGAGTTTCTGTACAGTGCTTGAACAGTAGTAACCAGGTGGACAGAAAACATCGTCGGTGCTAACAACGTCCGCCCATCTATCAGCACCGCCACACGTGTGATTCGGCTTTCCGGCAGGTGGCTGATAGTGGTAACTGCATTTATGCAAGTGTTTATCAATATTGAGATGAGCATTATATATATTCCAAAAGCCTATACACATGTTGTTTCAACTTACGGATCACAAACTCCAGTTGTTTTATTCAGAGTGGACTCAGGGCAGTAGGCTCCCAGAGGACATGCTGCATATATAAATAGGCAAGCAGTAACGAATAGATATCAGAAGAACAATGATGCTAGCATGCAAATCGAGCTACAAAGTTGAAGTTGCTTGCGTTGCTATCGAGGGCTTACTTACGTATCATGCAAGTGAGGCCATGGGGGCAAAAAAAGCCAGCGCAGCAACCTCGGCAGTCAAGGGTTCTAGCAGGGATGTTGACAGCATCTTTTAAGTTGACCTCCTGGTCTTTGCCGGCGCTGCAGGACCATCCAGGCTCACACCCATCGATCCACGAAGTGAGATTGCAGTTCTTGTTGGGTCTCACGTAGTTCTTCCTTCCGTTGCCTTCGAGGAAGCTCTCGAAGTAGAACTTCATCTCCGCAGCCGTGCACACGCGCTGCGGTAGGTCTCCTGGTGGTGATCATATCCATGGAACAACTATGAATAGGCATCCTTAAAATTTTGATGCAGAGAGGCCGGGCATAGAAATGATATTGCAAGCAGAAAGGGAAATGGCATAGAAATCTTTACCATCGGTTTCCTTCATGCACTTTGTGAGGAAGGCGGGATCGGAAGTGAAATTGAAGGCCGTGTTCCACTCCCGGTCCCTGCATTGTTTTTGTTTTATTTTTTGGCAAGCAAAGAAAAGCATGCATCAATATAATCCTCATACATTCATCGATCGAGAGAATTAAATGATTTAGAAGCCAACACATGTAGCGGTGGTTAATTAATCGCATACATGTTCTTGATGCAGTAGTGGAATTCCCTGCCCATCTGCCGCGCAAACGAGGTGGTGAGGGCCTTGAGGCGCTCGTTCATGATCCCTGCCACCATCGGGCTCCCCGCCGCCAGGGACGCCATGTCGCCTGATCTCGCCGTCTGTGCGGAGAGGGACCGGCGGGGGTTGACGACAGCGGCGGCCGCAGCTGCTGCGGACAGAAAGAGGAGGCACAAGAGGAGAGACCACGACGCCATGGAGACCGACGTCCGAGCAAGGGGAGGGAGCGAGGCGCGATGGGAGGGAGACGGGGAGAAGACTCATGTCGGACCCCTCCTTCCTCGCACGCGTCCTCCCCTCGTCTTCTCGCTCCTTTTTTTTGCTCTCTGTGGGTGCTGGGTGGCGCGGAGAGTTGCGCGCCGAAGGTCGCGGCACAGAGGGAGGAGCTACACACTATCATCATCAGGTAATTAACTCCCCAGCAAGGCTATTATTAGGTGACTCAATCCTTCCCCGGCCCCAGACATTTGCATGTACGCGTGGAAAGATATAGTATACGTGCAACTCTTATCATATTGTACAATACTGCACGTTGATGAATGAAACTTGTGCGCCAACGCGTGTGCACCCTGTAAGGCGCCAATGAATGAACTTCTATTGATTAATGAGACTACAGTGCCATTGCATGTCAACTTTTATTGAAGGGAGTCGTCGTCTTCTGCCCGGGGCAGAACATTGTAGCACTTGATTGAATGCCGTTCCTCCTATTGACAAGACTCCCGAGCTGATCGTCAATGGTGAACACCGAGTGCTTCGAAAAGATGGCTAGCTAGCGGTGTTCTCCACCCTATACCACTCGCCGGCGATGATGGCTGGTTATGATCCTGCTCCATGGATCCTTTGAGCCTGGATCGTCGACCTGGCCGGGTGGTGGAAGCTGAAATCCGCCGCCGTTACACCTCTCCAGTCAGTTTCGATCCTCTCTTTTCGTCCTGTTCTCCATAGGGCGATGCAAGTTTCGTCTCACATGTAATTCGGTTGCTTTGATCGTTTCTTTCGTTTCTCGGTAGCCCGATGCCTTCCGTGTTCATGCTCTGGCTGATCGTTTCTTTCGTTTCTCGGTAGCCTCTCAAGAAGTTGGTTTCTATATTTATCGTTTAAGATCTTTTGAAAGTTCTAGTTTTAAGATCTTTTTCCATCTTTGGCATAATGGAGCTCCCAATTATCTTGCTGAATATAAAATTTGGATGCAAGAACAAGCATCGGAGTGGGTGAAAGTTGTTAAAAATGGATCAAAATTCAATCCTCTCTCTGGTGCCAACTTGGTCGAACTTGGAATACGGTGTGTTATTTGGGCCAATTTTCAAAATTCGAATTCTCACTTTAAGGGCCATACACCAGTGGAGATTTGACTTTCCGTGATGGTTTTTTGTCATGTAAAGTGCTAAATTCGTCACTATTTAAGTTTCATGACGAATCTGTGACCAAAAACCTACCGTCGTGGAAGTCACGTCACATTTGTTGGTTTATGATGATCTTACAGATGGCATAATGGAAGTGGTCACTTCGATGACCAAATATTAGGCATCATAGATATTTCCAGGCATGCCTGGGTCGGGTCTGCCATGCTGGTGGCGGGCTGACACATAGGGAGGTTCTTACGTTGGAGATGCACCAATGACGTGTCACCAGACGTGGGCCTCTCCGGTTGTTGCACATGTCCTATTCTGATTGGCCCACATGTCTGCGCTGTTATTCCACCTGTCTTGTTTTTGTTTGAACACATGTCATTTTATAGTTGGAGCACGTGTTGCTCATTCATCGGACCAGGTGTCATATTTTTATTGGTCAACGTGGCGTGACGGCAACTACGCACATGTCTCTTTTACTCAACGGACCACGTGTCACTATGGAGTATGTTCGCGTGTCGGGTTTTTGCTGGACAACATGTCGAGCCCTGAACTATCCACGCGTATTTTTTTATTCGAGCATGTGGCTTGAACAATTTCAACCACGTCTTGGATTGCTATTAGGCCACATGTCGTAACGTTGATCGGACACATGTTCTTCGCTGGTTTGTCCACGTCTCACATTTTTAAAGGTCGTGGGCTATGACGGAACTACCACATGCAAAGCATTCATTACATCATAACATTATCGTACAATATACTAAATACATGCATAATGTTTGCATCTCAATCAAGTAACACAATAGTTCAGGTCAACAGGAAACCACTAATAGAGTTCACATATGAAGCAGCCATGACTTCACATCAAAATAGCAAACAAACCAGACATGTTCATGTTGCGTATTTTCAACACACACATAAAAATCCGCAAGTGCATGGATATCGATGTAGCTTTCACCCTGGAGTATTCCAAGGTATCGATTTCCATGGGGAAACCAAAGTGTACTATTTAAGGTTCAAGATCACCCAAGGATAAGTACTTGTATTTGTGGGGAGAGAGGAAATTTCCTAAGAGTTCTCTAGTTGATCTAAGAATCAAGGTAATTTGAAGATTACTTACTTCAGGACATCAGAATACTAACCACAAAAAGGGATGAGAAGGGGGCTAGGAAGTTCTGACTAAGGCCCTATAAACATCGATCCGAACGAGGTGGAATACGTCGACTGTCAGGGTTGTCACTACCCTGGGGCTACCACAACAATCTATGGGATTGGGTGCAACTCCAGGTAATTGCAAGACTAAGCACCACGCCTAATCTATTAATTACTACTCTAGCGTTGCAAAGAATAAAGCAGTTGATGCAAGCAGAAATCCAATAAATAACTTGAAAGTAAATACTGAAAGTAAATGAAGAACTTAGGAATTATAAATTGAAGAACTTGGAGATTGTTCAAAGATGAACCTGATGCTGCAAAAGTATAATATTGAGGAAGATCCGACAGGTCCGGCTCCGCTTTACCGCTCTCCTCTTCTCTCTCCCTCTAGTTTACAACTAGATGAACTAGAACTAGATGAACTATAAGAGATTCATCTAGAGAGACCACCACTTCTACTTGGATGGAGAATTGAAACCCTAGCTTTTGCTCTGTAGGTAGACAATGAAGAAGATGGCGCCTTGGGGGTCCCCAGGGGCTACTTATATAGTCCGAGGTGGAGTAGGGGCAAGGAACCACCACATCATTGATCCATATTACATTTACAACTCTCCATCAGATCCATCCATCTGAACCGACCTTGATCAATGGCCAAGATGCGAACTTTAAGTCGGTTGGAGACCACCACATGAAGGAGGGCCCACCTGGCAGTGACCCTAGGCCGGCCGTCTTGTTCTGGTGTCCTCTAGATCCTTCTAGTGCCAATTTCCAATCCGTTTGCGCAAGTAGTCGTACCGTGGATGGATTTCCCCTCCTCAGCTTCTGTTTAATTCCCTAGAAAAATAATAATTCATAGAGCTATGAAATTGATGTCAGTAAAGTCCCTCAAACTTAAGGTTATGATAGTTCTAGGGTGTTTTAGAGATTTCCCAAGTCATATCCAACGAGGACTCTCTCATCGGGACTCCAAATATAGCAATTGATATGTCTGTTTCGATCGTCTCGACCAACTCTTCGTAATGGTGTGTTATATTTCATCATTTGAGATACTTTTATTCCACAAAATATTAATATCCTACAAAACAAGTAAGAACACCGACACTCATGGAATTTGTTAGAATCAGACCCTACAACTATACTTTATAATCAAAGCATGTGTTTAACGAACGTCACGCTCCTCACGTCTCACATTCAATCCCACCGCAGCAGACAGATTCATTGCAGGACTGATGCAGATATATAGGTTGATGAAGTGAAACACGTTGTTCTTTTGTTCCAGAAATAATCAGGCTCTTTCGAACAGCAACTCAAAAACACAGTTTGGGTCCATTGAATGGGGCAAAGCACAGTGTAGACTAACTGCTGACACAGAAGCGTCTGATGCGGAAACATTATCAAAGCAAACCAACACAGAGATAACGTGAAAACAAAATGCATATGCAGATGCAGATAAGCTGATGAACCAAAACATAAACAACACCATTCTATTGTTTCAGAAAAGCCAGAAAGAACTCCACAATGAGAGGTCTAACATATCAGGCAAAGAATAAGAAGTTAAGAACCGGGGCATCAAAGTTCTACCAGCCGCGGCGGGGGGGGGGCACTCGCAAACTTTAGGATATACTGCTTCTTAAGCACTTTTAACAGATTAGTCAAATGGCGATATTCGATCCAAGTAGCATGTTTGGACACAATGGGAAAAACGATTAACATACACCTTACACATTTGTCCTCTACGTTGTCAACATACTCCCTCCGTACTCAAAAAAAACTGATGTTCTGGGCACATGGCCCGTTTTTACAAAAGTTGACATTCTACTACTTTGCGGTGCATCATGGACGCATTTGCCCCTGGGTTAGCCGCATGCAGCGCCGTCTGTTTCGCTCCCGACCGCATTCAAAGCATGCGTGCGCTGCTCGTTCCTCACCCGCATTCATTGTTCGCATGCGCGCATGCTGTGACTCCATTCGTCTACCGCAGCACGCTCGACTCCATGGAGTCTGTTGATGCGCTCGACTTGGAGGAGGCGCCGGACAATGTGGAGTCGCTAGACACCGTCGAGGCAGCACCATTCACGTGCTGGGCTCCGTTGATGTGGTCTCCGAATCCGTCGAAGTCGTTGTGCCAGACTCCATCGAGCTCGTGCCTCCATCCCATACTTCCGCCGCTGCAACTGCAAGCGCTGCTCATGTATTGTGTCCATTCGTGAGAAGAAAAGGAGCAGCAGGCAACAATTGAAAAGAAGAGAGGGTTCTAGATGAAAAAGTACTAGAGAGAAAAAAATAAAAAAGAACTAGATGGATTAAATAATTCTTTAGGGTCCCTAATGCAAAGTGCCTATTAGCCTCTGGCTTCCTGTAAATCCTGTAAAAGTGATCAAAACCGCTGAAACTTCAAAATTTCATAATAAATCGTAGCAAATCTAAAAATGATGAAATAAATTTTACCCTGCGGCCAAACCACCATGCAAATCAAGCCTCCAGCAAAAAGTTAGCGTACACACCAAGAATCGAACACGGCTCGCTACTCTCATGCCTCCATGCACTAGCCAGTCTCAAAGCTCGAAATATCCTTCGCACAACATATATAGTTGAGGCAAAGAAACTCACGTAAGCACATGAATAACCAGGGGTTTGCGGGGCGGGTATATATATACACAAGGGATTAACTCCCTTCCTCGTTCCAAGGCAACTGCCGCCGCAACCTAGCACTCCATATCCAGATTATCTAATCGGGAGAAGAAGAGGTGAGCTTGAGATGGAGAGAGAGGTCGCGGCGATGGCTACCCGGCTGGAGTCGTCAGTGGGGCTGAAGAGGAAGGTGCACATCCTAGATTACATGGTGGAGTTCGCAGACGATTTCTGCGACGTCGATATTAAAGGAGGGATGGTGGCTGTAACATCCCCGAAAATTCAAACACCGAAAACGCGGGCTTTCAAAAATTTTTCTAAAGTATACCAGTGTTTGGTGAATGTCATGTAGGCAACCACCCAATAGTTGCACAAGTAGCGCCTAACACTAGCCTGAGCATTGCATTTATGTTACCAGAGAATGTTTTGCCTCTTATCGATCTTATGTGATGACTATTAAAATCGGAAAACCTTATCGTCGCATGTATATTTATATGCCCACTAACCACGCAAATGGATCCATCACCACCGTAAGACCCTAGTGGACCTACCATGGTGTGTGCAACATGGTCACTAACATGTTTAACAAGGATTTGTGATATGGTTTGAAAAAGAAATAGAAAAGATATAGAAAAGGTTTTGGAAAAAAAGAGAAAAAAAGAAAAGGCCAAAGCAACCCAGTAACCCGCCACCAGCCTGCTCGGCCCGCTCACTGCGCGGCCCAGGGCGCGGATCAGCCGCCCACCCGCTCTCACCGCTCACCCGTGCGCTCGGCCCACCGCGACCCACCATGGCGCTTCGCCCCGGCCTGCCAGCCGCCCGCGACGCCCGCGCCCGCCGCGGCCTGTCGACCCAGCAAGACGGCCCGCCAGCCCCGCGCGCTCGCCCGCGTGACCGGCCTCGCGCCGCGGCCCGCAAGAACGGCCTAGCAAGGGCCTGCTGACGCCCACTCTACCTCACCTTCGTCAAGCCACCACCAAACCCTCGCCGCCTCGCCTCGGCCGTTGCCGCGCAGGTGAGCTCACCTGCCGTCGTCCCTGCTCTGTCATGGCCGCCGCCCAGAGCGTCGTCGTCTTTCCGCTCACCTGACTCCCCTCTCTTCTCATCAACTCGACCAGTGTGTCCGCGCTAGCCTAGGACGCCATTTTGGCAACCTTTCATGGGCTGGCAAGAACCACAGAGGAGCCTGAAACGACCTTGATTTCCGCGAAGGGAAATCCACAGTGTCGGA
>CM041638.1:22505683-22581443 GCA_023333625.1 Bothriochloa decipiens
AGGTTTTGTCGAAAAAATTTTGTAGTTCGAATTTTCGGGTTGTTACAGAGCCTGGCACCTTTGCCAGCTCTGGTTCGCCCGGACCCCGGCCGCCGGAGCGCCGCCATGACGCCCGTCGTCACGCGCGCCCACTGGGCCCTGTTGCCGCGTAGTCGAGCAATTCGAGCTCCCAGCTGCTCGAGACGGGAGAAGATGGAGGAGAAGATGACGCGCCGCCGGCGAATTTGACCGTAGCGCCGCCGTCCGCCGCAGCCAAGCTTTTCGACGCCGACCTTTTCGCTAGGAGGCAAATTCCCCAAATTGTAGCCTTTTTCTTGTACGTTGTGACCCTATGACCCCGTTGTGCTGATCAAAGACGAGTTCCACGCGCCGTAGCACCCTGCCGTCGTGACCTCACCGCTGGCCGCCGCCGACGCGCGTGCGCCGACATGACACGGGCCCGCATGCCAGCTTGAGCCCCACCGCCGCCTCCGCCAAGCCCCTGCGCAACCCTAGCCGCAGCCCCGCCTGGCCCACACCGCTCACAGCCGCTGCTCGCCTGCACGAAGCCAGCGATGTGCCGCGCCGGCCACCGCGCGTGCAAGGTAGAAGGGGAAATCTGCCCTGGTGCACCGCGCCCTCCACGTGGGGCCACGCTGGACCAATCGCGGACAGCCACGCAGACCACCAGTCTGCGGAGCACCGTAGACCAAGCCCAGCCAGACAGCACCGTGGACTCGGCCCGATGGAGATCCAACCCACCACGCAGCCTACCTTCCTGCTCAACACGTGTCCGGGCCGGGCCGGCCCAACTGGCCCAGATCCAGCCCTGCCTAGGCCCGCCGAGGCCCGGTCGAGTCCCGGTCGACGTTGACCGTTGACCGTCAATGTTGACCGTTGACCTAGCCCCACCTGTCAGTGACCAGACCCGTGGGCCCCACCTGTCAGCCACTGACTGGGTCCTCCGTCAGTGCTGACGTTAGCATGACGTCATCCAGCCGCCAGACCCCGCGTCAGTGCTGACATCATCATGACGTCAGCTCCACTGTGCCCGCACACCACGTGGCCCAATCAGGAGCCGCCACGTGTCGCGTCCAAGTTAATCTGCCCTTTTTCTTTTTTAGAAAATAGAATAAACTTCGGAAATTCAGAACTTCTTCATACGAACTCCGAAAAATATGAACCAAGTGTCCAAATTTTCATAAAAATGAGCTCTAAATCATAGGCTTATGAATGAATGCATTTGGAGTTATTGAATTTTATTGCTTCTTTGTGTTGACTCTATAGGAGCCACTAACGCGGTTATTATGTCTCGTTTCAGAGGAGGAGCAGTTTGAGGAGGATGACTACGAGTACAAGGAGAAGCTCGGTGACGACTTCGCAGGTGCCACACCCCACCCAACCTCGTAGATCCTATTACGCATGCATAATATCTAGCTTGCTAGTGCTTTGATTATGAATATCACCCGATGATAGGTTGTATGGTAGAACTGCTTGAAGAGCCTTTACCTTGTCGTAACCTTACTCCTGCACACCCGCTGATAGGCTAGACGCATGCTTATTCACTTATAATGCTTTACTTCGACTACGCTTATATCTGTGTGATGATGATGCGTGGTGGAGAGTATGGTTATATGGTTAAGGCACGTGGTGCCACTTTACTCGGGGAGAGTGCTGCGTGCGTCTTGGGTGTGTGGTGAGGGTTGAGACGATCGGACAGGATTCTACGACGAGCCATGTGGGCGAATCTTGCCAGGGAATGTGTTCTGGGCATTCCCGTGTGAGGTGCTTGTGGCGGGCACATTGTGAGGTATAAGGAGATCCCGGGGGTGAGAACCTTCGTGGAGCGAAGCTCCGGGTAGGAGGTGTTGTTGTAGCACGGACTGTTGTAGTCCCTAAGGGAAGATAATCCTGTCTGATCCCCCTAGGACCTGATATCTCTTGAGGACCGAAACCTTGGGACTTACGTGCTCACCACTCGCTCTTGTATGGGCGGGAGACGGATGTCTGACTAGCTAGGACAGTGCCACTACTACTAGGTTGTTAGCAGATAGTGTCGGGAGGTACGGGCGTGGAGACCCACACCCTCCTTAGACAGCATAGTGACCACGGGGGCCCGGTACTATGTCTCACAGTCTCAGTGTGCCGGTGGTACCTATCCGGGATGTCCCAGTACTGAGTGGTAGGGTGGCATCGCACCGGTTAGAAAGCAGCCGGAATCAGCTTAGGCGGGGCACCGTCGATGATAGTGATCTTGTGGTTACAGGAGTACACGCTCTGCAGAGTTTATGAATCTATATATATAGTCCGTGAGTCACTGGTATGACTCTTTCCTAAGACCCACGCTTCTCGGGAGTAGTGAGATGAGTCCTTCTATTTCTCCCCCTGGTGTTACCCTTCAGGCTGTGAGCCGCTGAGACAGGCTTCGAGAGGGAGTTGGACCTGTCGACTGAGTGCGAGAGGGTGAGATGTGTGTGATGGGAAGGAATGGGTTTGGACATGTGGATGAGATGGGTTAAAACTTGATGATTTATATTATATAATATTGGTCACTACTTGCATAGGAAACCACGGCCATATATTAGGTCGATTTGATTATATCCTTTGCATCCCACCAAGTACTACATAGCGAAAGCAAAGCATAGGGTGGGAGATGTGGCCAGTACAAACCGTACTGAAAATTATTTGGCAGGTGAGCCCGACTACGACTATGACGATGAGGAGGAGTAGACGTCTCGTTCCTACGCTCAGGCTTCTTTTGGAGATTTATTGATGCTTCCGCCTTCTGTAGCCGCTCCAGAGGCTGCTACTCTGATGGTTCCGCCGGTGTGGCAGCAAACTATTTATGTAATTCCCCCTAATTGGACTCTTTTATTCGATGTATGGATCCTGTATCGACTGTTACGAGATAATGAGATGGTTTGATGCTTTGAACTATTATATTATCTGCCATTCTGTGCATTTTCCCTTCGTGGAAAATTGAGGACGTTTCAGTGGCGATCGATAGTAAAGGAGATCCGGTGCCGGTCGACATCTACTACCACGGGATGGAGAAGTCCAAGGACAGGAAGGGCAGCGGCGACATCGAGCTCCCAAAGACCAAGGGCGGCGAGGCGGAGTCCGGATCGAAGACCAAGGGCGGCGAGGCGGAGTCTGGATCGAAGACCAAGGGCGGCGAGGCGGAGTCCGGATCGAAGACCAAGGGCGGCGAGGCAGAGTCCAGATCGAAGGAGGAGGGCAGCTCCACCACTGCCAAGCCGGTGGGGCGCCGGAAGACGGCGGGGGACCGGAAGAGGACCAAGATGGTGAAATACAAGATAGACAAGTCGAAGAAACATTTATTCAACAAGAAACCTATCCACTTCGATCTATCTCGTTACGATGAAGCCTTCGCTGCTGCCCTCCAGAAGTACCACGAGTTGGAAAGGAGCATCCTCGAGCAGTTCGAGACCAAGGGATACGCCGAGTACGAGAGGGAGGAGGAGGTCACCGACGACGAGGAGGATCCGATTTCTGTTTAATTCAAGATCCTTGTGTGTGTGAGAGAGTGATCCAGATCCAGTCTACCTAAGTTGAGTTTTCAGCTTTCAAACATGGTGTAATATGTTATCATTATCTTAATGTTATAATCCGGTATCTTAGCACTACTGACTTGCATTTTGTTTTCATTCCTGAATTTGTTATCACTATCCTAATGTTTTAATCTCGTATCTTTACTGAAATTGAGGGTTCCATACTTGAACTGATGCGTGGCATAGCTAATCTGGTGCATGTATTTGTTGGATCCATTACCATCTTTTCATTCTGTATATTAAATAGCTCACGCTTTGTATCTGGAACAATGGAAGAGCATTTGCTCCAATTGACTTCTTAATTTTTCCTTCAATGTTCAGGGCACAACTAAGGGATGCGAGTACTCTCCCTTTCTTTCCTAACTAATATATATTGGCATGTTTTTACTATGCTTATAATTTAAACAGAAGAGGAAGGGAATTCATGCATTCATTATTGGGCTCCAAATCAGGTAGCCTATATTCAACTTGAACTATGCATTTATATAAAAGCCTGTACCTGTCTTGACTGGTTTGCTCAAGTGTTTGGAACTGGAGAATAGTAGTTGCTGCTTTTTTTAAAATTCCAAAGTCCACACTATAGGCATATATTTCTAAGGTTATCCTACTCATATCATCAAGAGACATTCCAACCACCCCCCCCCCCCCCGGATGACATGCTGGTCTGCTTTGCATTTTATTCTACTATGCATTTCTGCGTTAACTGATGTGGCTTCTACAAGTGAGGAGCCAACAGGAGGTTGTTCATGTGCATGAAAATTTCAAATTGTTGATGCCAGAGATTCTGAATCTAGAGGAAGTTTCTTGTGGTGCTTGCAAATCACATCTCTTTTTTTTTTTTTTTTTTGTCTCATTCTCTGCACTCGAATGCGCTCCTGACATATGGTTGCATCACAACATTGTCCTCATATTTCACTCCGATTGCTTTCTGATCAGATATGATCAGGGAAGCTATTCACGGTTACCTCAATGTTGTAGCAACTTCTACAGATCTCGGTAACCAAGATGTTATCAGGGAAGTTGACCTCTGGCTATAATGGTGCCTTCTGTTATGAGCTTTGTGCAGCTTTGGGCTTAAGTACGTAGCCATGCAAAATCAGGATACATGAATATTCTGCTACACGTGTGGATATTAATAGTTTGCGAGCTCTTACAAACAATCTTTTTTTGTCAGTTTTATGAATTCTATCATGATTGTGGCTGGACTGGATCTGCCTTGAGATTCTCCAGCTAGACTGCTTTCGTGTAACTATACTGAAGCGATTGGGATAATAGCTTTGCTTCTGGCATTCAGTATGGGTGGTACTATTATCTTAGATTTAGTGAGGTAAATTTCGTACTACCATGACACTTGCTGTTAGAAAGGTAAGCCTACTAAATTAGGAAGTGACATAATCCTCGCACATGGATAATTTGAACTCTGTTTGATTGTTTCAGCAATTCTTCCCGAGATGGTTTACTTGGCCATGATTTTGAATTGCTCTATCGAGATGGAGTGCACATTGCCACACAGATTTACGTTTAACTTGTATATTTTACTATTAAGATGTCAAAGGGCATAAATTCTTTCGGGTTTCAGTTTTGGATGTCACATTTTGCCATACTGATTTACGTTCAACTTGTATATTCAACTTGTATATTTTACTATTAAGACGTAGAAGGGCATAAATTCTTTCGGATTTCAGTTTTGGATGTCACATTGCCACACTGATTTACGTTCAACTTGTATATTTTACTAGTAAGATGTAGAAGGGCATAAATTCTTTAGGGTTTCAGTTATCTATTCATTTTCATGTGTGCAAATAATTGTGGTACCATTGAGATGGAGTGAGATAAAAGTTGTTTCCTTGATTGTCATTATGAATGATGTCTGAGAGTTATATTGTAGTTGGCATTTCCCAAGCTGAACTCTTTTAGTGGAATGCTTCATTGTATACATCGTGCTTGGAGGTATCATCTATGGTGAATTCCTCCATACTGACTTTATTGTGGTATGTACAAGGAAGAATCAGTTTGTGCGTGGACATGGTCATTTTACCTGATTCTGAATGGGTGATGAACTGATGATAGGATATAACACTTGAGATGACTGACATTCTTATTTGCATGGAAATTACTAATTAGCCACAATCTGATTACTGTCCAGTGTGCCACCAAGATAGTAAGACAGTGCTTACTTCCAGTGTCTACACTAAGGAGATTTGGCACTATCCATTCCCTAGGTTTTGGCAGCGCAAGCTAGAGGTGACGGTTCCCAGCCGCAAAAGATAATATCCTTGGCAGCTGGATGATCTGAAAGCGGAGGAACGATTGCATCGGCAGGTTTTGGCCATCGGTCCAATGCTTGCTCCAGGCTGCAGAAGAGGTGTGCACATGGCTCCTGACAGGAGCTTGGATCTCAGTCCTGTGTAATTGCTTACAGGGCCTTGATCAATGTGTGCAGTGGTAGTCAATTTGTTCATGGGTGCAAATGTAATGCTAAAAACAAACAAATTATGATTTATTTATTCTTCTTAATGCAATGTCCTGTGCCAATGCAAACAATATTCCAATTGGATGACGAGGTTTATCTCCGAACGGCCACAATTCCTATTGTGGGTCCTCAAGATCATTCTTAATTTTTTTATTACCTTAAGAGACTGCCTGATGCTACTATTGGAATTGACTACAATGTATAAACTATAAAACAATCAAGAATGATCCTAATTTGGATAGTCATGCTACCATTGGAATTGACTACAATTTAAACTACGAACATGTGTGTGGCCTCGCTAAATTCATTTATCACTTCACTTTACACTAACACGCATTGCATCACAAACAATGCTGCACGCCTGCACCTATATACCATACTAACTTTCTTCCAAATTGATAGTCTAAAGATAGGCGCGCCTACCATTGGAATTGACTACAATGTAAACTATGAACATGTGCATGGCCTAACTAAATTCATTTATCACTTCACTTTACACTAACATGCATTGCATCACAAACAATGCTGCACCGACATACCATACTAACTTTCTTCCAAATTGAGAGTCCAAAGATAGGCGCACCGGAGGCGCCCCCCAGGCTCTAGTACGCTAATACCCGAGCAGCACACATTGCTTCTTGATCAATTGTCTTCTTTGGGTTTGCTCACAGCGCACACACGCCATTTTGCTGCTTGGAGGTTGCCACTTTATTTCTGGCTTTGAATGACCTCTAAGGTAAGCAAGCCCCACTCCCTAGCAAAAAATTGAATTCAAGTCTGTAATCCAAAGAGCATTTCCAATAAAAACCTACCTCATACAATCTAATAATTCACATATGAACATAAAAATTCACTAATCTCATTCACAATATATTCAAATTCACAAGATTTTTTGCGAACACCATTCACACCACATCCAAAACAAACTAAATCAAATTGAAAAGCAAAACCTATTTATATCAAGTTGGTCAAATCAGTAACCTAAATCAGCTTTCTGAATTGGCTACATTAGATTGAACATAAACTGCTCCTGCCTTTTGTATTTCTGCAGTTATATAAGTAATCGATAGTCAGATCAACAAAAACGATTCGAACTATGTTAATTAAGAAAAATACAGAACAATAACCATGTTATTTTATTACAGCACAATGATCGTTTCTTTATCCTAGTCGCTAGCAACAATATTGTAAAGAACATTAGCTGAGAGAACAGACGGTGCTGACTGCATGGAAGTTTCAAAAATCAAAATTAACATTCAGATATAAATTATTAACAGATCAGAAAGACTCTCAGCCGCAGCACACTATCAGTTGATAAACAGGATTCATTTAATTTCTGATAAATAATTATAATGATTGAAATCCATGCTTTTGACAATGAGCCTGAACTGCCCATTCACCCAAATGAGCCTGTGGAGGTGGTACCTTCCCCAATCTTGCTAATTTTTAGCCTGTCATTCCACGACCTAAAAATGAGATACACGAAGATGACTTGTTGGGTTTTCTGAATGATCCAGTCAATGGTATTGCCCAACTCTTTCAGAATGACATTGATGTGGGCTTTCAGGCTCTACCAACCAGCTTTTGTGGCTGCTTTTGATCACTGGGTGGATCAAGGACCTTCTATCAAACCATGTGCTGAAGCCTTAAGGTAGTGGGTAAGACACTTCTTAACCCAATCTCAATCCAATCAATCTGTTATAATTCCTGATCCCTGGGTGAACTTTTTCACTTTTACTCTGTTGCAGTCTCCCTCTTTTGATTGGGCCAAGGACTTTCTCATGTCTCCTGCTTGGCAGTTTTTTCTGCTCCTAATCAAGGTACTTCCACTATTTTTCTACTTACCTAAGTCATGTCCTCAATGCTCTGGCTACATATGCACCTCCATATCCTCATCTTCTGTGATAATTGAAGACTTGTTTGAAAATGCAAATGCAGACTCTAACACAGTCATCATTAAAGACAGCCTTGAATCCTCTACCAAAGCTTAGAAAACTCCAAAGAAAGGAAAAGAGAAGAGGATAATCCTGTCTGAGACTGAACTCAGAAGAAGCCTAAGAATCAAGGGGACACACAAAGGCTTCAAGGTATTCGGTTCTAAACCCAAGTGCTGCCTTGGATGCAAGACTCAACTACTAGAGGTTTCTGCTTCCATCATTAGAGATTTGGGAGCTAGCTTCTGCAACATCAACCTTGAGGAGCTGACTGAGGAAAGGCTACATGACAAGCGAACCAGCTCCAAGACTGTTGGGGAAAAGGGCCAGAAAAGCAAGAAAAGCAAGTCTAACAAGTCTTCTAAGAAGACTAGCAAATGATGTTGTTGTTGTCCTTAATTATATTTTGGACAGTCCCCTTTCCTTTATTTTGGTTTACCCATGAATAATAGAACTTGGGTCATTTTGTGTTGGAACATAAGAGAGTTGAATTTTGAGAAAAAAAATGGAATGCTATTAGGACATAGTTGTTGATAGTAACCGTGATGTAATCTATCTTCAAGAAACAAAGAAAGATCATTCTGATGATGCTTTTGTTAGAAATATCAGTTCCACTTCTTTTGATAAATTTTTATTTCTTCCCTCTGTTGGTGCTTCTGGAGGAACAAATATGTTTAAAAATAAAGAATTTTTGATGAGTGCCTAACGGCTGGCACTCGGTAAAATCTGACGGCAGGTGGCCGCCGTGACGGACCGGCCATCTTTTTTGCCGAGTGCCAGACACTCGGCAAAGCCACCTTTACCGAGTGCGACGCTCGACGAAATATGACTTTGCCAAGTGCCCCGCTATTTTGTACTCGGCAAAGCCTCAAGAACTCGGCAAAGTCCAGTTTCCAAGTAGTGGGAGTTGTGATTCGATTGCATTTTTTTTTTTGCATGCTAACAAGAAAAAAAGTAGATTTTTGGGCTCGCTCGAGAGACTATTGTGCTTCGATGGAATATCCACCGGCCAATTCGGAGAGGTCGCTTTACTTCATTCCATGCAGTTCAGGCGCACTCGCCGTATTTATCTTCTATGCCGTGTACACTATGTGTTCAGTAGTGCTCCATCTGTTGGCATCTTTCTTTTTCATCTGATGAACAAATAATAGAAGTACCGTATCATACTACCAATGTGATCCGCCATACGCCACAACAGAATGTGGCTCAACGGACGAGTGAACGACTCTGCCACGACGGCCTCCGCCAAGACGTCGTTCTTGACCCTCCAACACCACATCCATGGCGCGAGCGAGCACCAAAGTAGTGAAGGCTAGTGCGTGAACAAGGATGGGGACGTGAGTGGGTGACAAAGGCATGCAAGGGGAAGGCAACCAGGCGGCACTATATGTACTCCCATGATTTAATGAAGGAATGGCAACCAAATAGTCCAGGGGCATGAGCGTCCACAACCACATTATTATTATTATCAAACTAAAACGACATCCTTTACGCAAACGACGCCGCATGCTAAAACGACGTTTTTTTACCGAGAGAGTATTTATTTATATAACTCTACCTATAATCGTTCAAAAATACATAAAACTAGGTTAAGATAGTAAAAGGTTCAAAATGATTTTATAAAATATAGTACTTTACGTCAATTGAGGTATGACCAAAGGGGAGTGTGACCGAAAGGCAGAAATGACCCATATCAACCGATATGGATACGAAAACGGAACTGAAGGCGCGGACACAGTTGGGTATTGGCCCATGACGGAACTCAAAAAGTGGCGCCGTTCGACAAAATACGCAATTAACGGAATGTGTCGGGGGTAAAGTGAGAAAAGATTATCTTCATCGCGCTCAGCCTGTCAGGTAGTGCTGCCCTGCCGACTGCCGCCCGCCTTCTCCAAAGAGAGAAGGAGAGAACTCGACGGCGGCGGCGGAGACGACGATGCAGTGGTACTTGGTGGCCACGCTCCTCACCGTCCTCACTAGCTCCCAGGCAATCCCAAAACCTACATGTTTCGTTGTTTCCCCTTCTTTTTTTCCTTCCTTTTTGGCTTGAATTCGATTACATCATAGCGTCTTAGATCTGTCGAGAAGCTGGGATTAGCTGTGGAATTTCGGTTGCTTCCCATTTGGTTGTTTGATGAGATGCACGGTGGAATAGGCGTCGTAAGTTTTTGGATCGGCGGTTTATGTTTTCGAGCAGAGTCGCCGTGCCCTTTGAGAAGAGAGATGCTGTCCAGATGACTCGTGATTGTTACCCTGGACTCCTGAATGGGCGCATTGATTGTCGTAGAAAGCTTGGTATTGGTTAGGGGTGAGATACACGGGATGATTTGTTGGAATTGCAGAATGGGAAATGACATGGTTGTGTTGTTGTTCTGTGAAAATCTCTCTCAAGTGAGGGAACATGATCATGTGTAGGCTAGAGCCTGAGGACTGTTGGGAAAATGAAGTCATAGTTAAACAGGCATGGAAAGTTGCATATTACTTGTTATAGTTCTTTTAGTTCCAATGTGTCTAATTGGCTTATCTATGTGTGCAGGGAATCTTGACCACCCTTTCCCAGAGCAATGGCAAATACAAGTATGACTATGCCACAATTCCTTTTTTAGCAGAGCTCTTCAAGGTACATTATCAAATTACATTTAATCTTTTGGTAGCATCATGCTAATTTTTTAATTATAATGATGAAAACTTGTATATGGCTGTGATTCATCATTTTTTTTTTGTGATAACATTGCTCTGTTCTTGATGCAGTTGTCTGTCTCAGGATTCTTCCTCTGGAAGGAATGCCATTCTTCACCTCCACCAAGGATGACAAAGGAATGGAGGAGCGTGCGACTATATCTTGTTCCTTCAGTCATATACCTCATCCACAACAATGTCCAGTTCGCGACATTGACATATGTTGACCCATCTACCTATCAGATAATGGGAAACCTGAAAATTGTTACGACTGGGATTTTGTTTAGGTGTTGTCTGCTCACTGATATGCTCATTCTTTTATGCTTAACCCCATTCGAGAGAGAGAATTCCTATTTCATTTCCTACTATGCTCTATACCATGCCTTTAAGGAAATTCCATTTGGGAATTTTCTTTGTATTTGCGAAACAAAGACTTTAAGTGCGCAAGTGACTTTAAAATAGTTAGCTAGTATAATTTAAGCATTGGGGGAGTTTGGGTTTGTTTTTACTATAACCTCATGCAGTTACCTGACATGTACTACCATTTATCATGTGAATACATCATGTTTTAAGATTATGCTCAACCACAAGACATCACTTCTGCATCACATGCCTAGGGTAGATCGATTTCTGCTGGTGACAATGCCCTTGTTTAGGTGGCAGATCCATATTGATATGCCGCCTTCGTTGTCATTCTAGCATGGGCCGCAGCAACAGATCACCTACCACGTATTGCCGCCAGCCTATTCATTGCACTATTCGTTTGTTGATTTACATCTCCAAGGAAGATTCTTTTCATATGATGTTTGCACTTTTTTCACACACTTTATTGTTGAGCTTCCAGAGTTTGCCTATTTTTCCCATCGATTGATTAGTGTTCTTGTTCTGTTCTCTGCAAATTCTACTAGGCTGGTTCTAAAACGGAAGTTGTCCAATCTACAATGGATGGCAATTGTTTTATTGGCTGTTGGTACAACTACAAGCCAGGTTTGTAAATATTATCAAATACTCTCTCTGTTCCTAACTATTGTTCACTTTGGCTTTCTCCTAAGTCAAAAATTTCTATCTCTGATCTGGTTTTTAGAAAAAATATATTACCTCCAGAAGTTCAAATAAATGTACCATTAAAACAATATTTATGTAGAATGTAATGAAACTAATTTGATGTTATAGATATTTATGACAATGCCAAAGTAAACTATAATTTGGAATGGAGGGATTATTTATCTTATTTCTCAATGATATGGTTTTTATCACTTAAAATGTATTTAAAGTTGACAGTACTTAGGTTATGTTTAATGGATGGCTGCAAAATTTGTAAGCATGGAATTAGGAACGCCATTTACTTCTATGGGGTTGGGTCGTTGGACCTACTCACAACATATATGCTCCAAAGTTTTCTTTATAACAATTTGCACTTATACATTAATGTATAATTTCATTGGTTGATACGGTGATCTGTTTTCCAGATTCACACTAATATCACAAGTATCACATGATTACTGAATGTTTTCAGAAGTTTGTTAAGCTATTTGTTTAGTTGACTGGCTTTATTATTTATATGTAATTAAACTATTCCATTTTAAAATATAGGCCCTGTTAGGATTTGGAAAAGTCAGACTTGGTAACTTCTGACCAGGAATTATTCAAACTCTATGCCTGCTTAGTAGGTAAAAGTCGTGCTGATAGATTCACATTGCACATATTTTAATATGAACTGATTTGTAACCACTGATGATATATGTTTTTATAGCAAAATAGCTTATCGATGCAAATTGATTTTTGTTTGCAATATTTGATTTGTTTTTCATTCAAATAAAACACTGTAGGGATTAACTTATAATATTTATATTGGTTGTAGCTGTGGTTTGTGTTTAGTAACCATATATTTCGACTGAGATGGAACATACTGTCTCTTACAGGTGAAAGGATGTGGAGACACACCATGTGATTCTCTTTTCTCAGCACCATTGCAGGGTTACATGCTTGGAATACTTTCTGCTTGTCTTTCAGCACTAGCGGGTGTTTACACAGAATACTTGATGAAGAAGAATAATGATAGTTTTTACTGGCAAAATGTACAGTTATATACGTAGGTATCTATATCTAACACTGGTCTGTTGTCAGTAATTTCTCATGCCCAGAAACCATGTGTGCCGCCGTGCATACATCTTTATCAGCAATATGCTTGAGCAAGCACGACAAACTCTTTGATGTTCTCTTATGTGCAGGTTTGGAGTTATGTTCAACATGGGCTGGTTATTTTATGGCGATTTTAAAGCTGGATTTGAGCTGGGTCCCTGGTGGCAGCGCCTTTTTAATGGTTATTCGATCACAACATGGATGGTAGTGTTCAATTTAGGATCTACTGGTCTGCTAGTATCATGGTTGATGAAGTATTCTGACAATATAGTCAAGGTTAGATCACTCTGGTTTCCTATGCACTTGAGGTGGATTATTATAATAACTAGGTGAATACCCCGCACGTTGCTGCGGGCAATCCAGACAATTTAAAAAGAATATAACTGCTTCAAAGCATGGATCAGTTATTATAGAAACAACAGTGGCACAATAGTTAGCAGAATATATGGAATAGGTTAATTTCCAAAACGATTACAATGTATTTTTAGTTGCTTTCTGCTGCAGCTTAGAAACAATTGCACATCCACTACAAACTGACCCTCAGTCTTATCCCTAAAAAGTGAAGCTATATCCTCTTTTCTTATGTCAAGTTCCTGTGTTGGTACTTGTTTAATATTGGTTTATGTGACTGTTCTGGCCATTTTATTGCATGCCTAGGATGTGCTATACATCTATATCTTAAGAAACATGCCAAGTGAACTATGCATATCCTGTGTCTGAAAACAGGATTTATGAAGCAGTTCATAATGCGTGACACAAGAATTTTGCTCTATTGAAAATTTGAAATTTATCTTCTGAAATTTTTCGTGAGTTGGTTTTTTACGTTTATGTTGTCAGAGCTTGTCCTTTGTAATCAGATGATAATGGAATTTTGTTATGCCTTCTATTTAATTTTATACCTCATTCTTCATTGAAAAGTTGTGTCATGGAGCTCTGTTTTAATAGGTGTACTCAACTTCAATGGCAATGCTTTTGACGATGGTTTTATCTATATATCTTTTCAGTGTGAAAGCTACAATTCAGGTGCTATGCTTTGGCTGTATTGTAGTCCTGTTGCATTGGGTTCTTGTAGTTCTTTTTGTACTCACGTGCTTTAACCCTCTTTTTGCAGCTCTTCTTGGGCATTATCATTTGTATAATTTCCCTGCAGATGTATTTTATGCCTGTGCACATGCTTGTTGAATTGCCACAAACTTTGCCTGTCACATCAAAGTAGGTTCATGGCATTGTTAGCTAACCCATTGATCACGAGGGTAGGGCACTGTTGACTGAAGGGTTAATTGACTATCAGCCCAGCTCTATTTGAGTCATCTGTCCGGAAATTTATGGTTGTAAACTCAACAGCTATGGAGATATGGTCAGTTTCATGTTGCAGAAAAGGTGAATCAACTGTGAAGTAAGCAATGTAATGGCAATGCCAATAGATCGAAAGTTAACACGTACAAGATTTCCAATTTTTGTCCAGGTAAAAGATGGAGGCTGATTGGTCTTGTTGTCTAGGGAAAGGAAATCCATGCAAATGCAAACATTCTTCAATATAGAGCAAAACTACTCATTCACCTTGTATCCACAATTTTGCATTGATGGAGTTGATACAGAACTGTCAAGTGCAATGAATGAGTTATGGCACCATTGCAAAAAGTACACTATTTTGTATATTTTATCATGTTCTCATTGAGCAAATCCTTAGTCATACTGATTTTTTATAATCGTCAGTTAGAACTGGCTTTCCATTCTAGCATCTGATATTTATTTAATTAAAAGAAAGCACAACACTTACTGTGGTTAGTTCATGAAAACCATAGCATTGTTAGTATGTACATAATGTGTCATCTCTAGCCAGCCCTTGATCCGGAGCATGTGTTGTAATAATTGTGAGATACAATCCATGGCATGTGAATAAAAACCAAATGTGTACATAAAAAACCAAATATGCAAAATGTGTACATAATAATTGTGAGACACAACACTTACTGATATTTTGGAAGTCTTTGCAAAATGTGTACATAAAAAACCAAATATGCATATTGGATAACGATTTGTTGCAGTTGTCGAGCCGCAATCTTGCAAAGAAGTCACTGCCATGGCTCTTGTTGCAGTATATCAGGCAATAGTTATTGACGTAGTTATTGACGGAGGTGGTTTTATTGGCCTCATTATTTGTTGGCTCTAGCCTTCCAGAATCTATTGAATAGTGTGCCTGCTCTGAGATTCAAATTCATTTACTCCGTTTTAGGCTACAATAGTATCTCGCTTCATCGGTGTATAACAGTACGCCAGTAACTGTTTCGTTGCCTGAGTTTCGGGGCTATGCCCATGTGCACTGAATTCTCTCTTGTGGGCCTAGTACCTCTCCCACTCTCCACTTTTTGAAACATATATACACTGTATCTTTTTATGGGTAGTATTGAATTGGATTCTTCCTCAAGCGAACTTTTAGCTTTCAGATATGGCCCTAGATAGTAGGCGTGCAGCCACTGGACGAAAAACTTGTAACAAGTTAGCTCACTTGATTTGCTCATTAGTGGCTCGGTTCGAGCTTGATTCGTTTTATAATAAGTCAGCTCGTTTTATAACAAGTCAGCTCGTTTTATAATGAGCTAGCTCGAGCCAAAATAAATAACAAATATTATATGGATTAGTAAAATCAATGAATGGATGATGATAAATCATGGTCATATATGATAGCATACTTATATTTCCATTATAAGATTCATTTTCCATTATATTTTGTGTATTTCATTTTAAATATCCATGCGATGTTTTGGTTGCTAATTTGCGGTTAGCATCTATGCATATGTTTCCGTGTTCTGGCTCGCAAGTCAAACGAGCTAGCTCGAGCTATCTAACAAGCCGAGCCGAGCTAGTTCTCTGGCTTATTTGTATAACCAGCCATAACGAGTCGAGCCATAACAAGCTGAGCTGACTCGATATCCAGATGTGACCATGACTTGCCCAAGGCCTCAAACCAGCTACACAAATTTCAGATGGAGTTTTATCACACTTAGCTTAGCAAGGATATATGTTTGTTCCTTTTGCCAGGAATCTAAACGGGTGACACAAGGATTTTTCGCTGACCCTTTCTTGCATCATCTTAGTAAAGTATTTGCATCTATATCAATTAAAGGGACTAAAAGATAGTATTCCATTCAAAATTAGGAAATGGGGAGAAGTAGTCCTGTGCATTGTGGATGGCTTACTTAACCAAGAAAAACCCTCATGCCTGCGACAAAGAAGACAAAGTAGTCAAGTTGAAGTCTTTACATGGTTCAAAATTTAGGTCTGTTTGGCCCCCACCTCTTAAAGTGTAGTGACTAAATTATAGTCACTTTAAGACTAAAGTTCTAACAAACTAATTTAAAAGTGAGTACAACACTTTAGTACTACGGTGCTAAAAATGACTAAAACGCTTTAGTCCTCTAGACTTTACGATGTGGCATCCAAACAGGCCCTTAGTGAAGCTTTCCTACCGCCTTTCGGTGAAAATGCTTATGAAGATTAGAGACAATCTCTTGAGAACATTAGCACTGGGGATAATACAGTTGGCCAGTGCTTAATTGAGGAGCACCTTTTCTTGTTGAGCACAATTCAGTTTCTTCTGTATTTTTTTTAGATCAAAGGCTTCCACCCAGCTTTATCAGAAAGCTTATCGAAGAAGCATACAACGTTTTGTTACTGGGGTTACCAGTTTACATGTTGGACCATTAACTGAAAGGATAACTCTAACTCATAACCAATTCACTAGCTCTAAACATAGGCTATACAGACATAGTTCGATGAAATGAAGGAGAGCAACAAACACACGACACTTAGCCGCAACAGTAACTCATCTCGCTGGATCATCACCGAAACGCAAAAGACGGTATGTGATCGTCACCGAAACGTGAGTATATGTGTTGTTTCACAGCTGCGCAGCATTTGTCGTCAGTAACGTTGTTAGTTCTTCCATCTTGGGCTTCATCTTTGGCTTGAGGAGCGGCTTCCAGGACTTAACCAGCATTAGAGTTTTGAAGATCATTGTTGTTGGAGACGCCAGCACCTTTTTGTTGAAGACGACATCGTTCCTCGTTTTCTAGATTGTCCACATAGCCCCTGCACAAATATTGAAATAGCTCTTCTTGTTTATACCTCTGCAATCTTCAACAAGCTCTAAAAGAAAGTCTAAGAATTTGGTTCGTGATTGTGACCATCCCAAATTGTCTCTCAGAAAGGACCAAAAAAACTGCTATTGGGCATTGAAACAGAATGTGGTCAGCAATTTCCAGCAGTCCGCACATCATGTAGTCAGGGACCCCAGACCACTTTTTCTGTTTCAATTGGACCCCTGACTGAATTCTATCATGAACAGGCATCCAAATAAATTTTTTTATTTTTAGAGGTATGTTTCCCTTCCAGATAGTCACCATCTGGAAATCTCTAACCCCACTTGATGTCATAGCTCTATCAAGGGATTTAGCTGTTTATCTCCCAATCTGTTCAAGTGTCCATATCACCTTATCTCTTCCTTCTCCCAATGTCACTTCCCCTAGCTCATTAAGAAGATTTTGCCAGTCCTCCCCCTACAAATTGTCTCCTGAACTGCAAACCCCATTGACCCTCATGATATGCTTCTGCTACACTCATGTTTGGTTTAGTGGCAATCTGGTATAATCTGTGATAACTGATCGATAGGGGGCACCCTCCCCAACCACACATCATGCCAAAACTGAGTTTGTTCACCACTCAGCACCTCTATCACCCTACCTCTTTGATAGTCATCCCTCAGCTCTAAAAGTGATCTCCAGAATTGTGATCCCTTCCTACTCCTAACCTGGAAGATACTTTTGTCACCAAGGTACTTCTTCCTAAGTAAGGAGCAGCATAAAGATTTATCATCTCTTTCTAGTCTATCAATCCAGCATCACTAGCTCTAATCAACATGGCAGACAGAGAATCTGCCACAATATTGAATAGGAGGGGTGATAAGGTATCACCTTGTCTCAATCCTTTGAAGCTTCTGAAATACTCACCCCTCACCCCATTTATGTCTATACAGACTCTGCCACCTCTCACAGCATTATTCATCCAATCAATCCACTTATCTGAGAATCCCTCCCTACTTAGAACTTCTTCTGAAAATGACCAACTCACTTTATCATAAGCTTTCTCAAAATCTAGTTTTAGAATAACTCCAGATGACTTTGTGAATCTCAATTCATGTAATACCTCTTGTAAAATCACCACCCTGTCTAGAATGTTTCTGCCTGGGATGAATGTTGTCTACATGGGGCTAACTATTTTATGTACCATTTCTGTCAGTCTGATGGTCAGCACCTTTGTTACAATTTTGTATATCACACTCAATAGGCATATTGGTCTAAATTGCTTGACATTGACTGTCAGGTTTCACTTTAGGTAGTAGAATAATCACTCCATAGTTCAATCTCCATAAATCAAGTTTCCCCTCATGCAGGCTGTCTAATAGCTTTAGTAAAGTGCTGCTGACTTGTGGCCAAAAGGCTTTGGAAAACTCTATAGAGAACCCATCAGGACCTGCGGCAGTGTTCCCCTTGATTTCTTTTACTGCAGCATTTAACTCTTCCATGGAAAAGGTCTCACAAGCCATTCATTATCCTCTGGTTGAACTTGTTGGTCAATAGGCCACATATCTCTGTCTAGGTGTATATCTGCTATATCCTCCTTCCCAAACAACTTTTTGTAAAACTCAGTAACATGAACTCTCAGTTGGGTAGGGTCAGTTATTACCTCATCATCTTGCTCTAGCATTGTTATTTTCATTTTTCTTTTCCTGCCATTAGCACATTTGTGAAAATATCCAGTATTTAAGTCACGCTCTAGGATCCATTTTTCTCCCCCTTTTCTTTGCCACTCTAGTTCTTCATCTGATAGGATTTTCTGTAATTGGAGTTCAAGTTCATACCTCTGTTCCCATTCTGACTAGCTTAGAGTTCTTCTCTCTCTCTCTTCATCCAGAATATTAACACTCTGCATTAGCTCTTGTTTCAACCTCTTTTGTTGACCGTCAATGTTTAGACCCCAACCCTTAATAGCTCTCCTCAATTTCCTAGATACAATATGCCAGTGATCCAAAGGTTCATATTTGAATTTTTTTGGCCATTTTTGTCTGACCCATTCACCAAAGCCTTCTTTCTAAATCCAGTGGTTGTTAAATCTGAAGTAGTGAATATTTTGTGTTACTGCTCCCCCAGTGTCCACCACTAGGGGGTTATGGTCAGACCCAAGTCTTGTTTGAGTAAAAGCAGAGATTAAGTTAAATCTATCTTCAAAAGCATTGGGCATCAAAACTCTATCCAGCACACACATAATGGGAGGGTTCTGTTTATTGGTCCAAGTATATCTATAACTTGTTCTGTGTACCTCTCTCAAAGCAGTGTTACTGATCATCTCATTGAAAGCATCCATCAGGGGAACATTAACATTGCCAGACGTTTTCTCCTCAATCTTCCTTACCAGATTAAAATCATCGCCAATCAGCACTGGTAACTATGTAGAAAGAATTTTCCTATGTATTTCCTCTAAGAACTCTAGTTTCCTATCATCATGTGCCGGTCCATAAACATTGATTAACATCCATTTGAAGTCTTCATTGTTCATGGATAGTTCAACACTCTGGAATCCTTGATCATCTGAAATAACTCTAGCAATATCTCTATCAACACCCAACAGCATACCACCTGAATGACCATCACAGGGTAAACAATACCACGCCATATCTCTTTGTCCAGCGAATCTGTCAAGCTCTCTCTGTCTAAAAGAAGATTTTATAGTTTCTTGTAAGCAGATACAGTCGAGAGAGTGCTTAGTTTCTTCTGTATCACTAGGATGAGTGTAGATTAAGCCACGCGGTAAATCTGTCCACTAGGTACAGCATTCTTGAATCGACCTCTGTTGCTGCTTTCTCTAGTAATTTCTTGATGCATGTATGCAGTTACAGAGTTTCGTTTTTTTTCAGATGATGATGGGAGAAAAAAGCGGCAGGCAAGACAGCTTGTAATAAAGCTAGCATTTCCCTTAGATTTTCCTTTTGGGTGCGCTACGATAGTTTTCTTGCAAAAAGGCGCTTCATCTAGATTCTAGAGTGTGCCTGTGCAGATATTTCTTCCTTCCACAGCGCACAACAAAAACTCATGCTGGAATCAAGCTTGAAACGCCATCCGGCCGTTTGGTGCCAAATATCCGTGAAGGTTGGCAGTTCTAAGTTTGCAACGATATAATGCCGCAATTAAGAAACATCAGATGAAGACAGCAACTGATCATATGCGTATACTGCAGGAAGAAAACGACGACTGATCGATAAGTTGAACTGAATCTGGTAACAAGCTCTTGTTCGGACGGTGGTTTCCCTTCTTCACCGGTCTCTTGGCCATGTACTCGCGTACATTGTTACCCTTCTGTGAACGGCACCACCGTGTGAAAAGGATTGTTTTCGATGTGCCAATGTGAGCTTCTGATCCGTTGAGATATGTCCTTCATTTCCCTTTGCTTGCTTTGGATTGGAGAGATATGTCCATTTCGGTTAGACAACAAAATCGAAATGAGGAGATTGCTGTGGAACAGATTTGCCGAAAGGAGGTTTGCCGTTTGGATGCCCATGGTTTGGCGTCGCCCATAGTAGCACCGCCTTGCCCGCAGATACCTGGCCTCAGTGCTACCACAGCACGTCACATCCTTTATGGAACGGAAACGCTTGCAGCGCAAGCCATTCTTCCTTGAGTGCACGCCGAACTCATGCAGCGTCGTATAGCTAACCAACATCCCCAAAATACTCTACTTGGAATCTTTTTTTATTATTATTTTCCTTTTCTTTTTCACATCAATACAGATATGCCCACAGATTTCATTTCCTATGCGTGCCAACGAGGAGGGCTGGTTCTGTAAACTCTCTACTATAAAAGCACCTCTACGCCAGGCCATTCGAGGTGCATCACTCAAAGCCACCGAGCAGCAGCAGCATCGCGCAGAGTGCTCGATCAGAGCAACACAGCTTCCATCACCCTGAGCGCATGGGATCCTTGTGCCCCACCGTGAGCTTGAGCATCGTCATGGCCAAGCCCAGCGGCCAGCAGCCGGATGAGATGGAGAGGAAGGAGTGCGGCGGCGGCGGTGGCGTCTTCAGCGGCGGCTGCGGCTTCCGGATGCCGCTGCACTACCCGCGCTATAAGAAGGCGGACTACGAGGCCATGCCGGAGTGGCGCGTCGACTGCCTGCTCCGTGAGTACGGCCTCCCCGCTGACGGCGACCTCGACAGCAAGCGCCGCTTCGCCATGGGCGCCTTCCTCTGGCCCGACCAGTACTGATGATGCAATCCAACCAAACAAGCTCAGCGCTGCGTGCCGGCCGTCGTGATTCTCGTCATATTCTAAGGACGATCAGCTGCATCTGCAAGCGGCATCAGTTATAGCGACCTAATTAATCATCTATCTAGTATATATACTCTCACTATATTTACAAGTTGGTTATTACCATCTGCTTGTAGTTGTAGCGGCCGGACAAGATACATTCCAGTATAGCTGAGCTGGATTGCGAGCTGTATAGTATAGCTACTCCGTGTGGACTATGGAATAAGAGGTGTTTACTTTGTCAGATCAGAGATGAGGTGTTCTGTCGTCTGTGCACGGTTGACGGTTCGATGTTCACAAACTCAGTCGTGTTACAGGCAAAGTCAGGCATCAAGAAATGTCTCTCTGCTTGTGTCTCTGTAGTTTCAACTGTTCCTTCCAACCCGAAAATCCTCGATCACAATCGTGATAAAGAAACAGGATTATTCCAACTTCCAAGGCCCGGAGCCCCGGACTGTGAGCCAGTCCTTTTACGAATTACGAACTGTGATCCACTGTCCAGTGTCCACATCCATGAATGCAGAACACATATCGGGTGTTTCGGAAAGATTCAGGCGGAGCCTTGGCTTAACCTGGGCAATCCGTGTAACCGGCCATGGTTTTGCAGATCAACTAACGCCAGAACCCACAGACTCTGCTCACGAAGATAGCCTGCTATCCCGTGCCGAATTCTCTAGAAGCATCATAATAAGTGTTGTGAGTTTTTTTTTATCCCGTGCTATTTTTTTTATAGCACGCGATAGCAGGCTATTATGATAGCACGACAGAACGTCACAACGCACCATAGCACTACAATCCGCATAAAAAATATTTAAAAATACACTAAAACTAATTTCTAGGGGCGGTTGGGCAAAAATAGATCGGGTGTGGACCATCGGCACATAACACTTTACAGATATGCGCATATGATTTTTTGCTAACAGGCCCACACCACAGTCTGCATAGCATCTGCATATGGATAGTTCATACACAATGTTTTTTTCCGACTGAGCGGAGGATACGCCATAATCTCTCCCCATATAAAAATAAAAAATACTCATAAAATAAAATAAACTAGCAAGTAATTTTCAGATATATATGGCTTAATAATATCGTCCCTAAAAAACTATATAGTCTCAAACACGATACACGATGACCGTAAAACAATTACCCCTTATTTTTAGAGATATTTTTTTATGGTTTTTGACCGCAAAAACTGTGGGGATCTCCCCATGGTGAGAGATTTTTAAAGACATTTTTTTATGTTGTTGTCGTCCACTGCACTTCTTTTCTGTCTTATCTCCCTTTCTTTTGGGTTTTGTCTGTTCAGCCAGGCGACGCACGTCACGCGCCGGCGACGCGAGCGGAGGCGAGACGCTGCAGTCCGTCGGGTCCGTTTTGTGTATCGGGTCCATTTGTAACCGCACCCGCTAACAATCAGTTGTGATTGTTGTTGGGTCCGATCCTTCTTATTGGGTCCAGTACTGCACACCGCACCATCCTGTCCTGTGGTCATTGCCCTACTAGAGTGCTCGAGCACAACCACCCATCCTCTCTGGAACAACTCTCCCTCCCACTCTCCCAGTGACCCAATTTCTCAGCGGCGATTCTCTCGGCGAGGTCAACGCTCTGGTCCGCCACGTCTCAGCGCGTCGCCTCCCCCCTCACCGATTCGGCCGGTACGGCAAGCCCGCCACCATTGTCCGCCTGTGGAGCGCTGTCAGTGATTGCTCCACCGGAATCGCAGATCCTCGTTGCAGACGCTCTCGAAGGTCTCCGAGCAACCCTGAGGAAAAACTCTGGTGGGTGATCACTCTCTGTTCTTCATCTTTGTACCTGCACTTCTCTCTGTTACTCTATGTATCGGATCCCCTTTCTAGATGTGTTATCAATTAGCTCGATTGGTGTTATCTGTTTAGGATTTCTCGATCTGGTTGTATGGTTGACGTGGGGAGGGGAGTGAGGAACGGTGGGGGTCGGCAGGTCCAGGGGACGCGGCACCGGTAGCGGTGGCGTTGGAGCCATGCACATCTGTGTGTGTGGAGATGGTGGTTGTGGAGCTGGGTAAGATCTATTTGTGCTTCGAGTTACGGAGGATGGAGTTGGCTTAGTTTAGCAGGATTGCAGATCCGGTGTTGTCTCTCCGGATTGCAATGGGATTTTGCTTTTTTTGTGGTGGTAGATTCATCCGAATGACGAAATGGTGAGTGGGGGGATTTTACGAAACGGGGAACTGCATGATTCAGACTTCATTTAGGTTTTCTATTTTAGGCTAGAAACTCCTCTGTGGTTGCATGTTGTTGCATGTTATTTCCTCAAATGTGTCAAGTGATTTTATGCAAGCGCAATGGGAATAATTAGTAGTTTTATGGAATATGCACTTGGTGAACTACCATCCTATCAATCAGTCTGTAGAAGTAGTACATATATCTTACTCCATTCTTAAGTATGCATGGCCTTCAAGTTGATATGATGATGTGTTTTCTATGCTTTATTATGTCAACTAAAATTTACATATTGTTTGTTCCTTACATTGTCACAATCGGCATCTAAAGATGACCTATTTGATTTTATCGGCATCATACTACTGTTGTTTGCTAAGCTAGTTTATCTCCTTTATAAGTCCTCAGGACTGGGTCAATGTCCCTTTTGTACATGGATTAGCTTACGTTTTGATATGTTCATTCAGTTGGTCATGAGGTAAACTTGTCCAGCAATTTTTCTTGATTCGTGCAAGGACTAGTTCAAATCTCTATTCCTCCATTCCTTGTCCATGGTTCATGAAATTAGCTTCTGTATAACAACTACTTATTGTAACCATGTCAGATTGATGTATACTGCTTGATTTGCTCATGTCCTGCACTTGTGTTGGAATTACCGGTCTATACATACATGTGATGTGCTTTATAGCTATACATGACATGCTCTGAGATTGTGAATCATGCACACATGGTGTTCACCCCATCCTGACGACTAACTGTGTTTGTCTACAAAGAACTGAAAATGATAGTTTGTGTGGTACATTTCTGTAGCCTTTCTCATGTGCTTGTTACCCTTTGTGTGGTACCTTTCTGTAGCCCTGTTATCATTTTTGCAAGGGTTTTTGCTGCCTTCTTATGCACATGTATAGTTGTAGTGAGTTTTTTAGCAGAAATTGTCTACTTTTTTTAGTACATATTTTTAAAGAACACTAGGGGTTATGTGATCTGCTTGTTAGGTAATCTGCAGTAACAAAGGCATAGTGGGTGACAGACGGGTGTCGACGTAGTTAGAACACCCTTGCTTGTACTTGGGGACTCTGCCCTAGTTTTGTGTGTAGTTCCTGGTTATTTTATGCCCCTGTTTCCTCTAAGACTAACAAGAGGGTTGACTAACAGTAGCCGACCATAGTCCTGCTGCCAGAGACTTTTAAGTCACATTGATTTTTTCACTAGTTTCCTATAAGTCAGTAGCAGGTGTTGACAGCAGTAGGCTAAGTACAATCAACTGAACTACTGTGGCAGAGTTAGGTTTGTAGTACCAAGTCGCTTTGTCAAACTGACTTGATCCTTTGCACTATAACAAGCTACTGTTATTGCACACAGTTTTTGCTAAATTTTCAGGTTTCGTTAGTTGCAGTTTCTGTTGGTGCAGTGTGCAATTTCCGGTACTGAGAATAAAAAACCCGTTTGTTTTTGGACCAGGGATCCCTTTTATCTAGAAGCATTTGAAGGGGCAGAAGGATTTGCAGATCTTGCTGTTAGAACCATCTGCATATAAAAGTACTATTGTCAGTTGTGCACTGTTTATCAGGTACTTACTGTTCAGGACTAGGAGACAACTGCTGTGGGCTTTGTGCTTGTCTCTCTTAGCACACACCTCTAATTTTGTCCTTGTATTTCCATAGAAAAAATTATCCATTGTCTTTGTTTTTGTGTCGTTATATTCCATCGTAGTTTTGTAATTGTGCCGTTCTAGGGAGAAAATTTTGTCTTTTGTCTTTTCATAGAAAAAATTATCCTTTGTCTTTGTGTTTGTGCCGCTATATCCCATCATAGTTTTGTAATTGTGCCATTATAGGGAGAAAATATTGTCTATTGTCCTTTCATAGAAAAAATTGTCCATTGTCTTTGTGGTCGTGCCGTTATATCCCATCGTAGTATTATAATTTTCTTGTGTATGCAGTGTTTCATCCATTTTCATGTTAGGGATCGTTCATAAAGTACTTTGTTCATGTTCATGTTGTCTGAATGTGCAAATTTATTTTAGTTCTGCAGGTTGGCACGTGATTCAGAGCTATGCATAACTCACTCTACTACCTGAATCTAAAGGAGAGTGATGTTTTTGGCTTTCACACTGCTCCATCTGAATCTTGATCTAAAGCGTCTAAACCAGCACCATTTGTACATCTTGCTCTGATATAGTAGCCATAGGAGAATGGCTCTTATTTTGTCCCTTGTGATATTTGTTCACTTAAGTTCTATGGTGAACATTCTTGACTACTGGATGAGCTCAGTATATTTGTCTTTGTGCCAATATAGACCACATTTTGTCCTTGTTTTCTATTCTTTGTGATTTTTGCCATTGCCTAGACCTAAGGTCGGGTTCTTACATGATTTAGTATATGTTAAGTATTGCAGTTAGAGGAGCTTCAATTTCAGCTGATGTGCCTCTTCCATCTGTTGATGACATTTGCAGATCATGTTCCTAATGCCCTTGATTTTTTCAGGTACCGTATCAGGACATTTGCTGAATTTTCTATTATTACTACTTTGGTTTTGTATAGGTGGCCCCCTTAATTCCTATGTTGATTTTTCTGTTGAAGACTTCTGATTTTGATTTGCTATCACTGATGCATCCCATCTTTGTGCAAAAGACTTATTCAGTATCACAAGTCAACCACACTATTAGCAGGCTCCACGTGCATGAGCTAGATTTGTGTTTATATACATATTATACATTATAATTGCATTAAGAACAAGTATTATTTGCACTATTTGAAATGTGCAATTTCTATATTTGTGTTTTATAATTTTAAGAGAATCAGAACGATGATGCACTCGATACATACTGTTGTTCATTTGATCAGCTGCAGGGTGTAGTGGCAAAGTTCTTATAATTTTGTGTGTGTGCTTGTACGTTTGTTTAATGGGCCTATAGCTTCATTTTGGCCCAAATAAGCACCAACCTCAGTTAGCGGGTATCGGATCATGTGCCCGTTAAGGCTTTGCGGGCCTGGTATCTGGTTGGGGTGGGTTTTCGGGTTTCTTTCATGGACCCGTTTGTACAGACTGCTACAGATACATGTACAGAGACAGATCTTGCCTTGGATCTTCATCCAACAGTTGAGGACGTCGCCTGGGTTTTTTCTGAAAACCTAGGCGACTGGGATATAGCAAATCCCTTTTCAAATTACATGGTACAATGTCAGTATTTACAATACACATCTACACTCACCCTTATGAACAAGCTATAAAATTCAACCAAGTTAAGCTTTAACCTAGGTGGACAATATCCAACACAAGAAATTCAACCAACCAATCTATAATCAGTTTGCTTCCCTTTCTTTGCTCCCTATGCTATTCTCTATTCACTGATCACATGGACCAAGATCACAAATGCGCTTCTTGGCACCTAGTTCTACGTCTTTTTGGCAAAGATCGCCCAAGCGTGTGGTAGATGCTCTGATTGGTTGCAAGCTTCTTCTTCGATGGCTTGACGCCTGGTGTTGCAGTTCCTCGACGTAGCCCACCAAAGTGCATGTGTTTTCCCACCAAAGTGCATGCGTTTGCTCAGGGAAGACTGGTGTGATGGCTCGATTCTAGCAGCGGATGCGAACCGACGGGGGATGATGCAGGAAAATACTGCCATAGGAAAGGAGAAGGTGTCCCTTTGTTTCAAGGATCATGGAGATTTTTGAAGGACTAAGAAAAAATTAGGAAAAAGGGACAAAAATGGGGTTCTTTTTTTTTTAGTATCTCATTTCTCTATACCACCGATTTTAGGGAGGGGTTTTTTTCTCAATCCGATGGAGATTTTTAAGGCTAGGATTCACTACTATAGAAAGTTACATCAGAAACGGTGAAATTGTGTGTTTAGCCGCGGCTAATCTGGTCGACACTATGCCAGTGATTGTAAAGATCAGATAGATGCAGCGACGGGCTTTTAGTCGCCCCTAAAGACAGGTTTTCAGAGGCGATTAAATTAAGATAGTGGCTTCTGAAGATAGATCTTCAGAGGCGGTTTCATTAAGACAACCGCCTCTGAAGTTCGATCTTCAGGGGCGGTTGACTAAAGACAGCCGCCTTTGAAAATAAATTTTAATATTAAAAAAAGCTCGCCAGTGTGACACCGCCGTCACACATGTCCGTGCGCCATGCTCGCCAATGGTCCACAACATGAGCTCGCCAGTGTCACAGCGCCGTCGTACGCTAGTGAGCACGTGCGGCAGTGGCAGGACACCAGTGAGCTCCTGTTGTGGACCACTGGCGAGCATGGCGGGTGGGCAACATAGCCACGTCACACCGACGAGCTCATGTTGTGAACCATAGGTGAGCATGGCAGGCATGCACTTATGGTGGTGACGTACCACATGTGAGCATGAGGCATGTGCGATGGTGGCACAACACCGATGAGCACCTGCTTATGGTGTTAAGTTAGGAAGATTGAGCAACACTGCAAGTAAAAAAGTAGCAAATCAAGACCAAGAATAAGATATTGAGATGTCGAAGAAGGAAAGCACAAACTCACCTTTGGTCACATCCCCAAGCAGGCCATACCATACCAACGCTAATCGGCTTTGCGTAATGCCATACCAACGCTGCTCGGCCACAACGTGCACTCCTGCTCCTACAGAAGAAAGAGCATTAGAGATGAGAACCACGTGCAGCTGGAGAAGAAAGAGATATAGGAGATGGGAGAACGAGGACAAATGTGCAGACGATAAGTGAGCTGAGAGATGTCATGTGCAGCTGGAAGATAAGATCATGCACGTGTCCCAAAGTAAAGGAGAGAGAGTGTGAGATTGAACAGGGAGCCAGAAATCCAAAATCTGAAAATTGGTAACTCGTGTGCGCTTACTTATTCTATCCCCTACTCAAGGAGAGAGAGGTAGATAGAAAATTCAAAGCCAAAATTTCGGACTACATGCACGCGTAGTTATTTTTAGAGTCGGTGCTTTTAAAAGATCCGTTTTTGAAAATCGATTTTTTGAGGCAGCTCTCCGAAGACAACTTCCTCTGAAAATCATTCATTTTCAGACGGTTGTCTCAAGAGAATCGTCTCTTAAAATCATACATTTTTTGAGACGAGTTTCTTAATGGAACCATCTCTAAAAATTAATTTCTAGCAACGGTTCTATATCTACCGTGCCTCCCGCGAAGGTTGGTGTCGGTGTGTTATGTTAGCCGTATCTGTTGTAAATGAGGATGTTATTGATGTAACTTTTTTTACCAGTGATACATTATAGTGTCTATTCGATCTAGCCTTGCATTTGATCTTGAATGACTGAATGACTTAGAAAGTGGACGGAGTGTACATGTTGATGGTTTCAGATTACTCTCTCTGTTATAAACTATAATCCGTTTGACTGTTTTGACGACACTAAATTTGACAACTCATCTTATTCAAAAAATTATACATAGTCAACTTTTAGGCATTCTTGAAGAACACTTTTGTTAATAAAGCAAGTCGCAATAAAATAAGTGATATTTTGTATAAATATTTGAATAAAATTGTCGGTTACCTGGGAAAGGGGAACCCTAAGTCTTTGTTTAACTGGGCGGATCCTCGAAGTCAGCAACGCAAGCCCTCCAACGACATCCCTCATTACCGCTCAGAAATCCACAAACTAAAGCATGCTAGACCGGCCCACGAATGGGCGTCAACAACCCAAAACCACAACATGCTTGACGGATCACCGTACGGACCGAGACTGTACTCTCGAGGGTGCGACTCGGGCGACCCCTCGAGGACGGAACTCCGTCCGGGCGAACGGGCCGGCCTCGAGGAAGGAACTTCGCCCGTGCGAATGGGCAGCCCTCGAGCGTGGTAAAACCCTCGGCTACCTACTCAGTACAGATCCAGGCACATTCAATGCATTTTACCTGCTCCCGCCTAACCGTATGGACACAGTTATCAAAACAGCTGCGGGTATGACAGTCAAATCCTGCTTTTACCGCCCATACCCTGGAATCCCGTGGATCATACCTCACTGCCGCGCCATACCAAGCACTGTGCCCCGTTCGGCACCCCCTCGAGACGCATATTCCCTGCATATCCCGAGATTCGACCTTATCCGATGAGCCTCGACCCCCTCGACTCGAGCCCCTCGTCTCGACCCAAGGCCTCGACCGTCGCCCCTCGACACCGTCACGCCGACCCTCGAGCGGGACTTCAACAACTTCGGTCAACACTTCAGCAACTACCGACGCGATGGCCGCAGGGCTTCCCATACCGACGCACGCCTCTACAACGGCACCGACATGATCGGCATCAACGTCATACGTCACCGACCACGTTAGCACTAAAAACATGTACTCCTGTGCCCCTCCTTCGCCTATAAAAGGGGGAGCCGGGACTTTAGCCGAGAGAGGGAAGAGATTCTAGAGCTTCATACGCTAAGGCTTAGATCACAGAACAACACTGTGAGACAGTATAGAGAGCTAAGCGCCCGAAATGCTCGAGCTCAAGCCCACGCTTCTCACACCCGCTTGTATTCACCCATGTACTAGCGCTTTGGTGTAAGATAACACGAACTATCCTCCCCCTGGCTGGACGTAGGGCCTTCTTTGCCTGAACCAGGATAAATCGCGGTGTCCTTCTTGCATCACCCACCGGATTAAGGGAGCAAGCAATTACGAATTTACTCGTTGGTGTTGACCCCTGGGGTCGAAACACCGACAAAAATAACTGATCAAACTTAAGGTAAAAAAAATAAAGAGAATTATAATTTTGAATGGAGTTAGTGCTACATAAACACTGCACCATGCGGTTGCTTAAGTGAGCCTCCTATGCAGATTCATTTCACATGTGGTTAGCTTAACAAACATCATATGGAATAAGCATTTTTGTATGTTGTTTCCTATGGAAATTGATTTATACATTGTCCCTTCTGCGTCAAGAGATTGGTTAAACGTCTTTGAAAATGGGTTACCCACTACTGCAGGAAAGTACTCTAGGAGCGGCTGGTGATGGTTTGTAGGGGCAGCTCTCGGCCAGCCGCGCCTAGACAACCATTAGAGAGGGGCAGTTCTTGGCCAGCTGTGCCTACGCAACCATTAGAGTGGTATTCATCTGGTGTGAAGTGTGATGCATTGTATTTGTCTCCTCTTGATTATGAAAAAACTAATCGTATAAACACACTTGCTACTCCATAAATCCAATTTCTGAGTCAAGTAAGCAACCTGGCACCTAGGGCTTTCGTAGCTGTCAAGAGGTGACCTAGGGAGCAGGTTTACATCCATCACCACTGTGGGCAGCTTGACGTCAAATTTTTAGTAGTCTGTTGATGTAATTGTTTATTCATCTCTTCAGCCATCCTTATCATCTTATATATCGAATTTCCTTCTCAAGAAGGTGCATATCACTTTATGACATTTATCTATACAGTCCTCTCACAGCCTCACACTAACGTATTAATTAAGGAGTTCATTAAAAATATGATGTAGTTTTAGACGAAACAAGATTTATGTTTTGGAGGCCTCTGGTTTTGCTGTTTCCCAGCTACTTGTCGCTTATTCGTCTATATGAGTTATTATAGGTCCCATCAATTTTTTGTTTTTAAATTATTTTTTAGCCGTCTTACCTTTGAGTATGGAATGGTTAGTTTCTATGTTGTATTTGTCACTTGAAACTATCATACATTCATACTATACAAATAAAAGGAACTCAATCACAAAGTGGACATGTCTCTCATGGTTCACCTCAAATAGACTTTACCAACCAAGCTACTCCCTCTATCCTGAAATACCATGTATCTAAACGATTTCACTAAATAATGAGTATAACAATACTAACTTTTCCTCACTAATTAGGTAGTTTGGTTGTCCACTTGCTAAATTTGCTAGTAATGCATATTCTAAAAGGCATGCATGCATGTCGTTTATTTCATTTACTAATTATATAGGAGTCATTTTTGCATAATATAGTTAAGGGAATTTCTTGTAGTGAGTGCATAAAAAATATGGATTGATGATTTTAATATTAACACAAGCATGTTTGGATGTGGTTGAGCAATCCAAAACATATTTTATATAAGAGCATCTCCAAGAGTTTTAAAATCTACTTTCAATCTTGATTACTGAAAAAGATATCTCTTTAACAACTCCTTACCTCAACTCCTAAGCACACGGGGAAAGAAAATTACAAAGGACATAGTCCCAATACAACTGTACTAGAGAGAGAAAATATCGAAGTGGCTGAGGTGATTCAAAAATAGTTGTTTTCTAGCTTTTTGGAGTGAGATATTGGAAATGGATGGTGAATGACAACAAATATGCTCCCATCATTTTTATGACTTTAAAAAATATTGATTTATCATAGTATAATATCCGAACAATCATGCACGGCTCAAAAGTCATTGAAGGATTAACTAATTAATTTAATTGGTCTAAATCCTTTGATAAACGATAAGAGCGGCTATATGATTAAAACACTGCGAGTGAATGGGTGATCCACATGAATGCCAACTTGCAAGCAAAGACCCGCACAACAGCATTCTCTCAGCAACTAGCTGCCTCCACATTAACATTAACATTCTAGCATCCTCCACATCGTTCTTTCCTTCCCCTATAAAAGGCCCCCCACATCTACCCGGCCTCTTACACTTACACACACAAGAACCACAGAAACATCTACCACCCTCTTACGCACGCAAGCACAAACATAAAGCATGGGTTCCCTAGGCCCAAGCACCATTAGCAGCATGAACATGGCGAAGGCAGCCAGCGTTGGTGCTAATAAGAACGGCGTTGTCGTTGCTGTCGCCGATCAGCAGAAAGAAGGCCCCAAGATGAACTGCAGCAGCTACGCCTTCCAGATGCCGTTGCACTACCCGCGGTACAAGAAGGCGGACTACGAGAGCATGCCGGAGTGGCGCGTCGACTGCCTGCTCCGCGAGTACGGTCTCCCCGTCGACGGCGACCTCGACAGCAAGAGAAAGTTCGCCATGGGCGCCTTCCTCTGGCCCGACCAGTACTGAAGAAACTCCTGGCCGCCGCGCTCAATTACCGAGCTGAACTCGATCACAAGAGACGAAGCAATTGCAGTAGCCGGAGCTGTTATGCGCACAGCGCGCTGCAGCTGCCCCCGCCGGCCGGCGACCTGGATTTATATCCCTGGCGCTGTAGGCAAGTGTGAGCACACCCATATCGGAAAACAATTGTACTCCATATATGCGTAGTGCTGATACAAGTATGATTATTCTAAGTACTGGCATCGTTCTAGCACTCTTTAGTTTCTGCTTTTCTACAATGATAATCCATTCATGCAACCAGGATCGTATATGCATGCTGTTGTACTAATATATAGACTAATAATATCGGTTCGCATAGAACAAATATATGAGTGGTGCCGGTTCTTGTATGAACATTGCTTCTGTCAGAATTTTTGTAAAGCAAAAAACTAAAAAAAACACGGCTCGATCAATGGCAATTTTTTTAAATTTGTCTCCTAAAGTAAAAAAACTTGGCTCAAAACTCAAATAATTAACTGAAGTGAAGAGAAGGAAGAGGTTGTTAAAGCGTCTCCACTTCAAACCACTCATCACCTTTTTTTAGATAATGAATGAAACCACTCATCACCTAGAGAGCTATTTGAATAAAAACACTTTATATATCTTTTCACCCTCCAACAACCTCTTTATATGCTGTGCTTACTCAAGTCAGCCCTGTTCTTCATCTTTGGCTAGTGTGAAATTATGAAAGACGATGAAAACTGAAGAAGCTGGAAAATACTTTTTCAGCAAAACTCTTTTTTTTTATTCGTGTCAATATGGAATGATACAAAAAAAACACTTTTAGTTGCTCTTACCAACTGGAGAATAGCTTAACATAATATAAAAATGCATGGTTACAAGAAGCATATATACCTGGGATTCTTTTTCTCTTGGATCCTCTTTCTCGAAAAGTAAAAGGACATGCATAGAGAAAGTGACCAATGAACTGCAATGCCATGTGGCATCTTCTATGGGTCTGACGCTGCAGTGATACATTTAGTAAACAAAAGCTCATAGGATAATCAGAATTCTGATTGATGTGATACTCTGACATTGCAAAGGAATTGATGTTCTAAAAAAGGCTAGTGTCATAACACATCTGAATTTGTATCTTCCATATGGTGCTCAGTGATGTTACTGGAACTAGCTTTCTGCAAACGATATTGTTAGCAATTTAGTCATTTCGTCCGTAAAGGAATACAACTATAGGACTTATCCAAGTTAAACTACCTTAACTTTGACTACATTTACAGTAAATAGTATTGATATTTATTTCTATAACTAGGTTTATCATGATAATATATTTCATAATTTATTTAATTACCTATTTTTGTTTCATAAATGTGTTAGTACTTTTTTATGTAACTTTAGTTAAACTTTAGATCGTCTGAGTCCTCAAAAAATAGCAGTTCCAGCTTTTTTTGACCGAGCAAGTACTAGTTAAGTAAGCATTTCTGAAGGAAAAGCAAATTATTTGGATGCTTTCATGACTCATGAATCATGACTACTGAAGAGTTACCGGAGGAGCAAAAGATATATGTTAAGTCGCACTAACAATACACTAGTAGATATCCACTTAGAGCCAATGTGTTATCGATGTTTTAAATTTGAGTGCAGATTAGACGAATCATGCTTGATTGGTTGCTTAAGGCAAACATCAGATTCTCACATCTGATCTGGAAGGTAGCTTTTCTGCACACTTTAGTTCTTCTAACTGATCGACTCTGTTATGACAACCATCAGCGCTGCAGGCCATATAGCTTGTTATTTAGTACAACAGTGTTGCAGTGCCAACTTGGCGTGAGCTATAACATTGAAACTATCCCTAGGCTAGTGAAATAACAATTTATGGCTGTTGATGGCAAACTTATATGGAACCAAAACAGCTCAAAATTAAATCTGCCAGTATACACCTTTTGAAACATTCTGATATATTTCTCTCGTTCTTTTAGAAATATTGTTCTAACCCTTCTATCACCTGCGTAGAGTCAGTACGCCCGGAACAGGGATTCGACCGACTACATGTTCGCCAAACATGCATCACTTCGAAGGATCTTGAAAAGTTCTATTTTGGAGGAAAAAGGATAATTAAAACTTTCTATTTGTATTGCGCTTTATTTACTCCTCTACCACAAATCATCTACTGATCGCGAACACCTAAAATCTTGTTGCCCATCCACCCAAAACTAGGACCCAATAATGATGTGCCAAGAAATTCTCTGCACTCCCAACTTGGCACAATTTCCTTCCACTCAGGTCACTCCACAGTTCGCCGATCACTGTCCCAAGATCCAAAAAACATGAGTAGCTACCATTAAGTATCAGACATCCAACTCCAACTAACTAGTTATTCCTGATCAGTCAGTAGTGTCGTCGTGTAGCTCCTTGTTGCCAACACATCCTCTTAACAATCACGTACCCATCTGAATTAAATGGATGGTGAGATGGTCCTTAAGTTCACGTGCTCGGCCCTTGTCGGACAGTGATCCGGCGATGCAATGCCCTGACGTCGCCGGCAGGATATGAAGCACGTATGGATGGCCTTGTGTCATAAAATTGTATCGCTGCTACAGGTTCTTCGCGTCCATTCTGGAACCTACTATTAGCATTATTCATCAGATATAGATGGTTGTATTCTTGTCCGGGCCAACAAGTCTCTGGTTCCTATTAGAGTTCAGTGCAGTTTTCAATTATTTTATTGTTATTAATATTATTTTAAGATATCATTATTATGGGTAACAATCAACTATAATTATTTTATTGTTATTCTTTAAGATATCATTATTATAGGTAACAATCAACTGTTTTTTTGTTCTACTTGTCACCAGATGGGGCAGGAAAGCCCTCGAAATTATGAGTGAATGGCGCGAAGAAAACCAATTTTCCTCTGGACCAGGACGGAGGAAAGATAGAGGGGATCGCAAAATCTTAAAAATTACATTACCAGATTTTATAAAGGGCTATTTGGGCCACCAAATTAAAGGAATCTTTGTGCACCTTAGATACCTCAAGATTTGCAGATATACCACAAGTTAGAACGGAGAAAATGATTTCCTAGTAACCTCCCCTTTTACTAAAGAGGAAGTGCACGTCGTATTCTTTTTGCAAAGAATTTGAAACATAATAAGGCACCTGGCCATGGTTTCGCAACTGAGTTTTATCATAAGTTTTGGATGGCCACTAAAGGAGACATCGCGCTAATGTTTCACAACCTTCACATGGGTGATCTACCATTGTTTAGCTTAAACTTTAGTATAATATATAGCACTCATTCCAAAGGTTCTAGAAGCTAATCAGATACAACAATTTTGACCTAATTGTCTCCTTAATGTCAACTTTAAAATTTTTACCAAGGTGGACACTAATATAATCAATATGGTTCCTGACCATGTTATTAGCCCGACCTCATCACCCTTCATGGCAAGAAGAAACATCCTTGAAGGAGTTGTTATCCTCCATGAGATGATTCAAAAAGTTCATCGAAAGAATTGAAATGAGGTTATCTTCAAGATAAATTTTGAGAACGCTTATGACAAGGTATGGCCTTTTCTATTTCAAATGCTGCATATGAAAGTCTTTTTTTCCCAAATGGATCCAATGGTTGCAAAACTTCATCTTAGGCAGCATTGTAGCAATCAATGTAAATGTTGAGATTGGACATTTCTTCCAAACAAAGGGAGGACTCAGACAAGGAGATTTGTCACCTTTTTTTTGTTTAATATTGTTGTTGGTATGTTAGCCATACTTATTAAGAGAACAAACAAAGAGGGCTAGATAATTGGTGTGGTGCCCCATCTAGTGGATGGTGGTTTATCAGCAGCACCATACTATATATGGAACATAATCTAGAGTAAGCTTGAAACTTGAAACTGCTATTAGGGCAGGTATATTGATATTATCTCATAACTAGTCTCATAGAGTGTCACGTAATTTAAGATAACTTAATAGACTACATTTACAATAGTTATCTTTTTAAGTTGTCTCATAGCAACTCGTAATTTCTTAATTTTTAAGTGAGTAAAAAATAGAATTATGAGGTACATGACGACAACAACTCATACAATGGTAAAATAGTTATCTCATAGTCTTAAATTTTAACTCATAAATAAGCTTTGGTAGCTGATCGAGAAGCTTGAAAGAATGCACACGAGTTTTGGTTAATCAAAAACACACGAACACACAAGAGTTTCCACCGTGTGCACCAGCAGAGCACTGTGGGCCTGCGGCTAAACGCCTGAACCACTCCCGCTGCCACCCTGGCACCAACCCCGAATGGCATTTGCCCAGGCGCGCTTTGTACTGGCACTGAAACGGCCATCCCAGTTCCCAATGCATTTTCCCCCCAACCGACCAACTCTCGGATTCGTCAGCACACAATCGGCAATCCCACAGCGAGATGGCAGCGCCGGCGCCGGGGGTGCTGACGGAGGTGCTCATCGGCGAGATCATCCACCGCTTCCCGCCAGCCAATCCGGCATGCCTCTTCCGCGCTCAAGCCGTTTGCCGGGCGTGGCGTGCCTTCGTCACCAGCGACGATGTCATCCGCCGCCACCGCGAGTTCCACGGGGCACCGCCGGTTCTGGGCCTCCTGCAGAACCGCCGCCCTGCCGACGAACTAGGGCGGCGCCCTGAGGAAGTGCAGCCTCGCTTCCTTGCCACTCCTACGCCTCCCTCGCCGATCAACCTGCCCAACATCCAGGGCGACTACCCGATCGTTCTCGACTGCCGCCATGGTCGCGTGCTGGTCCATACCATATCTCCCCTCGGCCTCATCGTCTGCAGCCACTGGCGAGCAGCAGGCCCTGCCCAACTATCCTCCGTTTGGCTTCACTTGCTTCGCCGGAGCGGTGGTCTGCGCCGTCGACGGTTGCAACCACCTCGACTGCCGTGGCGGGGCCTTCCGCGTGGTCTTCACGGCCACCTTGAACACCAACGCTGAAGCCGACGAACACATCGACGAGGTCTTCACATGGGCGAGCCTCTACTCTTCGGAGACCGGAATCTGGACGGCGCCGACGGGAGTCCTCCCCGGTCCCCTCATGATGAACTCCAACGACGTGATGGGCCCAAGCCTACTCGCCGGCGGCGCGGTGTACTTCACCCTGGACCTCCAGAACAGCCACGCTGTTCTCAGGTACGATTTCGGCGGGGCGGCCCTGTCTGTGATGAACACGCCACCGTTGGTCAGGACTAGGAGGGACACGTTCCTGGTGACGGGGGAGGACGGAGGGCTGGGAGTTGCCGCCGTGGAGGGCTACCGCCTCCGCCTGTGGTCGTGGAATGAGGAGGGTGTCTGGGCGCCGTGGAGGGACATCAACCTGGAGACGATGATACCCTTCGCCATCGGAGGCCCCACCACCGAGCTCAAGGTGATCGGCTTTGCAGAGACGTCTGGTGTCATCTTTGTAATGGCAAATGACGTTATCGTTTCCACTCTCGAGTTGGAGTCTGGCAAAATCACCCAGCTGGTCAGAGGGACGCTCAAGTCCAGGACGGACGCTCAAGTCCAGGACTATCTTTCCCTTCGAGAGCTTCTATACTCCAGGTTAATTATGCCCATCAACTCTGTGCTTCACTCATCGTAATAATGCTGTGCATCATAAGTTAGTGTTGTTTGGTTTATTACCTATTTAATTTATTGCAGCAACATGATTTCTGTTGTGATTGCTGGTAAGCAACTTCCAGTTGATGCCTTCATCATCAGTTCCTCATAGAAACTTGAGTGTCTTTTTGTTTTTCCTTCATGAATTGGGGGTCGGGGTGGGGGCATAATAATGTGGATGATTTCATCAGTTCCTCAGTAATGTTTGTCGAGCATGTACATGTGACAATTTAACTGCCATAGTTGCGGCAACTTGATTTCTCATTTGATTGCTGAAAAGCAAATTTAGTTTATGCCATCATCAGTTCCTCATACTAATATTTGTGTTTTTCTGCAGCAGGAATGGGTTGCATAAGGATCTTGTTTTCCAGTTCGAGGTCATCTGTCTCTACATCTACCCTGAAGCATCTCCAACAGTTTAGCATTTCTTCTTTGTTATTTGTTGTAGTTTGCCAACTCTTAAAATGAAATGAAAAGGAGAAAAAAAAGAGATCTCCAAGTGTTTTGCAAATTGACTTAGCAATTACTAAAATTGTGGACCTGGTGTTTAATTTGGCCGCGAAATTTTCAGCACGCAGACACCGGTCGTGGGCTTTTCTTCGCGCATCTTTCTTCTACGCGCGCCGTTCTACGCGCGCTGGCCAACGTGCGCCGCCAATCGCTGCTATGCCCTGCAGATCGTTCTCCAAGGTCGCTGGTGCCCTGCAGATTCTACATCGATCGCTGCTGCTCCAAGTCCCAGTCGGCAAGGGCTTCCAAGGTCGCTGCACACCAACATCGACAGAGAAAAAAACAGAAAAGGGCAAATGAAAAGAGAAGTTGGCCCAGCACACTAGACAGCCCATGAGTGCTTCCCGTACGTATGCCTAGGTCATGGAGACACGGACGATCGGCTCCTCTGCTTCTCCCACGAACGCCGCCTGGGTCCTGCGCCGCCGCTGCATCTTCCTCGCTCAACTCCTCGGCGCCGCGAAATCTCTCCCTCGCGTTGTTCGCAAGACCTACTTTCCGCTCCTTTCTGAAGAATCGTGGGCAGGTCCGTCTCCGCGACCCCCCTCAACTCCTCCTGTGGTTGCGGCAAAGAACGGAGGCGCAGGAAGAGGCCCAGACCGTAATATATGGCGCGAAGAGTCCAGGTGGCGTGGGAGTCGCGCGCGATCGCGTTTGCCAAGCGCTCCCCCGGCTCGCATATATGCCAAGCTTCACCAGAAAAATGGCAAGGTGCCCAAAATGCCGATACAAATTACAAAACTGTTGATACGTGTTTTGAAAATTTTTGAAAAAAAAAAGAATATCTAACGCAAATACCTAACTGTTGGAGATGCTTGTGCTTGGGAACTGAACTAACAGCAGAATTGTAGTTCGCAATCAGACAAGGAGAATGATATGATTCCAGTATCAGATAACTTCATGGTTACGAAGGTCTGTTATGCTTATTCTAGACTTCAATTGCAGTTAATATTCTTCTCGTGTTCAGCGGCCTGCTTGGATTTTTTGAACTGATGCGTGACTCTGCTTCTCTGTTTCTGAAGAAAGAAACTGTGTGGATCTTTTTTATTTCAGTACAATGTCCTGGAAATGGAATGCGTATCTGTGTTAAGCAAGAGAGGTCTGTAGTTTGAGCTTGCTTTCTATTTATTAATAATTTTGTGAAGCGTGAATGTTCACTGGTGGAACTACAGATTAAGGTGTCTGTGTTGTTCGGTTGGCTTTATCTATGAATTGTGTCACAATCTGGCAAGCGAGATGCTCGGGATGAAGAACTGGAGAGGGATTTTGGGGAAGAACGGCAAGTTCGGGTAGAGGCAATGAGGAGGAGTTTAGTTGTTTTGGGGGAAAAGGCAGAGGAGTTTAGTTCGGTTGCAGCTATCTCATTCCATAGTCTCTGTTTCTTACAAACATCAGAGCATCTTCAGCAATGTTACCCATCCCACCACCCATCCTTAATACGGGTAGTGGAGACAAAAAAAATGAGCTCGAACAGACTACCCATTTAACCCAACAAATATATTGTCTACCCAAATTTCCCCTTTGTCTACGCATTCCAGTTGGCCAAAGCAGTCTACCCAAATCTTCTCTCTCCTACCCACGCGCCTCTCTCTCCTCGTGCTCGCCCCGTCTGCTCAAGCCCGGCGGCGCTCCTCCCCAGCGGCGGCCCCTGCCCGGCGGCGGCGCAGCTAGCCCGGCACAGCGCATTGGCCGTGCGGCGCGGTATTGCATCCACGGCCTTGGGCGCCGGCGGCACGGGCCTCCTCTCCGGTGCGGTGGTCGTCGGCCCCTAGAGCCCCTCCAATCACCTCCAGCTCCATCCATGGCGAGAAGAGAAGACATGGGAGAGGATGACGAGTGGGACCCACGTGTCATTCACTGTCAAGATGGATTTAGATAGCCTGTTTTAGGTAGTATTGCTGGAACAGAGAGCAAAATATGGGTAGTTTTAAAGTTGGTAGATACCCAACCAGGCAAGTAGGTAATCTGATTTTGGTAGCATTGCTGGAGATACTCTTACGGCCACCCATTAGAGTTCACAGCCCACACGGCTATCCATCCGGACCATATATACCCCAACTCCCCTTGAAAGGTAGCTTGCCCCAAGATTTTTTTTAGGAAGCCTTCTTGCGTATTTTATTGATTTGAAAACAGAGTTACATCATTCATCAGGGCTTCAATAATGAAAGCGGGGGGTTCATCTACCCAAATACAAGAATTCTTTGATTGAATAGCTGAACTGTACTAGCTCGATAACACCGGTGCTGGTCCACTTCTTCACAAGGGCTAGCCACTCGGTAGCATTCAGCATTGACATAACTTTGGGAAACATTGGACGGTCCAATATTTTCAATTGTTTCAGATCATTATAATACTTGCATTCATCAATGAATTACTAACATTTTGTCTTATGGTACTTGCATTAATCAATGATTTTATAACATTCATGTCTTTTAACATACTCACATGAGAAGGAGCATAGGTTGATGCACAATCGCCAGCGTTAATTAACGACAAGTCCACTTAACATTACCATTCATAAAGCAGGGAACAAAAACATGGACAACTTCTTCGAGAAACAAAACCATTACAATTTACATCATTTGAGGACAACATTTGAAGTTTTCTCTTCCTTTATTAAAAAAATTTGAAGCCTTCAAGGGTTACTTCTGAAATAAACAAAATACCTATTGCCTGTCTTATTCAACATAATTCATTGTAAGCAGGGGACATGAGACAGTCAACTCCTTCGAGACAACTACATTTGAAGCTTTCGAGTGGAACTACTGAAATAAAAATGCACATTGCCAGCCTTAATCCAACATAATGTATTAAACAGATGGAACTCAATAACTCATTGAGGAGACCGCATTTGTCATCTACTGTGAACTAAACTGAAAGGAGCAACAGAATACAAAGAACATATCATAAGTGTTCAAACAGTTCACACGTGCATTGACAGTAGCTTAGCACAACCCTAGTCTTGTACTCAAAGAGAACAAGAAACATACACATCTCGAAGATTATTCTTACATTTCCAAGTAACAACTTCAATCTCACACTTAAGTGCTAATATACATTACATTACTTTCCCTGGTTATTTTACACACAAGATACCTAAAACTACAACAACAACAAAAAAAACAGAAAATCCCCTATAAATCAAAAACGCTATGTTATCATCAAAATGCATGGCCCCTAGATACGGAATGGAAAGAACCGAATGTTATTTTCAGGTGTTTTACATGCTACAGCCAATTGCCAGTAGAAGTGCTTGCATCCATACAGCTTAATTGCTTTCCAATATTCATGCCATTAGAAAGCATAACCATAATATTACCACCACGTACCCTCCCCTCTGGAGCAGAGATTAGTGTGTGACCAAGAGCCTCAGCAGAATGCACAACATTGCTGGTACCTTCACCAAAATTGGAACAGTTGAATGCCCCACTCTCCATGGTTTCAGTGCTGTTCATAATAGATCCTGACGAACCCATAGCACCAAGTGTCTCACCGCCACGTACCCGGCTGTCTTCCACCAGAGCATTATGTGCGACACACGGTCCATTCTTACCCCTTGAAAAGCGCTCGCAAGGAGAACTGTCTGCACCAAGGTCAGATCCTAGTTGGCCCCATAAGCAACGCTTGCCTCCCCCATGAGCCTTACAAAAATCAGTGCTCCCCTGTGCACTCTTGCTGCAGCCAGCAAATTGACATCTTTTGCCCCCGCCATGACGAACACAGCAGTCTGTTCGTCCTCTAGCACTCTTGGTGCATCCTGGTACCACACATCGCTTTCCACCTCCATGGGCAACACAGAACTCAGTGCCACCGTGGACACTCTTTGGGCAGCCTTCAGCTGCACAGCGTTTCCCTCCTCCATGGCCCTTGCAGAAGAGTGTACTGCCCTCAGCACCCTTGCTGCAATTTGGATATGTGCATCTCTTACCACCACCATGGGATTTGCAGAAACTAGTGCTTCCCTGAGCACCTTTTGTGCAACCTTCATGTTTGCAGCGCCTCCCACCTCCATGAGCAATGCAAAAGCCAGACTGTCCCTCCGCACTCTTTGTGCAGTTCTCTCTTTGGCATCTCTTTCCCCCACCATGTTTAATACAAAGGCCAGATTTTCCTCTTGCTGCCTTTTCGCACCCTTCATTGCTGCAGCGGCGGCCACCTCCATGAGCTATGCAGAAATCAGTGCGACCCTCTGCACTCTTTGTGCATCCAAGATGCTCACAGCGCCTACCTCCTCCATGAGCTTTACAAAAGATAGTTTTTCCCTCGGCCCCTCTCTTGCAACCCTCTCTCTGGCACCTTCTACCACCGCCATGTGAAATGCAGCGCCCGGATGAACCACGAGCACCTTTAAAGCATCCTGGTTCTGAACAAGTTTTTGTGCTAATACAGCGCTGTTGTGGGCTGACAACTCCTGAAGAACAAGCTACTGGACTTTTTGGCAGTTGTATCGTCGGTGGCAGTGGAATAGGACTGTGGAATTGATTGGAAGCAACTGGTAACAGGTAAGGAAGTAGCTTACCACCAGATTTCCAGCGAGCAGATGTTGATCCTTCATCAACAGACGGCACCGAAGCCACATTGCATGATTGTAGCAATACTGTGTGATCTTGGGTGGCCATATTAAGGTCCACATCAGTAACAACAGATTCAGAAGGTCCGACTGTCAAAGATAATTTAAGGTCCATCACAGGCTGCTTTTCCAAGGCTCTCCTAGCATTACAAGCATTCTTGCCCAATTTTGATGTGCCTTCATTACACAGACTGAACTGAAAATTTAGGTCCAAGTCAATAGATGATGATCCATCTTCCTTATCCTTTGCAGCAGAAGACAAGGTGCAGCATGTACCCATGCTCTGCTTGCTGGAGTCAGAGGAACTTGAGGAGTTACCTAGGCCAAGTGACAAGTCAACCCACTTCCGCTTGATCCCTCTTGATATAATATATGCGCTGTCTTGAGAAAGCACATCGACTTGTGTATGACAAGCTGATGGTTCCATGACTACTTGCCTACGAGTGGTCCAGGTTCCAAGGGTGTCTGAATTCGTAGATTTTGTGTTATACCCTAAGTGTTTGAGCGTATGATCCATTGCTTCTAGTAGCAGAGAATACCACCAAATTAGACTGATCTTTTTGGGAAAGTACAGTCAGCATCACTTCTAGGTTACATAATGCAATGAAATAGTTAGAAATATATGCTTGTTAGCAGCCCCTTCATGTCCTTGCATCCTCCACTAACAAATCCAGAAGTATCATGGCGATCCATTTGTTAGCACTCTATGAAGAGAATCTATTTATTTGACAAATCCAGAACACTCAGAAGCAACTCATACTTCTTCTAAATTACCAGAGCATGCAGGTCTGCACAGTTGAAAAAATAATGATAATGTCACTATTCATGAATCCAAAAGGGCTACTGTAGATGCAGCAAATGCACAGGTGGTAGAAACAAACTGCATTCAAAATATGCTAATGAATTAGTTGTATTTTACTTTATGTGTCAATACAGGTGGTGTTGAACTGTAGATCACAGAAAATCATATTAACTGAATTCTTATTCAAAATTTAGAAATAACAGATAGAATATTAGCTACAACACAATGTATATTTGTAGTGTCCTTACGCAGAACACAGATGAGTTCATCTAAACTACTCACTGCCACAGAAAATATATATTTGAAAATGATAAATCAAATCTTAAAAGAACAAAACCAGGTGCTTTTTCATTCCTGGGAAGTGGTGCAGTTGACTATTGAAACAAATATCCACGTAACGCTAAAAAAGATATCCTTGTAGATTTCAAATAACACATAAAGTTGAAAAATAAAATATTATATATCTAATGGTCATCATCAGGCATAACCAATTTATGAGAAACAGCCGTCCAGGTTCATAGTTTAGCAGTATATGAATGAAGGCATACTCATGTTATCTATGTAGAAAGCTGACTCCATGTGACAGAAAGGTTCGTGATTATTACCAGTGAGTGAAGAAACAGCAATAGCTTTTCAATACTGCGAAAAAGGCAGTGTCGTTGCTATAGAAATTCAACAAGGCCACTCTGAAAACTGAACAATAAAAACATGAGTTAGAAAGCAAAGACATATGACAAGCTTTGACCTTAAACTAAATCTGTGGTAAGTGCTAACAGCTAGATAAACCATCCAAAGAAACCAAACCAAATTGAAGCAAGAAGTGATATGGACATCAGCAAGCACCAAAAGATTAAGAACCACTGATGAACCAAGAAGCATGTGCCACACAAGTTAAATCTGCAAATAAATAACTAGAACATTTATATGCACAACATGCAAATCATGCTCAAAGAAGTGGCACTGGACATCTAGAGGCACGATGTACACACCATAATGAACTTTGTGGAAGCGCTGCAACTCAATAATGAATGTGTGTTCGATGGGACTATCCCTAGCCTTCAACTTGTTCTTGGGCAGATTTCGGAGGCACACCTCTGGTGCCTTTGCAGGCACTAGAGATTTTGCTTCCAGGTATTGGCTGGCCCATTTGGTTTTTGGTCGAGTTCCTTGTTTATTCTTTTCAAAGCACTCATGTATTCTGTTAATGTAATGATAACATAACAGCTCTCCTGTGCATTGGGGTTGGGGGCATAATGGAATTTTATCTTAACATTTTTAATTATCAAAATTTTCATAGTAGTAATTCACCTGGATCAACAGTACTTAGTCTTAAACATGTATCTTTAAATTTAACAATGGAAGATGGAATCTAATAAGAAACTAGATGAGCGGAAAGGACACCACCTTTCGTATGGCACATTCAGTTCAATGAACAAATGAAAGCATCAAAAAGAGCTCAGCACTCTAGATAAGTAGCGCAGTCAGACACTTTACACCTAAGGAGGAATAATGTCAACATCATGAAAAAGGCTCTGAATTTGTGTCAGCACCACCAGGCAAAATAGAATTTCACCTTAAGACCGAACAAACCCGCCATAAGAGCAGTGAGTCTGCTGAATAAAAGATAGCGGTTTTCCAGAAGCATCTTTATGCTGGTATCAAAAGAAAGAAAAAAAAAGAGGAAGAATCTTTGTGTATTGCACTGGAACTAGCACTACAAGGGATAAAAGAAGATCCCTTGAATGATAAACTCACTACATGGAACAAATCAAAACCATTTAATTTTAGTAGAACTTCACTCTGGTAGGTTTCGCAGTCAGCCACTTTATATCTTAGGAGGAATATGTCAACATAAAAGAATATTCTTCATTCAGATCAGCACCAACGCATGGAATGGAATTTTATCAGAAGATTTGACAAAAGAACTCTAAGATGAAATATTGGACTGAGCAAAAGTAAACAATCCATTAATCTTCATTATCACAGGAAGCATTGTGCCATCAAGGAGTGATATATATTGAGTACAAGGAGGGGTAAAGAGAAAGAATGTCTTTCCTGTAACACACTTGATACATGGAACAAATCAAAACCATCTAAAGTAGCATCAGCCACTCTAGCTAGGTATCCATAGTCAGCCACTTCACATCTTTTAGATGTCACAACAAGAATATTCTGTTTTTGGGTCAGCAACAACAGGCACCACAGAATTTTTTTCTGAAGCTAACAACATCAAATTTACATACAAGATATATCAGCAGTAATTAGGGAAATCTGCCAAAGGAATCTACTGAGCAAAGAACATGTTTGGCAATATCTAGCGTGCAGATTCTAATTAACGTTGGTCATTGGGTCAACCCAAAATTGCCCAAATGAACTACAACGACTTCGCTCAATTTAACTGAGGGGAGAAATTAACTAGAATGGCATATGACCCTAATCAGTTAGCTGACTCAAAAATACCATTCGATATCAACTTAAACCTTAGAAATATCACAAAAGGCCAAGAAAAACACACATAATTGAGCGTCTACTCTACCGATTCCCCAAAGTCATACGAAAAGGAGTACATGATTTACTGCAAAACAGATAAGAACAGACTCAGCTAATGATGCAATTATATAGCATTACCCGGGGATTAGCAAGCGCGTGGAAGCTCGACACCAATCTCAAAAGCTAAGATGAAACCGTGATATCACGGAGACCCCCAGAACATACATAACGATCCGTGCTGCTCAATAACATCTACAGCAGGTCAGCAGCCGCAGGAGGCCAGGAAACAAGGGAAACGCGAGACGCCAGCACCAAGGACATCGCAGCAGGAAGCAGCCGGTGGCGATTCTAGGCGCATTTAAAAACTCCCACAGGGGCCGCACCTGGCCAGGGAGTCCCGGACAAAGCCAGGGTCCGCGAGGCGGCAAGCAGCCAGGGGACGGGACAAACAAGCGGGGGAAACAAACAACAACGTGTGGCGTCGAGACGGGGAAGGAGGACACCGACCTGGGAGGGACGGGACGAGCGGGCGGCGGAGGCGCCGAGGCGTCCGTTGCGGAGGCGCGCGAGAGTTTCTCGGAGACGAGGAGGGAGGGAGGGGAAAGCGAGCGGGGCGGGGAGGGACAGAGACAAAGACAAGTGGAGGAGGCGAGTCGGGAGGGGGATTTGGAACATTGCGAATCTATTATTATTATTACTAGAACAGTAGGCGGCGTTGCCGCGCTTGAACTGTGCCCGCCACATATCCTACGTAGGTTTCGTAGTTAGACCATATTTCAGCGAAGCCTGTTTTAGTAAATCATATTTTGAATGAATAATTCTTTTGAGAGGAAATAATTTAATAATAAAATAATAATTGTAGTTGAACTTAAAGGCTAGTAGCAGTGGCTCCACAATATTTGCTAATTTTTGAAGCTACACCATGATATGGACATTTAGGATAAGATTCTTTTAAGTATTGTATGTGCTCTGATGAAAATGAATAATATCACGTGAAATAGATAGATGCGCTAATCTTTTTTTGTGTTTTATATATATATATTTTGCCTTCAATCTATCTTATATTGTATTTATGCAAGGCACATTCATATGTTGTTTTGAAATTGAACATGCACTTTCAAGTTTTATTTTGTTAGAATATTTATTTATATCTGTTGTGGAATTTAAATTTTCATAACCACATTTTCTTTCGTGTTTATGTTCAAATTTTTATATTCTTTGTGCACAGTTTAGAATCATGATTGTGAAAATTAACACGCTTTTCATTTTTGTTATTAGTCATGTCTTTATATAAGCAAAATTATTATATATAAGTAGATAAAAAGTTAGTAATGCACGTGTAATGTAATTTAAGAAGTAAATCTTTTTTTATACATTTTATAGGTGTCATGGTATGGAAGAAATATTTCTTCTGTGAGTTTACACAAATAACTTTGTTCACCGGAGGTGAAAAGGGAAGCTGCAAATAGAGAGATGTAATGTGTAACTTTGTTACATTCGAAAAAAATAATATGTACCTGTGGTGTTGTTTCTTCTTATCGTGGAGAGGATCAGGCTCCGCTTTCACGGAATGAAGGAAGGATTTTTTTTTCTTTTGAAACGCAGAGGGAGGAGTTTTGGTATGCTGAGAAACAATGAGTAGTTGCAATAGTATACGGGAGTGCCTCTATATTTTTTTAATAGCAGTGTTGCGCTGAATTATCATATCTGTTTGTACTTTTTAGACGTCTGTATAGGTGTCCAAAAGAATCCGGCTAATTTATTTACTTGTACATCTTCAGTAACTTTCTAGAGTTACTATGCAGTTAGGGGTCAAAAAGAATTTGGCTACTGCTAGTTTTGTCATATGCGACACGGTTTCAATCATGCTAAAGTAGCCCCTTCCCCCCTTTTTTATTTATTTTTAGAGTGTTTAGTATGATTCAAAATAAGATTAATAATGATTTAAGGGTTTGTAGTGTGTATATTTGTATTAAGTGAATAATGTAATAAATAGTTTGCGTTATTTAAACTTTAAAAACCTTTTTATTTGTTGGCTATTGATGTTATATAATTTCTTTTTTATTGATATTATATGAATTCAAGTTTTAATATGTCCAATCATAGTAATTTTAATTTTTTAAATTGCAAAATATTCATTTATAAATATTATTTAGTTTTGTTTTTTGGTACAATTAATTATAGGAATGTGATCCTTTGCGGTCTTTATTGGTTGTAGTTTTATTTTATCAAGTATTGTTATTAACAGGTGTTATATAATTATGTTGTCTATTAAAATTGTTGATTTACAAATTTTTGGTATATCCAGGTAAAAGAAATTGAATATGTACGCTTTTATTTTAGAAGATTTTTGGTGGAAGCATTACGAAATTTGGAGTTAGGATGGATGAGATATAAGTTTTCTAAATTTATCAGCAAAACGTGAATGAGTATTTTCGGTTGATGAAAAAGGGGTAGAAAATATTTTAGTACGCTCTCGAGTGGTTCTAGTTTTTTTTGGAATTTTCTAAAAATTTTCTTGAAATGAAAAATGGCTTATTTTAATCTTCTGAGTACCTTTTTTCTGTACGCGTAGCAATTCAAGGGTAAATAGTGAACAGTGTCAATGAACAGTATATACAAAAGCGACTTTTTGCATGGATTTCAGCCGTCCGATCACGATCCAACGGCTCATGTTTTTCGGAATGAGGTGGCCACATGCTCTGGCCATAACCGCGATCGCGATTCAGTACTAAGTAAAGATTATTATTATGTTTTCTTGCGTATCTGACCTAGCTACACACCAATGCTGGCTGCAAGCCTACCAAGTTGCTTGCCATGCAATTTCTCGCCCGGTTTGGCACACCTTAGTTTTTTTAACAGCTTCATGAGCAACTCTTTAAATCAAGTTGATGGTTTCAAGCGTACCAAGTTGCTTGCCATGCAATTTCTCGCTTGATTTGGCACACCTCAGTTTTTTCACAACTTCATGAGCAACTCTTTAAATCAAGTTGAACTGTATTGAAAAACCGTTTGACAAAAGTAGCTTCATCTTGATGCATGAATATGAGAGAGAAGTAAAGAAAAGTGCTATGATAAGCTACTTCTTTTAGCTTCATCACAACTCATGTCAAACAGCTTCATTCATGAAACTGTTTTGAAAATATGTGTTTGGCAAGAAAAATCAAAAAGACACTATATGAAGCAAAAAAAAAACCATGAATTTACCGTATTTTTCACATGAAAAGAATACATCATATCTCTGTGCATAGATATCTCGTTTACCAACATGTCGCTTATTGTGGAGACATAAAATACAAAATTAAATTATCAATCTTTCTTGGTTCATGATCTCGTTTATTTGCTTTTTTTTTCTATCACTCACTTCTTTCTTGGAGTCACTCGATTTAAAGTTGCAAAACCATACTAGTGTTCGCACTACTCATAATTACGACATACTTCTCTGTGCCATAATGAATGACGCGGGAAGTGTAAGATTGGAACGTCTACATTCATATATTTGTTACTGCTTCTAGACCCTCACAGAAAAGAGTGATGAACCTGGTAAGAAGCGAGGATATTGTAACAGAACCGACCAATTTATTAGAGCTTAAGCACATAATTCGCTATTAACCAGCAAACTTACATGATTAAAACCTAATAAACCCGGTAGTCATTCAACAATCTCGAAGGATTTCAAACATTTTCCAATACAGCCAAGACCGTAATAAGTCCAGCGGTCACCATTCACAAATTTCATAAGTTTGCCAATAGTCTAATTTCATCGGAGTTTATATAAAAATATTACAACACCTTTTAATAAAGAAAAGCGGAAGCAATTTACTTTGACAACACTCACACTCACATTTTTAAATACGGTGCCAGCTCGAAGTCAAATCCAACAAAAGCATCTGAGATAAGATATAAGAATGACCGTGCCCAAGGTCTGATTGATTCCCGTAGTGGGATACAAACCCCATCTTGCAGCCACAGCAACCTAGATGAATACCTGCAACAAGTGGGAATAAACCCTGAGTACGAGAATGTACTCAGCTAGACTTACCCGTCATAAACCAAAAATAAATTAACTCTAAGGAGTATGCAAGGCTTTATAAGTGGGATAGCTGACTCATTTAATTGCGAAAAAGCTTGCATTAAGGAATAATTAATAAGAACCTTCTAGCATTGTATTTTAATCTGATTAACCTTATCATGCTACATTAGCACCTGTACTAAACAAGCATGGTAATAATTATTCAACAGAAAGTAACCAATTCCGGTTGAGTATCTTTCCACCTCGAGAGCTCAACCATCTCATCTCTTGTTCAAGTTCTTACTACGATGCCGCTGCTCAAGTCAAGTGTTCACTGTCCAGGAACGATGGCGATTATAATCGATTACTAACCAGCTGGCGGGTACTCCTCACACAAACCACACTCACCAGCCACGGTGAGCTACAGGTCACCGACATCCAATTCAGGAAAAACGCGAGATCAACAGGTACCATCACATCCGGGCACCGTCCGGCTGCCAGCAGGGCGCACCATGCTATATTCAGGCCTTACAACCGCGTAACCCGTGGTCCCCCATCTTCACCAATGCGATGCGTACAGCAGGTCGACTCCCGGCCCAAATCAAAATTAGGCTTCGCGGTCGGAACGACTTATCCTTCCAGCTAAATGTGAGGCATAAATTCAATATGACTTGAGGACGTACAACGGACGGGGTCCTAGTTCGACACAGACGGGATAAACCACATTGAACCTCCAGTTCATTCTCAACTCCAATCCCGCCCGGTCTCGATTTATTATCTCCACATGGTTATCCAAGATAACAATGTATTCAACCATCCGAGTTACCACCTATAACTCGCGGATGACAGGAAATCACCCGACTTCTACCGATCTAGTTAAGCAGGGCTAAGCATATAATCGTACCTGAACCTAACAGGGTTGAAGTATAAACAGTGGCAAGGAATATAAGTAATGCAGCAACGGTATAAAACAACGCCTATAACTTAATGCAGCAAACGAGTAAAGGACTCAAATTAGATATTTTGCAAACCACAGGGAGAATGCTCCGGGGCTTGCCTTCCTCAGAAAAGCGATGTTGATTCTTCGGTACTTGGATAACTTCTTGTTCTTCGCCTTATTCCCGATCACCTCCTGTGCGGGAACTTCCAACAAGTCGTCCTTTTGGCTTCTTGGCTTCATGACAGGGTTCTCGCATGCGATCCTGTATGATGCATATGCGTATATAAATACAACGAATGCATGCGGAATGAACATGGAATATGATGATGATCATGAATGCTTTCCATGAATGAACATGCTGCACATGATGGATCAAAACATATTACTTTAGTTTACCGAGTAGGTGCATATCCCTATTTCATTCAACTAACTACCATCGAGCAAAGCACGCAATCGCACATAGAAGCAACATGAAAGTACATACCCTACGACTAAGTGCTGCATAGATAAATTCATAACCAAACCACAATAATCACACCAATAGATTATACACTTAGCAAGAACATAGAAAACACATTAACTAACATGAAATGATAACCCAAAGCATTATTTAGCACATATTGAATTAAGGACAGAACTGCGTCACATACTTGTACTACCCAGAAAATTCTATAAAAATTACAGAGGACACAACATATCAATTAAAGGCTGCCATCCAAATTTTACCTCATTTGGATAAGCCTATAATTCTACACAAAAATCACAAGGCAGCATAAAACAGGGGACCTAAAAATACTTTGTACTATGAAATATACCAAACTGCATATATTATCATATCAAGAGCTACCTTATGACATATAAAGAGCCTACAAAAATTATCAACCCCAAATTAAACCGATAACATACATTTATGATTTTTCTCAAGAATAGCGCTAAAAGCACACTTGAACTACAAGTTTATATTTTTACACAGAACAAAGCTATCAAATACTTTTCTCTGATAGAGCAAGACATAAGAAGACTAACAAACTTGGTTTCATATTTTTCTGAGCAACAGGGAATTAGTTATGCATTTTCTAAGATATAAACAATTAATAGAGATAAAATAAATCTATATATAAAAGTATCACAAACATCACATTTCATATTTTTATCATGCAGATCTACTCATAAGAAAAATACTGCAAGTTGAACCACTCGATTTGGACTAAAAATGAGCAAGTTATGAATTTTACAAGCTATCACCAGATCTGAAAATCAAAAATACAAAAACCACTTCGCAGAAAGGCCCCCGAACTTTGTCAAATTCTCTAACGAAGTCCCTGAGCTGGTAAACAGCAAGCGTGCGCGCATGGCGCGATGGGGCCGGCCTCCACGGCGGTTCTTCGGCCAAATTGAGTGGGGGAAAATCTAGAGGAGGTCTTGGAGCATCTATTGAGCAAGAAAAAGAAAGAAGATGGCGGCCGAATCGACGGGAACGCGAGCTCGAACTCGGCGGCGGCCATGGCCATGGCGGCAAGCTCCGAAATTCGGCCGTTCCTCGATGCAATTCGACAAATTGAAGGGTGGGAAAGGTAGAGGACGTCGAGGCGAGCTCGTGGGTGGATTTTGGGGAAAAAGCGCGCGGCGGAGGAGGCGGCGTGGCGAGCGGCGGTGGCGGCGGCCGTGCACTGTGCGCGCGTGCGTCTTCTGTGTAGAGAAAATGGAGGGGGAGAAGTGGAGAAGAAGAGGAGAGGGGTGAGATTAACCGGTCGACCTGGCGGGCTGCCGCCCCGGCCTGCCGGTTGCCGGCCGCCACGCGGCGTGCGCGGACGGGCGGCCGTGGGCGGTGGCCGGCCGGTCGGTCTGTTCGATCGATCGATCGATCGACAGTTTTTTTTTTTTATAAAAGAGCCCTTTTTTAAAATAACTTTTAAAATATTCCGAATTAGACAAAACTCATAAAATAGAAAATGTAGCTCTTGATGAGTAGAACATTTCATCTTTAATAAGTTTGGTCAAATTCTGCATAGATTTTGAAATACAAAAATCCAAAAGAAAAAGGCTTTAAAATTCAAAAATTAGAAAGCAGCCCCAAATTCGGGCTTTCTCCACATTTTTGAGCATGTTCCACACCTTTTCATGAAAAGTGACCAAAACAACTTTTGTTCCTTATAAAATTCTCTACAAAACTTATTTAGAGTACACCAACATGCAAACACTCTAACTACTAAATTTTAATTAGTCAAACAGAATCACTCTATAAATGAATTTTAGTCAAATAAGCCATGCAAGCCTAATTAACCAAAGTTATAAACATAAACATAGGTTCATTTTGTGTCCTAAGCATGTCTAAATTATTTTAGTGAACATCCATCAATCACTTGAGTCACTTTATCACATTCACATGCTTTTCAAACATAATTCGAACGAATCAAGCATCACACATAAAATGACAACTAACCCATTCATTAATATCATGCATAATGATGCTTATGCTAATGAATGCAAGTGCTAATGCATGCTTAACACCGAGGGTGTTACAGATATCTTTTAATATAGGACAGAGGGAGTAGTTGATGGAGCCTAACCCTGCAAATGGGTGGCTAGCCTTTCACGTTTAACCTCACATATGTAGATAATAATAGCCACTTATTTAAGCAAAATCAATCTTCAATTGAATTTCATATTAGATGAATCCTTTGTTGCAGCTAGTGTTTATTATGATTTACGAGCCTTATATGATTTAGTTGGTATAAGATTGGACCAAGCCCAATTAAATATAATAAGATAGCTAGCTAATTATGGGCCTCAGAACTCTAACATATTGGTCCTCTTTGGATACTCTAGCTTGGCTAGAGGTTAGAGTTAGTTTCTAACTTTAAACTAGTTCTAAACTAACTCTAGCAAAAGGTATTTGGATGCAAGGGTTAGATTAATAATAAATATATTTTTAATATAAGATTTTAAATATAATATCATGAGATAAATGTTTGTTAAAAAATTTATCAAAATATATCCATGTGGGGTCTTGTAAATATCTGGTGAAAACCACAACTTTCATGAAAACCCGTGTAAACCACGGCAAAAAGGTCGTCTAAATTCACAAAAAAATCACATATGTAGATGATACACAACCTTATAAAATATCTTATCCAAACTCGATTTCGTTTGTGAGATATAAACATAATAAATTTCTAACAAATCACATGGATACCTTTCTGGCTTGAAATTTGTTATTCTTATATCTCATAAATGAAGTCGAGTTTGGACAAGATATTTTACAAGATTGTGTATCATCATATCATCTACATATGTGAATTTTTTGGTAAATTTGGACGACTTTTTTGCCATGGTTTGCACGGATTTTTATGAAAGTTTATGATTTTCACTAGATATTTTCTCGGATTTTAAAGAGTTTATTGCAAGAAATATTATGGTGCAATCAGATTTTAATTAGAACATACGGTTTAGGAGATATGAGTTTTTTAATTCTAAAAGCATGGGATACACGATGACGTCATCAATTTTGAGTGAGATACCTGTTGAAACGACCCAGAAACATATGTTAAAATGACCTAGAAACATATGTTGAAACACCCCAGAAAACATTAGATGAAACACCCAAAAACTGAACGTCTAGACACGGGCCCCATCCGGATGCCAGGCGCAAAGCATAAAAAATTCATATCTCACCAACCAAGTATTATAACTAAAATTCGATTGCACCATCATATTTCTTGTGATAAAACTCTTCGAAACACGATCCCACATGGATATATTTTATTTTTTAAAAAATATTTATCTCATCTGAATTTACGGTAGATCGAATTTTGAAACAACCCAAGAAAGTATGTTGAAAACAAATCGGAACATATGTTGAAACAACACAAATATAGCTATTGAAACAACCTAAAAATCATCTGTTGAAACACCCTGAAATATTTATAGAAACATCCTGAGACATATGTTGAAACAACCCAGAAATACCTATTGCAACTATCAAAAATAATCTATTGGAGAAACACCCCTAGAATACTCGTTGAAACGTATGTTAAAACGATCCAGAAACATATATTGAAACAACCAAAAAACCTTATTTATGAAAATCCAGAAAAAATATGTTAAAACAACCCAGAATCGTATGTCAAAACAAACCATAATATAACAATTGCACATAAAAATAGCAGCAGGTCTAGGTCTCTGAGCAGCAGGAGACAGATACAAGATTGTTTTTTGATCACTGCACTCTTGTATCAGCGCATACGTGTATTAACAGTGAAGGCAAAAAAAAGGTAAAAGAGCGACGCGTGCATGCATGCATGCGGAGTCGGAGTCTGCTCGTCCGTCCGGACGTACGGGATAAACAGTTACTGTTTTTTAAAAAATATTTATCTCATAACATACAGTAAAATCTAGTTTTAAAATAACCCAAGAACGTATGTTGAAAATAATCCGGAATATGTGTTCTGACAACGCAGAAATACCTATTAAAACAATCAAAAATCATATGTTGAAACACCCGGGATATTGTTGAAACAACATGTTGAAACAATTCAAAAATACTTATTGTAACAATTAAAAAATCTATTAAAAAACACCCTTAGAATACCTATTGAAACAACCTAAAAACATACGTTGAAATGAACCAGAAACATATGTTAAAAGAATTCAAAAGAACCTTGTTTGTGAAAATTCAGAAAAATATGTTAAAACAACCTACAAACGTATCTCGATTATGCTTATGCAACAGCAAAGATATTGCTACACCAGGAAAAAAAACTAGTGCTGAAATAGTAGCCCTGAAACATATGTTGAAACCCATAAATACCTATTGCAATAAAAAAATCATATGTTGAAAACACCTATAAAAACCTATTAAAATAACCTAGAAATATGCGTTTAAACAACCCAGAAATATACGTCGAAGCAATTAAAAAACCTTATTTATGGAGAATCCATAAACATAAATTGAACAATCTAGAAACATATGTAAAAATAAACCGTAAAAATACGTTGAAACAAAACCCAAAAATACCCGAAGAAGTAGTTATGTGTGCCTACGTACTGTCCATGCACTGTCCACATGCGCTGTTCTAAAAAGAAAAGAAACTGCGTGCGTTATTACTGTCAAAAAAGAAAGAAAAAAAGAAACAACCTGGCGCGTACATACTGTGGCCGTTTCCGAATCGCGCGCGGGGTGGAAGCCTCCGTCCGGCTCGTCCGGACGGCCGGTAGTTACGGTTTCCGTTGAATTATGCCATCAATCAATCTTGGTCGGCGAAAAGCTAAGCATCTTACAAAAACCGCCAGATCCGTTTCATAATTAAAAAATATAAATACAGTGCTCCTCTGGAGGAAGAAATAATAACTTAAAAATGCTCCTTACACTTTCAGAAAAAAAAAAACAAAGTACTCCTCGCTCACGCTATGCCATAGTATAAGCAGGTGACCTGTTCCGCACACGTTCGATGCGTACCACGCAAAGAGAGTGGCATCTGGACTGAATCCGACATGGCAGAGGCAGGATCTCCCAAGGCAAGGGCCGTCTGGCTATGGCAGCGTTCGGTCACGTCTCACGTAAGCGGTGCAGTGGGACGGCGGAAGGCCATTGCGCATTGGCCACAATCCCACTCCCACCAGGCCACAAGGAACGAACCTGAGGATCCGGGTCGCTTTCTCGTCAGTGGTTGTAGAATAGCCTTTCTTCGGCCACTCATCTCATCCGGGACCGCGAGATGTTGCCTCTACTGGCGTCGCGCATACGCGCAAAATCTGTCCAGATCCTTTTGCCGGCGGGTCGAAGGCGCGGGCTATCTGGTCGGCATTCGTGCACGTCCAGCGCATGTTGTTCCTTTACTTTCAGAGCCACAATTTGCGTGGTGTTGACTGTTGAGTGTGGTCGAGCATGCACCGTCGCAAATTATGTGGGTTCAAAGTTGTGTTGCACCATTCATATCATATATATTTGAGCAGGGGACGTGTCGAAATATGACCAGCTATAATGACAAATAACGCTATGCCAAAACATATAATCAGTGTCACAATATCACTACCGTGTGTGCTGGACTCGCCGCTGACTGCTAATCACTGATAGGTGGTAATGCAAGGATTCGGAAAAAAAATAGTAAAAAGCTAAACATTCGACAGTGACGGCTCCCATCGCTGTTGGATGAGAATACCACTCGGCAGTGACATATCAAGGTTGATTTAAGCTACATGACTCGACCACGATATATCTATCAAGATAAATATTTGAACGCATGATATGGACGAGTACCAAGGAAGCCCCAAGGTCAAGTGTAGGGAAGCATCGCAGGCCCAACTCAGCCCACGAAGGAGATTTTCCCTATCTGGACCCAAAACGTGGAAATCCTGATCCGCCCGACCCAAGTCCCATGAGTAGCCGACTTGGTAGCCACTCTCTCCGCCTCGCCTGACCCAGCAACAAGCTCATGTCCGACCCTTTGAGAGGGGCGTCCGCCACACCCGATTTTGGTTCTTCAAGTGAGGGGCCTATACTGCCCCCCCCATCATTCATGACATAATCTGGATGACCCAAGAAAACGAAGGAATAGTGACGGACTATTTCTGGCCAACCACGACGACCACAATAGGTGGTAGTATGTTGCCTAACTTACACACAACATACATCGCCATCAACTGTAACCATCCCCTAAACTAGGATGGAGATCCATGCCCTAGCTGACCAGAATCGTTCACCATACCAAAGACTAGTGTGGTCCGCAAAAGGAGGAGGAGGAGGATGATGCAACATAACCGGTGACTTCGTAGTTTTTTTTCTTCTTTTCCTTGCACCGCACTCTTTTCATTGGAACCAGACATCCTCTTGCACTATAAAAGGGGAGGCTAGGAGCGACAGTGGACATTTTTGCATTCATAGAGGACTGGGAGTCTTTCCTCTCTCACACATTTGTAACCACCGCAAATTAGATCTATAACATGAGCAAATCGAAATTGGATGTACGGACATTCTACCCAAAGCAGTATAAATCTTGTATCATCTGATTCATCATCCGAGCTTAGACGTGTGATATAATTTTACTAGTCGGTCGTAAGCTTTTACACTGACAATATCGCTGCCAAGTCAAGCCTTGACCCTACCGTGTCATTTTGCATATAACTGCGGGTTTTGTAACTAAAAGTTTAAGTTCTCTCTTAACGAAATTCAAAGTTTTTGAATTTTAAAACGACCTTTTATGGATGCAAGCTCTATTCTAAATCATTTTGGATGGCAGTTCTATCCGAATTTAGAAGTTAATATAGGTATATTCACGGTATTCGAGTTCAACAAGGGTATTTAATAATATGTTCTGTATTCCGTACTTTTGAGTTGTTTTATAATTTCCATGGCATATATTTAATAAACAATATTACTTCAGATAAATCATATATTTTGGTATCATTAAAGTACTAAGAGTGTAGTCGACAGTCGCAACCTAATCTCTTTTAATAAAATATAATAAGTATAATAGTATCAACTTAACTTAAGCATGTAAAATTGTAGAAACTAATAATATCAAAATTTGGAAATCAAAATCAAGATTCATGATGTCATGAGATATGGGACACAACACATGAGCCACCTAAAATAAGGTTTCAACGAAGTGCATATTGATGATACATAGAGGTGCCGACAAAGAATAAAAAACTATATATATGGATGAATAACATATAGATCATTAATTAATAAGTTTATTACTCTCTCGATTCTAAACTATAAGTCATTAAGAGTTTTCTAGACATATTACTTTTACTTTGTACTTAGGTATCAAACTAGTTAGCAAAAACTATATCTATTTTTTTTGAAACGGTTATAAAAAAATTTAAAAATTGCAAAAACTATATCTATAAAAGCTAAAATGTCTTATTATTTAGGATAGATGACGTGATTAAAAAAAATGGAGACAGCAGAGTATCTATATGTTTACTGTGCAGAAATAAACAAAAGGGAAGAAACATAGAAAAATTAGTTCTATGTAGTATAAACATTAACATCTATTCACTCCATTCACGTTATAAGTTCAACCCATGTGTTGCTCTTAGTTTCGGCAATGCTTTGTAGGATACTGATGGATGTACTTGGCCCATGGTCCATCAACAAAGCGGGGTTGCTGGATGCACTCCCATACAGCGATGTTGCACCTGTAACCCGAACCAAACGCAATCATCAGCACTCGATCAGACTTGCGCATCCTACCTTTAGCCTCAGCATATGCTAGCTCGTACCACAAAGAGCTGCTGGATGTGTTCCCAAACCGATGCAGTGTCATCCGCGACGGCTCGACATGCTCGTCGGAGAGACCGAGGTTATTTTGGACTGCATCGATCACTGCTGGTCCTCCAGGATGGATGCGAAAGTGTTCTACGGCTGTGCAGAAGTTAGGGACATACGGTTTTATCCTGTCATTGAGAACCTTCCATGCCATGCAGGAAAGCAGAAACCGCAACTTCTCCGTGGTTGGGAGCATAAGGGGGAAGGAGGAGGAAGAGGGGGGGGGGGCGGGGGCCCCCCCGCGGGGGCAATGGAACTGATACCTGTCTTCAACGCCTCGCCAGAAACAGCGATGATGTCCTTGCATAGGATGACTCCCCTGTTTCCCTCCTCATCTTCGTCTAGCTTCACACAATTGTGAGCACTTTCGCTGGAGGTAGTAATCATGCGAGTGAGGTGCCTGAGCCGGTATCGAGCCTTCTTATTCTTCTCAGAATTTGATAGCAACACAGCAGCCCCACCCATGCGGAATAGGACAGTGGGCAAATGCATCTCTCGTTTCTTCCCCTGGTACATCAGGTTTGAGGTTGTCTCAGTAGACACTACCAGTGCATATCTGCCATGTGGTGTGCTCTGCAAAAGGTTCTTGGCAAAGTCCCACCGATATGAGCCCTGCACTGCACCCCATCGCGGAGAGGTGCACACTATAGATATCACTACGAAGCTTGTATCACTATGATCATGTCACTGAACGATGGTGTTGGGGCGAACACGCTGCAGTTGACTATCAGTATATAAATTGCACTTGGTTTGATTGATGACTTGCTGAAAAGGTCATCAATTGTCGAGAAAACGACCAGCTCAGCCTCGTCCCGGGCTTCCCTCAAACTGTAGATTGGAGGCATATAGGAGAAAGCATGGGAGACGCAGGTCTCATCGCCGAGTCCTGAGTGCTCGGTCACACGTGTGATGAATTGTTTGGTGCGGTCTTCAAGGAATGGCATGGAGTGCATAAGCTCGATGAAGGTGGAACGGGGAAAACGGTAGAGAAAATTTGGCTTGAAACAAGCATAATCAACAAGATACACATCGTTGTAATGGTTCTGGAGATAATAGTAAGTGCAGCTGCTGTTACGAAGGCGGCTAGGAACCAGTGGATGGGTTGCAGGGCATGGAGCTGATTGAAAACCAGACGTAGAGCCCCAACGAAGATTCTGGTAATGATCAGTGAACCGGCAATGAATAGGAGGGCAGTGTTTACAATTACTAGTTGGTAGAGAGATCTGACATGCCTGAGGTTACGCGAGAAGATTATGTTTCCCCCCTTGAAGCATGTATTATTCTTCCTTATTTCGCATTGGCTTTATCTATGCAACTGAGCACTATGAAGAAGTGAAGAACTAAGGGATGAAGGTCTTGAGTTTTTAAAGGTACATTGACTAAAGCGCCATAAAGAAACTGGAGCATCTTTTAAACATGGATTCAGTTAGATAGCAAACCACAACTAGACATGACACTAATAACATTTGTGGTCGTCTTAATTCAATAACTTTAAGCTTTGGTTGCATAATATTGTTCATTTGTCGAGTTCAGATATTGAAAGACACAATACATTTAATTTGTTTTGAGGCTTAGTTCCATAAAACTATGTATACTGTTGATGTATTTTGTAAATTTTGTTAATGTTGGAGATAATGTTCATGCAGAAGATGTCACTGTTTATTGCCTCAGTAAGTTTCCAATTTTTACGGCACAAATGTGATAATCATTTTGAAAACGTGACTCCCAAATGAAACATTGAAATAATTAGGAACTTTGTAGTAGTCCAGGAATTCAGCAGCTGGTGGGGATCGGACGGGAAGTGGGTGGTGGCTGTAGGACAGAGACATACATTTCTTTGAATTAAAGATGAACTTGCACAACAGATGCTCCTTATTTCTTTGCACTGTTGCACGTGTCGTCCTTTCCTTATTTCTTGCACTATTTTCTTCCCTCCTTTGAAACGTCTATCTCTTTTAAAAGCACGTTGGGTCGCGCGTCTTCGGACGTACCGCTCCGCATCGCCCCCATGCGGGCAGCTCGGGCGGCCAATCCTAGCCGTCGCCGCCGCCGCACCCTCTCCCTCCTCTTCCAGCCACGCCGCCGCCGGAGCGGGGCCCCTCTCGTTCGGCGGAGTGGTGGTGCAGGAAGTCGCGGCCGAGTGGGGTGACTCGTCCGAGCCGCGTGGGGCTCGGCGAGGTCGCCGATCTTTGACCGCGGTGGCGCCAGCCAGGCCCGAACTGGCACATGGCGGTGCGGCAGAGACGGGCTTCTCCGTACTTGGCGTGCCGTCGTTGTGGCGGCGGAGGGTCGGATTTGGGCCCTGCGGGTCTGGATCTGACGTCCTCGGTCCGGGATGGCGTTGTCCCTCTGCCGGCAGTACCCTGTTCCGTGTGGTGGCTCGACAGCAGCGGTCGGCGTACCGTTCGTCTTGCAGCGGCGGTGGGGGTCAGATTTGTGCTCCCTAGGCCTGGATCTGATTCATGGTCAGCGCTGGGGCTGCCCGCCTTCTGAGTAAAGTTGATGGTGATCTTCCGGTGAAGGTAGCCTTCCACATTGGTCGGGTGCAGAGTTGATGGTAGTGGCGGCGGTTTGGGTGAAAACCTTGCCTGGCGAGTTACATCGGGCCGGCGGCGGTGGAACTCCACGCACCTTGTTGAAGGTGCCGCTCAAGCCGTTGGTTAGTCCATCCTCTGTTGCGCCCACGATGTTCAATAACTGGGTGAAAACCTAGTCTGGTTTCTCCAAGCCGGCGTCGGGGCGTAGGCGAGTTATCGAAGTTCTTGTTTGCCAAGATCGGGCAGTTCTCCTGTGTGGTCTCCCTGTTCGGTGTTTAGCTCAAGGCGGAGGTGGCATAGGAAGACGTAACAGCTCGGATGTTGGTTGGCAGGCTTGTATCTGCACCAAATTTTTGTGTTGTTGCCTTGGTTGGAAGAATCATCCAGTCTTCAATGGTGGTCATTTTTTAAGGTCTGACAAACGTGTTTTGGTGGCTTTATTTGCATTGGTGATCGTATTCTAAGGAGTTAACATCACGGAGCAAGCCTGTTTGTCGCGTAGGACTACTCGAGCCCCTTATTGGGATGTAATTTTTCCGTCAGTTTCTTTTTTTATTTTTTCTATTATAATAATTTGGCCTGATTCTACCCACGGATAGATAAAGCTGGATAGTTTCTATCCTTTATCTAAAAAAACTGCGATACCATAAAGAAGTTGTAAGTACTGTTGCATCTCAAAATATTTTAAACATGATGACCCTAGCGCCTTTTTTGATACGCACTACAATAAAAGCTGGCTTGTAGCTTGTGTAATACCGTGAATTTTCATATAGTCAGTGGGTTAAGCGGGTGGACAAATGAGGAGAAAGTTGACATTTTTGAACCACAATGCACTAGTACAGAAAGCTACCATAGAGGCGGCTAAATCTTGTTTCTAGGGACGGGTAAACAAACCGGCTCTAGCACAGCGACTGTAAAGATCGCAGATGCCAGAGTCGGCTTTCTAACCGCCTCTAAAAAGGAGATATTCAGGAGTGGTTAAATAAAGACAACCGCCTCCGTTAAGTCTGTACTTCAGGGGCGGTGCGTTACAAGAGTCGCCCCTGATAAGGATTTCAGATACTTTTCATTTAGAGAACGGCTCCTCGTAGGCCTTTTCAGAGATGCTGTATTTAGGGCAACCGCCACTGATAAGGTTTTCAGACACGCTTTTATTAGGAGAACCGTCTCTGATGAAAGGTTGCCGGAGGCGCTTTATTAGGAAAACGGTTCCTAATCTGGAGCGGTTCGAAAAGGGTCCGCCTTCAAAAAGAGGTATTGTTAACGACGTTTAATTACCCTGTTTTCTATTTTTTCTGAAAATTGTGGCAATATAATAAAATTTTAGCCCAAAAGCAAATGATTAAAATTAACTATATAAATACACATTGATAACCTTATGGAATATACATATATATATTAATATATACAAAGGTACATGAGTATTAATTTATACAACAATGAACATTACAAGATACTAATTATCTATGCTTGCACATAAAAATTTTAGGAAATGATCCCACTTGGATTGCGAAGCCATACTTTTGGGACGTAACGGCAGGGTTGCACCTTCATTCTGATCTAACATTCTGATCGATCTGCACACGGAATAACAACCATGATGATGAGTACCCAACTCTTTGTGGTACAATAAAATTTCTACACATGCATAGTCCATACAATCAGATACATGTACATGAAGGAGAAGGTACCAAGTATTTGCAAGAATAGTACATACAGGAATTAAATGTAAGAGTATATAATGAGAAGAAATCAATCATACCCGAACCCAAGCAGCATACACTTATTGGAGCATTTCGGTGAGTGAAGACGACGTCCCTGGACATCTCCTTGTCATTAAAGTCAATACAAGAAAAATTAAACCGTATAAGAATGAGTGGCATGGCACGACAGCCCAACGATAGCATGGTGGCATGTTTCTTTAGAAAAACAATATATTGCATGCCTAAGCTCATTTTTATATCTGAAACAGTGCGCCAAAGCGGAATTGAAGATCTCCAGTTGACATATATAATTAAAACCAATAATCGGAGATCCCATATCCCGCTCCAGAGAACTGATTCATTCATAGTTAATAGATGACATCATTGGCATTAAAGAATTGGCCTCAACTTTAAATTGTTTTAACTTGCAAGGTATGACATCATTGGCTACTTTTTAATTTGCAAGAATAATGTACTGGAATTATAGGAATGTAAGAGTGTATCAATCATATACCTGGCAGCATGCATAGCTTCAGGCAAAGGAAGATGTCATCGCATCTCTGATGTCAATACATCAAAAATTAGTTTCATTCAAAATCACAACACTAGCTAGTTCAAGCATGCATAGTTAACTAATGGAAGTGTGAGCCCAAAATGAATCGAACGCAAGCATGAATGGACCAATTAAGGTGAGATAAGCCCAACATATATAAAGTTATATATTCATTTGATAACAAGCAAAAACAGAACATGCGTTAGTTTCAGGTACACACAAATTTGTGGGTGTGTTACCTTGTCTTGATCAGCGTGGTGCGATTGGAAATGGAACACATCAGTCCAGCTAGATATATTGTTTGCAGATCGAGTAGTGTTAGATCGGCGGTGTGGAAGCACACATACAAAATATATATTAGAGAAACATATACAACAAAAATCAAGATATATCATAACACACTAAACCTCAATAACAGCACGACGCCATGACTGTGTGCGGGGCCGGCGTGGAAAGGCTACAGGCTGGGCATGACTCGGCGAACGTGTATGTGAGAACACACGGCTGCACGAAGGCTAAGCAGCAATCACGAAAGGGACAGCTCGATCAAAGACAAACAAATTACATTTTTGGTGCTCACCGAGGGCTCGGAACAACGCGAGATGGTTGTCGAGAGACAGCTTAAGTCGCGGCGCCGTCGGCGGTGGAGGGGCGAGCGATCGAAGATGACATGTTCCCGAAAGTCCGACCACGCGCAGCTGCTTCTTGCTTGTTGCTGCGCTCCGCGCGCAGCTGCTTCCGAAAGTCCGACGGCCATGAGCTCGAGGCTCTCCTGGCCGGCCGCCAGATGCGGGCCGCCGGTGAGAACGCAAACAGATCTGAGCTCTGCACGTAGTTGCTTCTTGTTGTGCATACGGCACGGCGCTCGCGTGCCATGTCAAGCTCGGCATCAAGCCAGGGCAAGCTGGACGAAGACCGGCAGATCCATACGGGAGCCGCCGAGCAGAGAGAGGTGGAAGACGGGCAGAGGCGGCAAACGAAAATTTTGGCTGCCAATTTGAACAAGTGCGCCACTCAAAGGATATTTTCAGCCGAAGCGTGCTTATATAAGAGAAAACCAAAAAAAAGAAGAAGACATTGCTCGAGCTCGAACAAAAATCGATGGCTTCAAACCGATGTGCTCTAACTGCTATACCAAGATGCTGTCTCAACTTTATTTAGCATAATTTCCGCACTGATTGACTCTATTCCTTTTGACAGTCTGGCTGTTAATACATTGTGCATACAGAACAAATATTAGATATGGGCCTGACTTGGGCCGTATTAGTAAACATGAACGACGGACCGTCCTATGTTTACGTTTTGTTCACTGCCCGATAGTCCGGTGAAAATGGGCCCAGTGTTAATTGGGCCTTACACGAGCGAACACCGTTCGACAACCGCCGTCGCGGACATAGCAAGTTAGGACACCGGCACACCGCCGCTCGCAACCCTACCGTGCCGCACACCGATCCACATTGGCGGTTCTGCGTGGACACGAGAGGACCGAGGTCAGTGGTGAACAAAGCTGTTATTGAAGCTTCGCCATGGCCGGGAGAAGATAATAAGCATCACATCGATCCCTGCATTCATTTCCTTTCTCTTTGGAGTAGACAGTAAGGATTGAGATTTAGATCTGTACAACACAGAGTAGGGTTTGTCGTCGATGGTTTGGGGAGGGCGGTGTCCTGGGTTAGTGGCCAACCTTAGCAGCCCTAACATTGCCGCGTGCACCCATATATTATTCTTCATTGCTCTGTATACTTTTTATACCATATACATATATAATTTCATTATCATGCTTAACGTACTGTTAGTAGGATTTGCATCAATAATTTCTTTAGGACAGATATGAATGATTGTTTTGTTGGATATAATTTATTAAGCATGGAATTGAAGTGTTGTAGTTTTTTCTAACTAGTTCTTTATTTATTTTTTGAAGTGATGACACTTATGATAGTAAGAACTATCCCATGTACTCTTGGTTGGTAGATGAAGGGGATGATTTTGAGTGTGATGAAAAGGCTTGTGATGAGAGGCAGTACAACAAGCTAAGGGACTCTCCATCAGAATACTTTCATACTGAAGCATAGTTTAGGCTGTTTCGAGGAGGTCAGGATAAGAGACCTATGTACAAAAAGCATAGGTGCATAAATTGGACGTACATGGAGAATTTTAAGCAATTGGAAAGTGTGTGTGTGCCATTGAGGCCACAGGCTTGAAGCATATGACTCAGCTTTACTAAAACTGGAATGAGAGTGTAATCCTACAGTTCTATGCCACACTTGAAGTTAGGCACAAAAAGGAGAAGCTTATCTGGATGACCGGCACCGGGAGATTGGAGGCATCTTTCTCTGATCTTGCAGAAGCTTGCAGATTGGATTACCAGGCAAGGAAGAGAGGGAAGATAGTAGATAACCTCGATGAATTGGAGGACGAGGAGGAACAGAGCCTTCACTATCCGGCACGTGAGAGTGGTGCTTGTAGAGGTTTAAAGAGGATACCTAGGGTTATTTGGAAGATTCTAAACTGCTGGGATACTCAATTATTTTCAATATATCATGAGCGGATTTAAATAAATTCTCCAACAAACCTGAACATTGATTCAAAGACTTGCACACAAACTTGAACATTGATTCGAATATAAATTACATTTAGGACGACCATATGACAACTACTACAACTAAATTTGAAACTACTGAAAATATAATTCTAAAAACAAACATGATCCATCTCGCAGAGCATCATCCTCCCCTCACACGCTTGTGAGGAGGCTGGTCGGCGATGTTGTTGTTGCCGACGGATTCGCCGCCGCCACCGCTGTTGTCGGCATTCGTGCCGCTGTCAGAGGAACTCCAGCTCTCGTAGGCCCTGGATCACTGTAGTCAATGCCGGGGCCTTCGCCGCCGTAATCGCCGCTGCCGCCAACATTGCCGCCGCTGCCTCCTCCGTTGTCCTCGCCGCCATTGCCCCCTGCCGCCGCCAATGTCGTCGCCACCTTCCTCCTCGTCATCGCCGTTGTCCACGTCGTCGTTGTCTGCCTCGTCGTCGGTGTCCCCCTCCTCCTCTTCGTCGGTGTCCCCCTCCTCTTCGTCGGTGTCCCCCTCCTCCTCTTCGTCGGTGTCCCCCTCCTCTTCGTCGGTGTCCCCCTTCTCCTCGTCCGAACTGAAGTCGGTGTCGGAGTTCAGGGGGAGGAGGGAACATCATCGTCGTCGGAGTGGTGGGGGGAGTCCCCATCGTGCAACGACGGGGAACTTGGCCACTCGATTGGGCTCTCAGCCATGGTGGGTTTTGTTTGGTGAGGGAGGCAGAAGAAGCCGGATGAAGTAGAGTTGTGGTGGAGAAGAAGTCAGACGGTATGTATAGCACAGCGTGCAGCCGCTTGGCTTCCCGTATGTGAAAACACTCGACCGTTGTCCGACCATTGAAACAATAACCACAACAGAGCAAAGAAAACCCTCAATCTTGGTCCGGCGTTGGCAAAAGGTGAGCCAAACGATAGTCCAGCCGAGTCTTAGGATTCTGGCGGTGTTTCGTTGCGAATTAGCAGCCTTTGAAGTACAACTAACGGCCGTGGAAGTTGAGCGGACTCAAAAATAATTAAAAGACATTAGTAGTGATGCATGTTCGTCTTTTCTCACATTATTGTTTTTTAAAAATGAAATAAATAAAAGGAAATCGTAGTGATGCTGTTGGCTCTTATTTATGAGATTTTGCAATATATATGAAGTAAAATTTTGCCCCGCAACAGATAATCATGGAGCTTCCTTCGGGTGGAAGGAAAGAAGTACCCCCGTCTGTTGTCCGGTGTTTGAAAATATTCGAACTAGGGACGGTCCTTGTCAGGAAGCGGCATTAATTGTGAAGTGACGGCCTTGGAACTCTAAAAGACTCCAGAGTAATGTTATTCTATCTAAATTTTTGACTTGCAACCTTATTCAAAATTTTTAACCGTTTGTTTGGCGACTGAGGGAGTTGTCCATGGAGAGAGAAGCAAAAAATGTCATATGGAAGTAACAAATTTCTAATTAGGCTAAACCCTAAACAATGTCAGGCATGGAGGAAGCAAAAAATCATATGGAAGTAACAAATTTCTTCTAAACAAAAGAAAGAAATTTGTTACATTCATATGTTTTTTACAAAACGAGTTTGAATCTTAAATTCTAGGTCCGTCCGGCGTTTGCATTTTCTCTGTGGGGATAGACCGTTCCCTGCTTGGGCCAAGTTGGGCAAGAGTAAAGGCCACGGTTCCTCTAGCGACACTGTATAGCGTGAAGTTTAGTCATAATTAAGTACCATACTGGAATTGGAGGAGAGTTCAAACCAACTTAAAAACCCAGGCCAAGGACACGTGCTAACAATGATACCAGGCATTTGCAACTAAGCATGGTAGTCATGTCCATTTGATACTCACACATGCTCGTGGTGTGTATCAAATTGGCATGCGTACCATGCGTAGTTTCAAATTCTGCATTTTTTGTTAGTTTTCTTAATGATCCTATTTATTTATATTAGAGTTTATTTGTAATATACATGAAGGACAATGCAATTCGAAAAAGGTTTGTCATTTGTTTGTCAGATATTTTCATGAGATGTCTCTTATTTATATGAGAGTTTGCAAATATACATGATGTGTCTTATTTATATGAGAGTTTGCAATATACATGAAGGATAGTGCTAGTCCAAAAAACTAAATGAGCGCCAAGTCACACGCATGGCACGAGCGAGCACGAGAGCAAATAAATCGGTTGTCAGAGGCGGATGGATTAAGACAACCGCCTTAAGCAAACGTAAGCTTTAGAATCGGTTGAAGAACCGCCCTTGAAACTCGTTCTGCAGAGGCGGATGGATTAAGATAACCGCCTCTAAAAGATGCCATCTTCAGGATCGGTTGACATAAAAGAACCGCTTCTGAAGATCGTTCTTCTGAGGCAGCGCGCATAACTCAACCGACTTATGAGTTTGCCTAGTTTCAGAGGCGGGTTTCTTAACTTAACCTCTTCTAAAGAAAGATGTTCAGGGACGGTTGCGTAGCTACAGTGCAGCCTCGCGAGGTCAGAGGCGGTGTGCTATGTAAACCGCCTCCACTAAAAATAGGTGACGTTACTAATGTTAATTTTTGTACAGTGATGAGGCGTATGCACAAGCACAATCAGAGACCCTGGTTGCATAAAGCTCATCGAAACGAGTCCATTTGACTATACTACCAAAATGCCTCGTTCGGATGTTGAATGAGATCACAACAAGCTCAATATTTTGGGCCATTAGATTTTTGCTAGATTTTTCTTTTCGTACCACTAAGAAAAAAAAAAGAAACGACTATCCTATTCCTCCCATCCGGCGCTAGCTCCAACTCCTTCCTCACGCTGCCCAGTCCAACATCGACACCCCTGATTCCTCTTTGTTGTGCTACTTCCCACAGCTGCACAGCCTCCATTGCTGTGGTCCTCATCTTGCACTATGCATCGGAGTTCCCTTAGCGGTAGATAGGGATGCAACCGGATCAGATACAGACGCAGACCAGTGATTGTTATTCTATCACATTTTTTCCCCTCATATCTCGGATGACACAGATTATATCGGATACGTTGGATGTTCATATCTACGGAGTATCTCATATACATATCAGAATCTGATCGAGTTTGAGTAACCAGATTCGAATACGGTACAGATATTAAAAAGTTCGGATTCAGATATCGACTATCCATACAGGGCTTTGACCCTTTTGGGAAGGACGACTATCAGAAAATATCCATCCTATTTTCATCCCATGTATTTAAATTTCTTTTAGTTCCCTTTTATCCACCAAAAACTATACGGTAATGCTCTGGTGCTTACGTCCTATCCATCGGACGCGTCACGTGGTCACTGGGCCGCGGCCCATCGCGCGCGCAGCGCGCCAACGTGCCCCGCGCCACTCACACCTGTTGACTGACCCTGGACGCACCGACGGCTCACCCAATACTCCTGCTCTCCTTCTGCCATCCCATCTCGTCCTCTCCGTCATTTCTCTCACCCCCGTGAGCACATCGTGTCGGCGATTTTCACCACCACCACTGCCTCATCCAGCGGCGGCGGTTCCGCCCTCCCCGGCGCGGCGGCTCCGCCCTCCCCTGCTCGGCGGCTCCCCGTTCTCCCGACGAGGCGGCTCTACCAACCCCGGCGTTGCTTCCTCCACCCCGTCTCCGCCCAGCCTACTGCTCCTGGGGAGTGGGGACCCTGCCGCCTGCCTTGGCCGTCGAGATCCAGGGCTGTTGCGGCCGCGGCTATGGCCCAGCGGCGTCAGGCACGCTCAGATCCAGGCGCCGCGCGCTGCTCCGGCCTGCGCGCTGCTCCCGCGCCCTCGTGCCGCGCCGCCACGCTGGCCGCGAGCATCTCCCCCTCCCTCCCTTCCTCCCGGCTACAACCTTGTACATCTTCCTCGTCAGCGAGGTGGGGCGGCGACGACAGGTTCTGGTGTGCTCGCGCACCTCCTCTCCCTCCCTATTGCTCTCGTCCCCGCGCGCCGTGACCCCCATGGCGGATGCGAGAAGGTAGGTCTCAAGGACCCCTGGATCTGAGGCCTATTCCTCCTTTCCCTCCTCCCCCTCCTCTATGCAAGGTGCCCTTGTTTCTTCAATTTTTCTTTTGTTTCAATTTATTGTATCTTTTTGTTTCAATTGCACCAAACTTGTTTCAAAAATACTTGAGTAATCTTTGTTTTAATCAGTGTTCATGGCTTTAGTTTTCTTTTTTTGTTTCAGATGTGTCTGCCGTTTTGTTCCAATTTCATTTCCCTGTATGTTGCACACATTGTGTTCTTCTGTTTTTGTTCCAATTTGTTTTATCTATTTGTTTTAGCATCTTGTTTCGGTTTGTTGCATTTAAAAGTTTTTGGTTGTTTGAAAGCTTAAGTAGCTGATGTTTCTGCTAGTACAAAGTTGGTGTTCACTTACTATGTAGTTGATGCTATGTTCGTTTAGAGTCAATATTATGCTACTACTATCAATTTGATGTTCTGCTAGTAGCAATGTGTTGTTTATGATTATGATAGAGACCCCCCATGTTTCAATGTGTTTTTTTTTTGTTTCATTAGACCATTTTCTGATGTTTCTGCAATCCCCTTCTCTTTGTTTCCAGGGTCAGTTGGGAGCATGACGGCGGTGGGCCCAGCCATGCCAGCGGTGGGTCGGAGGTGCTTTCGCCGGTGAGGTGGCGAACGGATCTGGACCGACCCGATGTGCGAAGCCGGTGCACCTAGTGGATGTGCACGGGGGCAGGAGCCGCACTGTGCGAGGCGGAGCGTGATGCGTGTGCGTGCAGGCGATGGGCCTTTTCGGTTTGTTGGGCTGCGCGGACGTCCGTCCTATGCATAGGACGTCCTAGCGCTTGATTCACCCAAAACTATACGTGCAGTGTATAGTATCTTTTAATGCACACTTTATCATTTCCTTCGAAACAACCCAAGAGCACAAAAGACTCAGTGGAACTTTTGACATAAAGACCCATCGCCATATAATACTAACGTTGTCACTTTAATATGAATCAGTACATGGTTGCATTATTTAAGAGCACCGTCAACAAAACCTATCTAGAGTACAAAAATAATGGTGCATGCAAGTACCGAGTGTCAAGAGGTATGCAAATCTCACTACACCAATATATATGGTAGTTCAACTGGCCTAAGCACTTCGTAAAGTACTTCCTCCATCCAAAATAGTAAATCGTTTAACTTTTTGACACAAAGTTTCACCACTCGGCTTATTTAAAAAAATTGTGTAAAGATAGCTAAATTTAAGTCATTCTTAATGAACTTCTATTAATAAAACAAGCACAACAAAAGAAATGATATTTTGTATAAAATTTTGAATAAAACGGTGGTCAAACTTGTGTCAAAAAAAGTCAAACGACTTACAATTTGGTATGGAGGAAATATTATACTAATCTCACTTAATATTTTCTCAATCACTTTTGATGGCTAGAGCACTAACTGATGATCCTTAGCTCTCTCTTGCACAAGTGACAGGAGAATTATGGTGCTGCCATGTAGACTAGCCATTGCAATTTGACCGTTGTTGCTTGATCACTCTGATGGTCATTTGCGGAGCCCCACTGTAGAGTTTTGGTGCGTTGTCAAACCCTTTGTTTCTATTTTCCAACACACCTTAACATTTGGTGCTCTCCCAGTGCCATGCATTGTGGAGTGTTCCGATCTGCCTTGTTTTTCCTCCACCGTCTATGTGCACAGTCTAAAGCAACACGATCAGTATATTACTTTTCTCCTACTAAGACCAAATTTATAGATAGCAAAAAGACAACAACAAGAAGTTATTTTTCAATTGAAAACATAATTAAGTTGTAATAACGTGTCATGTAGTTTTGCTAGCATAAAAAATTGCATCTTGTTGTTTGTCTTCAGTTTGGCCATGAAACGGACAACAAAAATGCTAGCATCATTTTGATCTCAAAATTAAAGGCAGCGTATCCAGTCAGGGGATAGGATGGTTGGAGCTGAGATAATAAGTGCTTTCTAGACTACTCGCAAAGAAGAAATCTAGACTAACTAAAAGGCATCTAAAGATGTTTCTCAAGGGTCTAGCAATTTAGCCATTGTATAAATACAGTAGGTAAGATATTCTGGCCGTGAGCTCTCTCTACTATAAGCCTCCTGTAACTTGTCTTTTGTTTAATTTAATATAATAAAGCGCTAGAGAGCTAGCTCTGCTCCATGTTTCTTTTCTTAAAAAAAAAAGCTTTAGCAATTTGAAAGATTTTTTTTTTATGAAACACATATAGAACTACAACCTTTAGATCCCTTTGATATATCACTACCGGGCGATGGCTTGAACCTGCAGTGATATCCTAACTATCTCTAGCGTACGTAGGCCCTAAGGTTAGTGATCGATATACTATTGCCAGGTTAATAGGATCTTCAACTATTGTTCAGAGCCTAGACCTTATTGTTCGGAGCCTAGACTTATGACCCAGCAGTTTAAAGCAAAATCATTATAGGCTCTAATACACTCAGTAGCGATGGTGCGATAGCGATTGGTTGTCCTATGATAGTGGGAGAAGGTTATTTGACGCGTTCACTGAAGGAGAAACAGCCAGGCTTAATCCTTTGCACAGCTAATTGCATCTTATATTGCTTATTGCAGATGGCACGATAATACCACTCTATGGTATCAGAAGTCAGCGCATGATTATGTCCAGCTAAACAATCGAATCCGACCAGAACCAATGGAGCACGTTCCGATATTTAGCGACGTCGTCTCAATCGATTGTTTCAAACCCAGCACTTCCATATATATAAATATCGACGTAGGAATACATTGTAAGATTATTTCAGATAAATATTCTGCAAGTAGCACGTCTAGTACCTGTTCCTCATCATAACGAGCGAAACCTTCGTTTCCCCTCTTCATGTTGACTCCGTCGCCATGAAGCACGAGCATGCATGGCGGTGCAGACAGCAGACCGGAGACCGTGGCAACACCAGCCACACGATCGCGCGTGCTCACGCGTACAAGCGGCCGGAAGCAGGCGGTAAGCGCACGAGGGCGCGCGTTCGGTGAAGACAGAAGACTGCTGCGCGTCAACGCAGCTGACACGACACCATACCCGGCCGCGCGCGCTAGCACTGTATATAAGCACGCTTCGTCATGCTCATTTCGCACTCATCAGCTCAAACCTCAAGCTAGCTAATCACTCTCCATCCCCTCCTGATTCTGATTCGGATCACATCCAGCGCTTCACTACGCAGTACTACTAGAAAACAACACCGTCGGACGCCGGGACGACCTCGATCGGCGCGGCACCTTGATTCACAGCCGCCATGTCGCCTTCCAGGACCTGTTCATGGCTTGTTCTCCTGATCCTCTCGATTCTTCTCGCGTGCACTGCCAACGGCGACCATCTAAAGGTTGGCTACTACGACAAGACATGCCCCGACGTGCAGCACATCGTGCACTCCGTGATGGCGTCCAGGGTCGACGCCGACCAATCGATGGCGCCCGCCGTGCTCCGCCTCTTCTTCCATGACTGTTTCGTCGACGTACGCCCAAATTTCATAGATCTTAATTTGTGCCTGATTTAATCTTATTGCTTGTTTCTGCTGCATTTGTCTAAAGTAAGTTTTTGCACGAACGATATCGATATTGACACACGGCAGGGATGCGACGCCTCCGTCCTCCTGGACAGGACGCCCTTCTCCGAGAGCGAGAAGGACGCCAAGCCCAACGCCAACTCGCTCCGGGGCTTCGACGTGATCGACGAGATCAAGTCCTACGTCGAGCGTGCCTGCCCGGCCACGGTCTCCTGCGCCGACATCCTGCTCGCCTCCCGCGATGCCGTCGCCCTGCTCGGGGGCCCGACGTGGAAAGTGCAGCTCGGCCGCAAGGATTCGCGCGGCGCCAACAGGGCCGGTGCCGAATACGGCCTCCCAGCCCCGAACTCCACGGTGGCCGATCTCATTGACCTGTTCAAGCAGTACGGCCTCGACGCGCGCGACATGGCGGCGCTCTCCGGCGCGCACACTATCGGCACGGCGCGGTGCCACCACTACAGGAACCGGGTCTACCGCTACAACGGCGAGGGCGGCGCCGACGACATCGACCCCTCGTTTGCGGAGCTGCGCCGCCAGACGTGCCAGTCCGCTTACGACGCGCCGGCGCCATTCGACGAGCAGACCCCAATGAGGTTCGACAACGCCTACTACCGGGACCTCGTAGCGCGGCGCGGGCTCCTCACGTCCGACCAGGCGCTCTACGGCTCCGGTGGACCGCTGGACCATCTGGTGGAAATGTACAGCACGGACGGCAAGGCGTTCGCCAAGGATTTCGCAAAGGCAATGGTGAAGATGGGTAAAATACCACCGCCACCCGGAATGCAGATGGAGGTGAGACTCAGCTGCAGTAGGATCAACTGGTGATATATGTATATGGCGGTATATGACTAGATTCAATTCAATTTATAAGTAAATAAAACCTGTTGTGGATTATTTGTAACAGAATTATGACTCCTTCTTTTATATATTATTTGCTTATTAGTAACTAAGTTGTATATTTGTTATTTTCTATTCTAGCGCTCAAATAAACACTTACGAACGGCTGGTTAATTGTTTCTTAGCACATTGTAAAGTTATTAGTCATGGGTTTGAAAGTTTCCAGATGAGATTATAAGGGTTGGCACTTGGCAGCATTAGAATCACAGAAATGGATCTACCCTGCGAGGGAACTGAAATATATAGCTCATACATATTTCTTAACTGTTTATTGTTAGTCATCCAACCAATCATACGTCTACCTCTATCTATATCTTTTAATGAAAAAGAATTATATTAGATTATTGCTGAGTACATCATGACGTTACAAGCACTCTAAAATACCCTAAATATTCTAGAAATTGGTTTTTATCTACATTGTGCTCACGCTTTGTATAGCTCAAAGTGTCAAATCTATACCTGTTTGACGATTCATATGCATGACACATCATGCC